>VSDK01011562.1:111515-342986 GCA_009767595.1 Symbiodinium kawagutii | reverse complement strand
GTACTAGTAGTAGTAGTAGTAGTAGTAGTAGTAGTAGTAGTAATAGTGGTGTTGGTGGTAGTAGTAGTAGTAGTAGCAGGTGTAGTAGTAGTAGTAGTAGTAGTAGTAGTAGTAGTAGTAGTAGTAGTAGTAGTAGTAGTAGTAGTAGTAGTAGTAGTCGGTGATGGTAAACTTAGTGATTGTATTGGAGCACACCATGTGCATAGTAACATGGAATGTAGACTGTGTGATGCTCCGCAGTTGGATCAGAGGTTTTGTGAAACTTGTGCTGTCCCCTCTTGCCATGTCCCATCTTGCGTCGTGCACCGCTGAGCGCATTCGTGCGTGGCTGGTCGATGTGCCTGGCAGCTTGAGTCATCAAGTTACTCCCAATGAGCTGCCGCACTTGCATGTGGTGCTGGTTACCTTTGTCCACTTCTTGGACTCTGCTGTGCACATGGGAGTTCCAGCCAGACCTCTGCTCAGGGACTATGCGGCCACGTTGATCTTCGCCCTGGTCAATCTCTGCGGTGCAGTGTTTGAGACGGACCATGCCTACCTGATGTTTCCCCAGGCCACGGAGTTGGATGCTCAACACGAGGCTGCTCAACACCAGCTTCTCGTGACTGACCTCACCGGGTTTGCTAGGGACATCACTCACTGGATGGTCGCGCAAGATGAGGGACAGCAGCGTGAAACCTTCAGGATTTTGAAGTATGTGACCACTCATTTCGAGCAGGCCCTTGACTCCACTCTTCGCGATGATTTCTTAGTTTGGTTTCGCCTTCAACTAGAGGACCTTGGACCTACTTGTGAACGCATGATTCATGCAGCTTTGCCCGTCGACACTGACGGCTGGTACCTCTCCATCTGACAAGCAGGTGACGATATCCAACGGTTTTTAGCATTCGTGCTTTCGCTCGAAAACAGCGCTGCTCTGCAGCCCGTGCCTCCTTCAGTGACTGCATAAGTCAACGAAGCTAGTCATCTTTTCTTTTTCTTTTCGTTCTTTCAGGAAGTTTTCTTTGCACTCTGGTGCCGTCACCTTGTTTGAGTTTGTTGTCGGTGGTTGGGTCACTGGTTCACACCCCCCCTTTCTTACTGGTTCTTTGGGATTGGGGGCTTGCCTTGTTAGGGGTTTTTGGATTTCACCACATGTCCATGACCTTTGCCTGCATTCATGTCATGTCGGATTGCATGGACGACCTTCATCCCTCGTCGGATTTCATTCACAGGCTCAAGTGAGCATGGCTTCAAACCTTGAGGGGGTTTGGGCCGCGCTGAGGGCTTGTCACCTTGAGACCCTCGCGCCGGTTGTGCTCCAGGTCCGGTCATGCAATGGATTTGCCCTTTTGGCGTCCGAGTTGACTGCAGCGGGAGTCAGTCAACCACAACTTGAGGCTTTGGTTGCAGCTGCCAACCCAAAGCTTGAGCCTAAGAAGGAATCGCTGTGGGCGGATTTCCCAGCCATGTCCCCGTGGGTGGGCAAGGCTTCATTTTTGCTTGCAGTCCAAGCTGGACATCCGAACAATCGAAAGAGAGCTTTGCAATCTTTAGATGCTGATGTGTTGGCCAAATCGACCAACCCTTCTGTCATGTCCAGGCTTCGGACATGGCGAGCACTGGCGGCGGCTTGGGAGATCCCACCGTGGCCACTCCAACCTGACACAATCAGGTGCCTGGGAGCCAGTTTGAAAGCTGGTGGTTACCGCTCTGCAGCTTTGTAGTTTTCAGCTGCAGTGCAACATCAGGTCCGTGAACTCGGAGAGCCTGTGGCGCCATTAGTGCACCACGCCATTCGTGATGCTGTGCGCTCCATCACTCGTGGATTAGGACCCAGTGCGCTCAAAGATGTGTTTCCTGTGCAAGCCTTGGACATGTTACCCATCAGTAATGATGCTGAGCCGTTCGATCTCTGTCGACCGGAGCACTTTCGTGACCTGATGGTAGTCGGATGCTTCTTTATGTTGCGTGAGATCGAGCTATCGGCGTCGAAGGCGGGTTATTTAACTTTGGACGGCAACCAAGTGTCATTGACCATACCAGTTCACAAAACCAACACTCAAGGATCCCTGGAGTATCGTTCTTTGCTATGTGCTTGTCGAGTGCAAGAGTTGACATTGTGCCCATGGCACGCAGCCGAGAGGCATCTGGTTAGACTCTCTGCACGCAGTGACTTTTTCTCTGCCTCGACTTGCCCTCTTTGCCATGCCGCCAATGGCCGGGCACCTTCAAAGACTGAAGTTGTGGAAGCTATCCGAGTCACCTTGCAGAAAGTGGGTGTTCCCACTACCCGTGCTGACCAGGATGGTACTCAGCACGAACGCTTTGGCGGACACTCCCTCAGAGTTGCTGGTGCCAGCTTCCTTTCTTCTGCTGGGGTGGATCGATCTCTGATCCAACTTCTTGGACGGTGGACAAGCACCTCAGTGGAACGGTATACACAAAGTTCTGGTTTACTTGTGACACCCACCATTCCTGAGAGAGTTCTGGGAGAACACCCGGCACCGCCCCCTGTTCATGGAGTCTTTCAGGTTGCACCTGGTCACATGCGAGCGCCGGCTACACCAGGGACGTTGTCTTCGGCTTCGGCGCCAGTGGCAACACCTGCATCGACGGCATCGCTCAACGAGGTGAAGGACTTGCAGTCAGCTCATCGTTCTCTGACTCAGCTGGTTTCTCAGATCTCCAGTGATGTAGCAGCTCTCAAACAATCTGTTCCCAAGGTGGATCAGATATTCATCGTTCGTTGTAGGTCTCATGTTGTACATGTGGGGGCCAGTGACGAACATGTCAACAATCCCGACACCTGGAGAACACGGTGCGGTTGGATGTATGGTTTAGCCAGGTTCAAACGTGTGCCTGGCATTGTTCATCCTTTTAGGCCTTGTAAAAAGTGTTACAATCAGGATGGTTCCAGCGATTCTGAAGGATCGCAGGGGTCCCAGGATGCAAGCGGGTCATCCTCTGCCTCATCATGCAGCGATGATGGCTAAATTTGCAGGACAGTGGGATCCTGGTAGCTTTGCCATAGCCTTTCGATCTTTTATCTAACCATCCAATGGATCAAAACATGCTGATGATAGTGTGTTTCCTTTTCCTTCTTTAGTTCCTTACTCTTTACGGCCTGCTGCTCAGCTGTTTTTCAACCTGCCGAGCTGCCGACTTGTTTTTCCCAGTTGATTGTCTTGCCCTTTACGTCCCGCTGCTTAGCCACTTTTCTCTCGTTGTTTTTCCAGTTTGCAGTGCAGTTGACATGGAATCTTGATTGATCCTTCACCCTTTCGTCCCGCTGCTCCGCCACAGTTTGGTTACCTTGATTCATGTTTCAGTTTTGCTCATTGGGTTGGGGACAATGCACACGCTCCAAACCATCGAAGATGTCGCGAGCGAAGCGGCGGCTGGCGCTGACCTGCGTCGATACCTCAAGGAGCGAGGTGTCCAGACAATAGGCACGTTGGCATTGCTGGCCAGCACTGCTGAGGAGCTGGACCGCAAATTGATCCAGCCATTGATGTCAGGCTGGGAGGAGTCGAGCCCACCAATTCGACTCAAGGACTCTGAGAAGCCAATTGCGGGTGCCATTCTTCAACACATGTGGTCATTGTCCAAACGTGCCTGGGCTGATCTGATGCAGCCTTTGCCTTCCTCGACCACGAGCACACCTTCAACAGCTGCATCTACAAGTACTTCGCCTGCAAAGGAAGTGGACAAGATCCCGACAACATTGCCAGCTGGTGAATGGAATAAGCTGGTTGGAGCATACAACAATGTGCTCCTCAATGGACGGCCACGGGCCTTCCCGGTCGAGCAGCTCTTTGCGAGGTGCCTTCATGAACACCGGGTGTCAAAACTCTACACCCCGATTTTGCTGGGTGAATTGATCCAGCTGAGGTCCTTCACTGCCAGTGGGGAGATCAATCCCTTGGCCAAATCTCCCAAGAAAGCTGCTGCACTTCACATCGAAAATGGTGAAGTGGTCCAGGCACCTGATGCCATCTGGGAACCAAGGTCCCTCCTTTCATTGATGGATGGCCTCGAAAGTGTCAAATGGGCACACATCCTCGTCCAGATCGGCGACGAAGCGGACATCTTGGAGTACCACAACTACATGTTGCAGCGGTTTCGTTCTCGCCCTCAGAAGCTTGAGCAGTTAGCTGCTTATTGGTTGGCTTCTTCATGGAGGGTGTGCATGGCCATGCGTGCTGGCAAGACGCACCAGGAATCCACCAAGGAAGTTATCCACGACTGGGACAAGTTTGCAGAGTACATGTCAAAGGAGGACTCCAAACGGCAGACTGGATCCTCACCAGCCAAGGGGCAGTACAATCCCAAGGGCAATTCCAAGAACCCCGGCTATGGCAAGCAGCGCTTCAGCAACAAGTACACTCCCTATGGTTCTTCCGGCAAGGGTCGGGGTGGTGGAAGCTATCAGCAACAGTGGCCAAGGCAGAACTCCTGGAACAAGGAGCCTTCGCCCACTTGGACCCCCGAGCCGTGGAAGCCACAGGAACCGTCCAAGTAGGGACAGCGCGGGGCCGAGCTCCCGAGTTCGGTACCCGACCACGAGCCTTTGGTTTTTCCTTCAATTTCAGTCACTTCACCGATCATTCTCTTGTCGTTCTTCGATGGCATTGGTAGTGCTGCTTTGGCTTTGAAGGAGTTGGGTATCAAACCAGTTTTGTTTCTCAGTTGGGAGGTCGATGATGAGTGCCGCAGAGTGACTTCACATTGGTTTCCAGATGTTTGTCATTGTGGAGATGCATGCAAAGTGGATGTTGCTGATGTACTGTCTCGCATTGCCATTGCTGACCCTGATGGATCTGCCCTGGTGCTTGTGACGGCAGGTCCTCCTTGTCCGGACTTCTCGGTCATCAAAGCAGAGGCCCATGGCCGGGCAGGTCCCGAAGGCAGAAAATTTGCAGACCTTTGTGACAACCTCAAGGTGCTTGAACCCCAACTTCAACCCAGGGTCACTTTGTTGCTATGTGAGAACGTTGTCTTCGCCCAACCCAACGAAGCCGAGTTCTTTTCGGAACAAATGAGTGCCACTCCAGTGGCTGTCGATGCATCGGACTTTGGTTTGATTAGCCGGCCTCGACTTTTCTGGACCAGAATTCAGTGGACTGAAGTGGTGACGAACCCTCTCACCAAGCAGCCCTTTCGATGGAGCCGCATTCACAAGTTTCCTCGCCTTCTGCTGGATGTGCCTTTTATGGAGGTTTCTGAGTTGGATCTTCCCTGGGATGCTCGTTTGCATCCTTTAGTGGAGTCCCATGCCAAGAGGCTACCTTGCCTCACTACGCCAGCTCCTGACCCAGCTGGTAGACCTGCTCCCAAACGAACCAAAGGTCGTATAGATGCTGCAGTGCGACAAAGGTGGGTCAATGATGGGCGCCAATACGCCCCATGGCATTACCAAGAAACAGCGATGCTGCAGTTGCCCTCTGGCGAGTTGGAGCTTCTTCCCATCGAACTCAAGGAGCAGTTGCATTGTTACCCCCTCGACTACACCAATGTTGCCGACGTGCCACTCCGGTCTCGCCACAAGATGCTCGCGAACAGCTGGCACATTGGGGTCATCAAAGTGTTGATGATCTTGTTGCTTTGCAACATCCCTCAGGTCCATGCGACAATTTCGAGCTCCCCACGGACTTCAGCCCTGCAGTTGTGCTTCAACATCGCGGCTTGTGAGACACACGGCCTTGGCACTTTGCCATGGACCTTCGATGAACCGGTCATCCGCCCGGCCGACAACGAGATGGATCATTGGGAGGCTTCCTTCAAGGCCACACATCCTGCATGTGTTGCCCCTCGAGTTGAGCTGGGAGCCCTCCAAGCGTTGCGCAAGCTTTGCGCTCACCTTGGTGACATCAATCGCCTTCGCAGCGAAGTTGCAGCCGAAGTTCACTTGCTGGCTCAGGACTGGCAGGAATGGACTGCTGAATGGTTGCAAACTTTGAAGCCCCATGTTCGTGCTGTTTACCAGTCTAGTAAACTGGGTCTTGTTCAGGTTCCCCTGTTTCTGCACCTCTTGGGTCAATGTGGATACCCCGATGTTGCGACTTTGACGCTAGACATGACCCTGGGCTTCAATGTTGTTGGACCTATGCCTAAGGGTCCTGGATGGCTGCCACGATTGGACGGCAAGTACTCTCATCCAATTGCGCACGATAAATTCCTGGAGCTCAACGCATCTCACCTTCGTAGCCGGCTAGCTTCATGCCGTCCTGATACACATTGGCAAGAGATGCTCACTGAACTACTTCAGGAAAAAGACAAGGGTCGGTTGACTGGCCCTTTCTTGTTCCCAACATCTTGGCAGGTGACCACAGCCTTGGTTGAGGGTCATCCCGAACAACCCTTGGGTGACTCCGATGTGGTGGCGGCCATGTCATTCTCTGTGGAACAACCTGATAAGATTCGACGCATTGAGGATTGGAGCGCCAGCTACCACAATGCCACTATCTCGGCCACCGATGTGCCGACTCATCATGGAGTCACTGCTTTCGTGCATTGCGTCAAATGGCTTCAACATCATGGACACGATCCTCAAGCGTGGGGTCATGACCTGGACTCCGCGTACAGGCAGCTACCTGTTCGTGAACCACACCTTTGTTATGTCATCCTGATTTTGCCAGATGGTCCAACTTTGTGGCGTCGCAACAGCATGTCATTTGGTGCCACGGCCAGTGTTTGGAACTTCAATCGCTATGCTGATGCGGTCCAGTTCTTGGCCCGTAAACTTCTCTTTGTGCCCGTCTTTCACTTTGTAGACGATTTCGCTGGCTTCGAACCATCGTCTACGGCTGCCAGTGGATTCACCAGCTTTTCTTCTCTTTTTGGTGGATTGGGCATCGAAACCAAGAGGAGCAAAGCACAAGCTCCTTCAGCTTCCCAAAGGTTGCTCGGTGTTATCATCGACACGGATGTCCAGGGCATTTCCGTCAAGCCGTGCCCCGATCGTGTTCAACGAGTACAAGGTGTACTACGGGATGTGTTGCAAAAGGATTCTCTGCCTCCATCGCTCGCTCAAAAGACTGCAGGGAAAGTCAACTTCTTGAACTCCACCGTGTTTGGACAATGTGGCCGTGCTGCACTTCAACCCGTGTATGCTCGTGCAGCTGGCGCAACACCTGCACCTCGACAAGGATGGTCTCTCACTGATGCTTTGAGATGTGCACTGCAGTGCATTCTTCATATCCTTCAGGCTAGTGGACCTCAAAGAGTTCCTTCACTGATTGCCCCGGAGGTTGCGGTCACCTACGCTGACGCCTTTTTCACTTTAGCTGGAAGCCAGTGGAAACCGGGTGACCCTGACATTCCAACCAGATGGTCCAAATTGGCTGCCCCTTCCATGGTCAACGGATGGGGAATCGTGTGTCGAACTTTGCATGGAACTTTCTTCTGTGCCGGTGAAGTTCCACCAATTGTCATTCAGAAGTACTGCACTCGAAGAGCTTTCATTTACTTTTTGGAAATTGTAGCCCAAGTTTTGACCGTGGTTCTTTTTCATCGAATGCTACCTTCGTTTTGGATTTCATGTGTGGATAACTTGCCTGGCAAGTTCTCACTGCTTCGAGGTTACGGACGTGATCCCACTATCAACAGGTTGCTGGGGTTTGTTTGGTGCTTAGTGGCCAGGTTGGGAGTCTATCCACATTGGCAGTATGTTCCTTCAGCATGCAACGTGTCAGATGGTGTATCTCGCAAGGACTTTACTCTGGCCAACCGCATGCAGTGGCAGCACTTGCACTTTGACCTGCAGCCTTTCTTCGACATCATCCTTCGAGTGGCTGATAGCTTAGATTATGCAATGACGTCAGCAGTTGATGACATCTTAGCCTTCTCCAACGCACTTCTTCTACCCCGGCATGGTGGTTAATGCAGCTGCACGGGGTGGTTGCAGCCAAACACAGCTGCATAAGCCTTGCTTGGGTCTGCGAAACAGCAACCGACCAAAGCTCTTCATAGAAAAGGCTGCCAGTGTAGAGAAGTGCACAGTCGAAGTGTCATGTTTTGGAGCACACCATGTGCATAGTAACATGGAATGTAGACTGTGTGATGCTCCGCAGTTGGATCAGAGGTTTTGTGAAACCCCATCCACTCCCACCTCATCATTTTCCTACAGATTGAGGTTCTTTTCTTTCGTACAGAGCTACACGTAGCAGCCCTTGCTGGGCTGGTTGCAGCCAAACACAGCTGCATAAGCCTTGCTTGGGTCTGCGAAACAGCAACCGACCAAAGCTCTTCATAGAAAAGGCTGCCAGTGTAGAGAAGTGCACAGTCGAAGTGTCATGTTCTATGTTGCAGTATGTGGCTATGCGGTCGCCAGTCGTCATTTCGTCGACGTGGGCGTCGTTGTTGTCACTTTGTTATGGTGTTGCCGCTGCAGTTGTTGTTGCCGTTGCTGCTGCAGCGCTGTTGCAGATAATTGTCGTTGTCATCGTTGATGTTTTCCCTTTGTTACCTTTGAGCAAAAACCAATATGAGCGACGTGCCCTGTTCAAGAGTTCAAGGGTTGTGATTGTTGCCTGAATTCAGCTCAGGATGCTAAGGATTTTTTGTGAGGATCACTGACAAGGAAGCAGAACAGAAACTGATACTTGCAAGAGTTTTTCAGGTGAATTATCGTTTATCGCTGTCATGACTGTTCTTGATGCTATGGGGACTCCATATTATCAGACTTTTTGCTTCAGAAACAATCCTCCAAAGTGCCAGAACAAAGACGGAAAGTGGGTCGTCACCACCAAAGTGAATGGTGCAGGTTCAGGCGCAGATGGGAGTGGAATTGGGCGGAAATTGAGTTGCCAGTGGTCTATAGCCATTTTGAGTTGCCATTTGTCCAGCAGCTTTTCATTCTTTGACAAGTTGTTCCATTGGAACGAACATTGGATTGTACCACAAACAGTCAATAAGCGCTGTCTCAGCCGCAGTTTGGTTTTACAAGCAAATGCTTTTACGGAACTGCAACATGTCCTAATTTGAACATGTGTGAAAAAAGTCTTTACAGCACACTCATTTCTTTTCTGGAATCTCACGGAATGCCCACAAAGGAAATGCATGCATTGCGCGGACTTGCAAAATCGACAGGAAAAGATGAAAGCATTTTCAGTGGTTTGGCCCATGTGGATTGTCATATACCGCACAATAGAACTTCACGATGCTGCATGGAAGGCTGGGCCTACAACAAGGCTAAGTTTGTCTTCGTTGGCGCAGGAGGCGTGTTTCAATACTGCAGATAGAAGAAATTTGCCAGGCATCCTCCACCTGGTAAGATGAAAGGGGATTCGGCTTGATCGTGATTGGGATGGATAAAAATAAGTAAATGACTGTACGGTATGAACCATTTGTTTGCATGGATGATGGAGTTCTACGTTTCGTTCTTCCATCTTGGGCCTAGATAGCATGCATGCACGTTGAGTTACACTGGGACCTGAACATTCATATGCACAGGACCTATCGAAAAGAAAGTATCAGCAACAAACCCTTCTAGTTTGACAGGGCAAGCAATGTGCATCTCACAGGAAGTTGCCAAACTAGCAGAACACCTTTCAATATTTTTGAATTGTAACCTTCCTATGGCGTGTTGAACTGCCGTTGCAACAATTGTCTGGAAAACATTGATTGCTTTAATGCTTCCTTTGGAAAGATGCAGACATTGGAAAGAGAAAGTGGTTGAGTGTGATGGGAATCGAACACTTTTCTGCACTTTTGATTTTTTAGAAGGACATCCTTTGTGCATGCGGCCTTAGCGGCCTTAACGACCTGTCCCCGGCTTCGTACCACTTCGTGAATGTTTCAGTGCTTTCTTTTCAATGGACCAAGCAATGCTGGCATCATGTAATACCAGCAATGAGTAGATGAAAGGTAATGAAAGCATGCTCCACTTCCAAGTTGGCTCCTCCAAAGCGCCTAAAGAAGTGCTCAGATTTTGACTATAGCTCGTTTGCTTTGGTTGGGGTCCTTGGAATGCAGCCACAAGGGTACAGCAATGTAGTACATCATCGGCGCCTTGCAACAACACACGGTAAGAATGCGCAGCTTTGTTCACATCATGTTGGTCAGCTTGCTGACTTCCAGGCTGGGCGTTGCTGATGCTTCAGAAGGCTGGAATTCCAGAGGTGAACGGCTGCTTGGCAGAGTGTTTGTTCCACTTAGCCAGGTTGCTACAGGGCACAGGTTTCTTCTGGACCTCTTTCTCTTTGGAACATGTTGGCCAACGACATGTTTCATTCTGAAACCAAATGCAAATACAAACCACCAAGTGCATCCTATTGCACATTATATCCACAAGATCAAGAAGAAGTTATGAAACCGACTCAGCCAGCAACAAAATGTTTTCTAATGCTGTAGGGAGTTCACAGAATATGTTGTCGTGATTTGGAGACTGATCATGACTGATACATTATCTTTAGAGCGGATCCCCATCTGGCTTGCGGTTGCCATTCTTCTCACGTGCTTGCTGACTTGTGAGATTCAATTGTAGTGAACTCCAAGAGCGACAATTGCAAACCAAGACTTGACTTAGGCCGTTCATTCGTTTTGAATGCCGGAGTTTGTCCCACTGCACCAAGATTTTCAACTATATACACAGATCATTTTTACAGCTCTGGACATCTTTGTTTTTTTCAAGGATGAATTGTGTCAGGGTGAGTCTCAGGCTACATGGCGTTGCCCGTGACGGGCGACTGGGCCATTTGCCAGAATCCAGAGGCTCCTTGATTTGATTCAGAATATATCTTTTTATATGTATATATATATATATACATTTATATCTATATTTACATTTCTATTTATATCTATATTTGAATTTTTATTCATATATATATATATATACATATCAATCCATCAATCAATGATGACCCTCCTGCTCTGATTTACTGACTTTGGGAATTGTGATATGCCTTTTTTTCGGGCAGATTCCAAGCTGATTCCAAGATGATTCCAAATGCAAGCTTCGGATGGGCAAAGCCATGCCCGCCATACCAGTGAGCAAGCTTCACATTGGCAGAGCATTTGGAGCACTCATGATTTTTAGATGTAGCAGACGAGCTCGCTGACAATATCAGAAAGCGGTGAGTTTGATTTGAAGACAAAGTTCCGTAATATATGTATAAGTATACGGGATACTTTTCGCAAAGAAAGTAACTTGCTTGAATATAGCGCCTTCATGCCCCTTCCATGTCAATGTCAAGAAACTCGAAGTCTTGCGAACCCGTTACTTCAGCGGGTTTCTCAACAAAGTCGTCTTCACAGCAGATTTGCTGATATTCGTGCATATTGAACACAATTTTCCGGACGCAAACATGAAACTCTGAAACCAAACACTGCGTGAGTTTCATGGTTTTTGGCATGTTTTCGCCGCTACTTGTCCTGGCAGGTTGTCTCTCAACATCGTGTGAAGGTGTATGCTCCTGGTGCTCCGGGAGCTCCACCTATGTCCATGCCGCACTTGGACTATCGCACCATCGGCGGCAAGGACACCATCAGCCGCAAGTGCAAGTCTCATTAAGGCATTTACTGTAGGATTGAGAGATAAAAACTTGAATTGTATAGATATATAGAGATAAAGCTCGGATTAAGATGAATTGAGTAATTAGCTTCCACGTAGATATTACAGGCTGCCAAAATGTTTCGGCAATCAGAGATTCATTGAAAACAAGTCGGATTTGTGAATAATGCAGTTTCGACATGAAGGAATCTTACGCTGTGCAGCAACCGCAAGTGCCACCTACTGACATGTTGGGTTACTCATGGTTACCGTTGGTTACAGTGTTCGTAAGGCTGCCACGCCATGATTTCGAAATTGCAAATGGCTCGGTCTAAAGTCTAAGGGAGTCTCCTCATGACTCCTCTGCGGAGTCCTGGCCAGAGATTACAGACCCAAGACACAGTCCAGCGAGCCATAGCAAGTCTTCAAATGCAAATATCCTCTGTCTGCAAAAGCAAAATATGGTGAACATCCCAGCAAAGACATACAAAGTTTGGACCTCCAATTTTCGTCCTGCTTTCCAGGAGGTGCTGCTTTTTGGACCATTTGGTTCCATGACCATGAAGTTCTTGAGGCGTGGCTTAGGTCGGTCATGTGACGAATTTCTGTAGTCCAGGGGTAGGACATGGCAAAAGTCTCATGGGGCTTGCTGCCATGACCTTCAAAGGATCAAGATAACTCAGTATGCAACATGTAAAGAATTCTTCTGACTTTGATTGTTTGATTGATTGTTTGATTGATTGTTTGATTGTTTGATTGATTGTTTGATTGATTGTTCGATTGATTGATTGTTTGTTTGTTTGTTAGTTTGTTAGTTAGTTAGTTTGTTTGTTTGTTTGGTGTGTTCAGGTATTGGCTTCCAAACGCCCAAATCATTTTATTAACATTTTGGATCGCATTGCTCCACTATTTTGAACTTCTCAACAACCCGATGTTGGCCTTTACATTTTCTTTTCTTGTTTGGTCCACGCTTTGTCAGTTTGCACTTCGGATTGAGTCCAGCTTTCGTGGGGTGCAGTTTGGCGCCTGTGCCTCTCGTGTGGCGACCGACCTTTACGGGTGGCCCACGGTGGCCCTGAGGTATGGATCTGTCACAGATGCCTTCAAGGCCCTGAAGCCTCACAACCTTCTGCCCACCGCTGGAGCATTGTACCTTGGCACTGGGCGCCATGCACTCGATTGCCACATGTACCGCTTCTATCCACTAGACTCTATATATATATATATTTACATATGTATCTCTATATATTGGATCATCTTTATTGGATGATATATTTACACAATACAGTAATCATACGGAAGATGATATGTGCGATATATGATTTTATAAGCTATATGGCTTTATATATAACTATATATTTATGCACATGATTGCACATGTATGTGATGAGGATGTGAACCCTTAGTCTTTCATTCTTACCATTCTTGCCCCGCCTCCGTGCGCATCCCATGGCTTTGAGGTCCAGAAACCTCAGCTTGGCAGTGATGCTCATGAAGGACTGTAAACTGAAGAAATAAAAATGGAACTGTAGGAATGACTGGAATGCTTGGGCTTTCAGATGGACCGTTTTGGATGCCAAAAATCAATACCTTGGGAATGATATGGACTTCAGGTTGAGAGGGTGCACTCTTTTAGCAGAATCAAGAGACCACAATGCGGCAGGATGTTTTCAAGACTGCCATGGGCAAGCTTCATGATATCAGGCTGGAGACTGTAAGCAGCACATAGTTTCTCCCAGGGTTCATATGCCATTACGAATGGGATGGCAGCACCAGATGCAGATGACATGATGGCTTTGGAGTGTGTCAAGAGGGCTCTTGAGCCACTGCTTGCAACAGCATTTGTTTCACATGTCTTTCAACTTGTAAACTTAAAAGACTTAAGAAGGTGTTTAAGGATATTGTTAAACATTGAAACTTATTTAGACTTATATATTTTGTTTTCTACTTTGTTTTGGGTCTCATGCACTGCCGTTGCAGAGCCAGGCACTACTATCCTGAGGCGGACCCTGATGACTGGGTCTTCATCCCAGCAGGTCCGTGATGCCAAGCAGCCAAGCCAACCCCTTAAGGTCTCCACACAGGACAAGCAGGACAAGCACGGACGCTTTGGAACAAAGTTTGGAGAACATTCGATTCCTATTCTCGATATTTCTCTATTTTCTCTATTCTGGATTCATCTATAATGTTACCATTCTCATCTATTCTCTATTCTATTCTATTATTCATTCTTTTCTTCTCTTCTGTATTCCTATTCTCTATTCCTCTTGATCTCCTCTTGCTCTTTTGCAACAGTGCGGTTTGCTCTTGGCCCTAGATCTCCACCCTTTCTCCTAAAGGTTAATGTATGTTCAACTGGCAATGTGTCATTGCTGCAACAGGCGTGCGTGCGCAGATCATCAAGAAGGCAAGCTGTGGAATAATCATTGAATCAAAATTGGAAGTCAACGAAGCATGTTGTTGTTGTCGTTGTGCTTGTGGTTGTTGTTGTTGTTGTTGTGGTTGTCGTTGTGGTTGTGGTTGTCGTTGTGGTTGTGGTTGTGGTTGTGGTTGTGGTTGTTGTTGTTGTTGTTGTTGTTGTTGTTGTTGTTGTGGTTGTTGTTGTTGTTGTTGTTGTTGTTGTTGTTGTTGTTGTTGTTGTTGATGTTTGCCAAAACACGAACGGATTCCGCTCGAGGAGGTGACCTACTGTCCAGAAGCACTATTTTGTTCCAGTGTGAGAAATCAAGCGCTGAAACAAGATGCTTCCTAATCTGTGGCTCAATTGATAGGATGTGGTAAGATGCTGGTAGGTAGTCACAGGAGTGTGAGGCGGAGCCTTTGCTAGCCTATGGGGAGCTCGTAAACATGCCATGGCAGTGATTGAACTGAGATTGAGTGACGCTGTGACCACTAATGAACTGGTATGCCGGAAACTCCAGCCAAGTCAAAATTGGAGCTAGAGTGCTTTGTGATTTCTGAGGCCGATTAGTACTAGAAGTCGTGACGACCTATCAGTAGTGGCAGCCAAGTACAATAAGAGCAGAGGGATACAGTTGTGCCATACTTGGTTTGGTAGTACCCTTGGCTTAGTCGCTGTTACCTGCTTTTGCCGGGTTCCATTTTCACGAAGTGGGCATGGAAAAGATTTGAAAGGTCAAGCATGATGAACCTTTGCATAGCCCATCAGCTTTTCTATCGGACGGGACCGTGCATATCTGGCTGAACATCCACAGTTCAGGATCCAAAGACTGGCAAAGGCATGCTCCAGTTCGGAACGGAGGCCCTGGACTCAGCAGGTGTGAGACAAGATCTTGGTGCTTCACATTCTGCAAGTGGAGTTCTTCAATCTGACTGCAAGGATTCCCATGGATTTCTCAGTTCCTATCTAGACAGGTCCGCAACTTCAGATTTTCTAATTTTCTGCTGACGGGATGCCCCAAGCTGTTCTGGGTGCAATAAGCGGGTCAGGAGCATTATGTATGATATCTATACGCATGTGTGATTGTGGGTGTGCGATATGTGTGGGTGTGCAATATGTGTGTAGAGGCACCATGTTTGTAATAATATTGCATACATACACATACCAAGAAACACATATACACAAAAGGCATACGATCATTTATACGCATGCACATACACACACACATAAACATACACATACACATTTATGCTAGCGTATGGGACATCGTGCGTGCGTTTTTGCATTTTTAAGGTCATGGCTCATGTAGCACTTCCTTTTTGGTGGGTGGGTTTTTAAACAGGCCCGTCATAACGTTCGATTATATCTGAACACAGATTTTATTCTACGATGGTTGATCTTGCACTGGAACATGTACTGTATATACGGATCTGATTCTGCGATGATTAATCTTGCACTGGAACATGCATTCGGATTTGATTCTACGATGGTTGATTTTGCACTGGAACATGTACTGTATATACGGATCTGATTCTGCCATGGTTAATTTTGTACTGGAAAATGTATTTGGGTTTGATTCTACGATGGCTGACTTTTCACTGGAACATGTATACGGACTTGCTTCTAAGATAACAGAAGTTGCCTTTACGAAACATGCCACTGACTTTTTTTGCCTGTCGCTGTAGTGAAACGCAAATGCAGTCAAAAACAAGGTGTTCCATCAAGTTCTCCACACCTTGCAAATACCACATGCAAAGATACACATAGGATTATTACAAAAATAGTCACCAATGGAATTCACGGTCTTCGATGATGTGACAAACTAGGCCTGTTCGTGTAAGGTTTCTACTCAGTCAGGATTTGATCAAATCTTTTTGCGAGTGCTTTCTAGCTTTATATGATCTTTCAGCCACGGACTGATGGCGTCATTTTCGTTTCGTTTTTTTGAGACGACTACACGTTCAATGTTGTTTTTGTTTCCTGGCTGTTGCGACGTTCCTAATTGTGTTTTTTTGATTGTTGGAAAGATTTCCTTAGATGTTTTTTTTGAATGTCGCTTTTCTAATTAGCATCCATTCACTTCAGCTATCTTAAGCTTGTATTCTATTTTTCTTACATTCCGATTTGATTTCCATTATTCATCCTCACTTCAACAAACTTGCCTGATTGGTTGTGAAGTTGGATATGACCAAACGAGCAATGATCTCTTGTGACGTCCAAGAACACATTCAAGCACTTGTCCACAGTGCCATTGAAGATTCCTATTTGTTTGCTTGAAAATTGCATCGCAGACACTCCTGCAGTGTTACCTTATGTTCACTTGTTGAATTACAATATGCTATGTATGAGGTGATGCAGTATTATATTATGTTCATGTTGTGCTGTATCACAAGATTCTACATGTTATAATCTTGAATCACATGCAGTTTCATGGATTCTTATAATCTACAAGATTTCACGGATTCGATTTTAGGTGTGGACTTCTTCTTTTTCCAACCCGGTGATCAGCGCCGGCAAAATGCGAACTTTCCATTGCCAGCTGGGAATCCAGGTGGTGACCGGCGAGAACGGCACCATCTGCGGACTGCTAGGTGCATCACCTGGTGCCTCCACATGCGTCTCGATTGGTGGGGACGCCGAGCTTGGCAGACGGGGTTTTGGAGCAAAAAATCCTAACATAAACATTTATATAAATATATATACATATATGTACAAATATATATATATATATATTTATATATTCACATATAGTAAACACAAAATCACATAGAATCAATAAGAATAAGCACACAATAGAGTAGAATCATGGAATGATAGAGTAATCGAATAAGATAGCAGTATAAACTAAGCAAGGGCAGCATATCTGCCTTCTTCCGGGACACGCCGTCTGCTCAAAGCATGATATCCTTCGATTCTCACGGGAGATCGAGAGAAATCAAGAGTCGACAGCACTTCAGGGTATCCAAAGAGCATTTAGAATGAGTTAGAAGGACATAGAAGGAACATGTGAATCGAGACTTCGGGTTCAGCTTCTTTACCATTGCAAAGATCGAACATGGTCATGTTTCAATGCACATTGCGATGGAGAGGTCGGTACAGTAGGTGTCTTTTGGAACACTTGCCTTGAACAAACGGGCCACGGTGAAGATCACAAGAGTTGTCCAATGGGGCATGCCATAGCTGTTGTGGCAACCCTATATATGTATATATATATATATGCATGGCTATCATGTCTCTCACCTGGATGGATGCCATGTTGGTTTGTCTGTAATTTGCCTTGATCATATGTGCATCCAATATCCAAAGTCGATTGCAGAAGAGAATTTACTGCAGAAGTCAATCCAGCTTTTTGGTGTTCTAACTGCCCAGTGTTTGGTCAACTCGCGATGCCGTCAGCCCAACTTGCCAGCTCTTGACGTGATCGAGAAGTGCTTTGGCAACTCTCCTGAGTTCAAAAAGTGGGAGAAAAAGCTCAAGGAGACACTGCCATGAACATGGGTCAAATGTGGTCCAATATATAGGCTTGAAACTGAACTGCGTGAACCAGGGGCAGCAATGAAGGGTTTTGGGGGCGGTCAAAGAATTACAGATGTTTAAAGAATAGCAGTATGCAAAAGACCCATTCCGATATGATGGCACCGAGCGAACGTGAAGTCACAGACAAGGGGGCAAAGATACACACTCAGACCTACAGTTATTCAACATGAGACTTGGCTGCTGCGTTGTGGCTGTATTGAGTGAACGCAGGCACCACAAATCTAGCTGTACATCTTCAAGATACCAAGATCTTTTTGAGCTGTTCAAAAACAACAACACATCATTATTTCAGAGAAGCTGTCATTGTTTCATAGACATGGCTACTCACACATGCTGCGCCCTGGAGTTTCAATGATGTTTCAGACTGTGCACATGCTCCGAGAATGAGTTTTGACGTGTCAGAGAGCTGCTATGCATTTGCTCTGCTCTTGAGTTTTTATTTCAGACCCTCTTGAGATATCATGCACTTCCGCTATGCGCAAACCAGCCAGCAAATCTGACAGCAGCAAACAGATCGGAAGGGTTGACGCAGACAAAGTTCCAGGATGTTTTTTGATGTTTTTTTGTGACAGTCAATTTTCCACCTCAAAATAAGAATTTAGTGAAAAATTAGCGAAACAGGCCTCTTCTCTTGAAAAAACTCTGGATGAAACTGCATGAGACTGCATGAGACTGGAGAGGGTTTGTGACCTTTACAACAAGTGATGCAACCTGCTTCGGAGTCCTCAAGTGACATGCAACGCAGGAGATGATTCCGAGCTGGTCCCCTGATGTTGCTGCTGGTGATATGAAGAAGGCATGTTGCTGGTGGGTTTTTTGTTGGAATGTTTGGCTATCATAGCTGTGGTCTGACGGGGGAGGCGGATAAGGATGTGCTGAATCCAAAGGAATGGAGGTCAGTAGTTGGACTGCAAAGTGTCTCTGCAATCTGGCAACAGATCGAAAGATCTATATACCTTTTGGCTTGAAAGAATAATGTAATTCTGGCATATTCCAAGCACATGTATGCCCGAACCAGTCACAATAGCTTAAGCAAACAAGTATAACGACAAAGAAGACTACAGGCTTGCTTGGACCTTCGACGAAAACAGGGAACGCCTGACATGCATACATTTATTCTTTCTTGCAAGCTTGGAAACTCAGGAAGGTAATGAAAGGTATATAATATCTATGAGACAACGAGCAGTGGAATGTTCTGCAACGTTTCTCCTGGTAAAACACTGGGTTTTGAGCATAGCCTGACAGTGGAAATCGATGGACTTTTGTATCGCCTTCACGTTTTGCTTTTGCAAGGTCACTCCTGACGTTGCTGCTTGGCTACACCATGGGACATGTTCAGACAGACTAAGTTAATCTAAATGACCCAGGTGCTTGCAGATTGCGCAATCATCATGAGATTAATGTAGGGATGTGTAGGGTGTTCGGGGCATTGTTTTTTCAAGTGACGCTAACACCGTTTGCCAGACAAATAGGTGACTGTACATGTGTAGCTCCGATGTTGCATATGCAAACCAAACCGCGCGATACTTCCATGGAAAGATCTTACAAGGGCCAAAATACATGTTCGTCCAGAGGGAAACATGATATAGTTATAATGAGCAAAGCATGGGATTCTTTCCATCTCGCACTTTTTCGTGGAGGTTGAGGTTACAATGCCAGGGACCCGCTGTATGTATTTGTGCAGCGCACTGCGTTCAAAACTAGCTTTTCGCGTTGAATGTTTCTGGCAATCCAGTTGAGTCAAACTCATGGAATGTTCTTACAGGTGTCTCCAGGGCTTTGTAAGATTTATTGGATGCTGGTGTGAGGTCAACAAAATCTACAGCACCACCGGTGCCTCGCTTGGAATCACTCCAAAGTGAAGCGGGGACTACGCCAATCGAAGACGATAGGAGGTGGGCGGATTGCTTTGATCAAGTTCGTTTATGGCTCAGCGAAACTGACAAGTCACTGCATATGACAATTCGTTTCAAGTGAACTATTTCGGTAAGCAGCTGTAAGCACTGGTGTTTTGAAACCCACTGACTTGGGACCATCATCATGCGTAGGCACTTTTTCCAGCACATTCTTGATTATGGATGATGTTCAAAACAAAGCAAGATAGAGACTTTAATCGGCGAACTCGAGCTGATTTCCACATTCTGAGACGGCTTTCTCCTCGCACAAAAAACAATGAAACATGTGTGCAACGGAACACGAGATCATATGATATGGTTTCACAATTCAATGCATTAGATTAGGTAGATTCAATTGGACAGTCCGAGAAGCAACCTCCAAGAGCGCAGCATCTCATTGTGCAGGCCAGGAAGTGAATATAGGGATGCCGAGGTGAGTGTTTTACTTCGCTGGTGCCGTTTTCATTGGCTCCCTTGTGGGTGGGCCTTTGCCAACATTTTGGCGCTGTTTGCGTGCTCAGCACGTGTATCATATTTGTCACTGGCCTAATACTTGTGCTCCTGATAGAAAATGATATGTACGGAGAAGAACAGAAGCTTTCAGATTTCAGAGCGACACTGACACGGGTTGTTTCAGAAGAATGGTTCTATACGCTAATTTATATTTGTAGGTATTACTGTATCTAATCAATACATATATATATATATATCAAGCTAAACATGTAGTAATGTTTTTTGGTTTTGACAAAGCCTGTAGGGCCCGTAGGAACTGTAGCGCGGTTCACCTATTTTTGGTCCAGAACTTATATAATTCATTTTTCCAGACCATCATCATTGTTCGAAGGGAAACACATGCTGAACAGTTTGTTTGATTGTTTCACCGGCCTTTCTATAAACCTGTCAGATGTTCGAAATTGCTGAGTATTTGAGCTTTGTCCGATCTAAATTTATTGCGGTTACCTCTTTACACTGCTTTCGACCCATTTGTTCGTGGTATGTTTCAGTGCTTGCGCACAAGATATTTTCCATGGCCGAGTGACACGTGTTTTGCAGCTCGTCAAAGCTCGTTCCATCGATAGATTTCACAACAGGAATTTGATGTGTTGACTGGTTGAGTTTGTTTCTACTGTACTGATGACTTGTGACATCTTGTGACAGTCATTTTTGCAGAATGGCATGTGCTCAAATATTTTATCGGTCTGGTTTGATGTTGCGAGAAGCCAATCAACCCTGCTGCCGACGCTCTTGGAAACTCGTCTGATCACTGCTGGCAGATGCTGTGGCACCGTCAGAAATTGTAATGCTCATGGGCACATGGGCGATGCACAGCGACACTCCGGAAAGGGTGGATCAATTACATTGATTGCTCAAAGAAGGGAAAAGAAAGAGTGCGACTTGGCAACCTGCGCAAGCAAGGAGGAAGCGACCCTATGCCATTATCACACACACACACTTATATACATACACATATCGACATATATACATGATATAAATATGCATATCATATCATATCATCTTTCTTTATTCAGAATGAAGCAGTTCTACTGCACTTGCAAACAGAACTCTTTGTCCGGACACTTTTCACTGTCGATACAATTACGCTTCCAGGTAGAAGGTTTTCCAACCTCACCCCAGCACTGAACAGGGCAGGTATGGGACAAACTGCGGACACAAGGCTTCCAGGTCAGGCAAAGCACATGTTGGATGTGACTTTGAGAGATGAAGAGAGATGAAGAAGGTCATGAGTAGTGCCATTGATTAGCACCATGGGCTCGCATGCAAGAAGAGAAGTCTGGGGCTTTGGGAGAAGCCCCTTGGGTCTCTTGAAACCAACGACATGGTAGATTGATACACGCTGCGCTCGCCGACATCCTAGGAAATGTGATAAAGTGTCTCTTTCTGTATGTGGTATGGGGAAGAATCCAGTATATAATACCTGACCGTATCGACGTATTATCTGTGCTGTAGATGCAGGCCTGTGCCGCATTGGTCATCCTCCTTACCACCGGACTTGCTCAGTAATCCCAAAGGCTCCACGGCATGAGAAGGGTTGCATTGGCTTAGACATTTCTGGACCACTCGAGAAGACCACTGTCTGAAGTTGTCATGTCGCAGGCCATTTGACACTAGTTGCGAAGTATTCCCTGCTCCATGAAGTTATTTCGTTACATTGAAGGGCTAGGTCATTGAATTTTCGCTCATTGAATGCTTGAGACCAGTATGTTCCCCTCAGAATGCAGAATAAATCACCCTGTCACAAGTCAACTAAGTGAACTTCAAGCGAACTTCATTCTATTTCATTCCTCACTAAGTCAACCAAGTCATTCCGAGAATCTCTGGGGATCTCTGGGTCTCTTGTAGAGTTGCAACTGTCGAATCGTCTGCACCTTTGCAGCTCAGCGGGTCTCGCGGGCTGGACATTTGTCAGTGATGTTGGCGGGTGGCTATGTGGCCCCTCCGTTGGGGTGCACAGGATGGGCAGTGTTCAGTCGTTTCGTTTAGATTCGTTTGGATTCGTTTAGTTCATGCAATTCTATGCAATTCTATGCAATTCTGCAATGTTCCTTTCCATGTTTGATCATGTTCAGACTGTAGTGACGCCAACTGAGATATACTTTGAAGTGATGCAGCCCTTGATGACACTGATGCTGTACTGAATGCAAAATGTATGGCAAACCAAATTCATTCCTTGTAATGCACCTTTTTAATACCTGATCTTCCGAGGCTTTCTGAGAAGCTGGATGCTTGGCACTTTACTAGACCAGGCACAGCTGTGACTCAATCAGTGTGCAGGAGCAATCAGTTACTGTAAGTTCTCCCCACCTCCTTAAAACTTGGCCGGGGAAAGGCTCCTAACTTTTTCCAAGAGAGCATCCGTAAATCATATTTGTTGCAGCGAAATGCTCAAATTTGTCACGCCTCCATAAAGACAGACTCTGTTTCTCTTTCCGTCCAGAAGATGGTCCAATGCCTACAAGCGTAGCAGCTGCACTGGCGGCACAGGCCAGCATTTCACCAGGATGCGCTTTAGCTTTGGAAGAGTTCACATTGAAGATGTAGTGCAGACTGATACATGGCAGATTGGAAATAGTGAGTCCGGACTTCAAAACAAACTTGCCAGCCTACAGGCGATCGGTACTGTTTGTGAAATTGTATGAATTTTGATAAGTATATGATTGAATTGGATTAAATTGAATGACATTGACATTGAATGAAATTGAATTAAATTGATAAGTGATAAGCATACCGTATACTTTTCTTTTATTCTCTATATATACCTATATCTATTATGTATACATATCACATCATATTTTATATTCATTGTATTCTTTTATATGATGTATTCTCTATATTATATTATATTTCTCTATACTATATTATATTATATTTCTCTATATTATATTGTATTATATTGTATTATTATATTGTATTATAAAATATTCTCTATATATTATTATATCATTATTTACATTTCTTTTCCGTGCGTGTCAGGCGATGGGTTTCACCAATGGAGCTCTTCCAAGAGACGAAGGATGGCGATGCGATCGGTTGGACTTCTCTCCGTGGGCTTTCTCCATGTTTCCATTGATAGAAATTGTAATCTCAAAAATAGATAAATAAATAAATAAATAAATAAAGATATATATATATGTATATATATATAAGTATTATATTTATTTAGTTATATTGCATTATATTCTTCTTTCCATTCTGTATCTCTGTAGGATTGCATTGCATTCATGAATTTTGACGATCATGTGTGAAATCCATCGCCATTGGCTTGAGGGATTTTGTTGATCTATTTTGCGAAGTTGTGGATATGCCAGGCACATTTTTCATTGCGGACCTGATGTTTCCTCATGGCAGCATATGGCTCATCTTGCCCTCTCTTGAAGTGCAGCACCAAAAGTCACAAATGAATGAAAGGTTGACAACGAAAGAAAGTCTGAGGAAAATGGCATTTAGCTTGTCGGTCACTTGCTCAAAAACAAGTCTTCAACATAGCAACTTGATTCAATAATGTGCATGTATAGCTTTTCGTATACTGGTAGCATGGACATCGCCTTTATGTCTTTCTCGAAACATGTAGCTTTGAATGCCACAAGACTTGTCCTTGAAGTTGAGCTTTTTCTATATTTGAATAAGCCTCGACGTGACCTTACGCTACGCCACTACACAGCACAGCCCCAAGGTGCGAAGGGTACAGTCGGACATGCAGCGGATATCAACGGATTAAAAACTTGGAACATGAAAAGTGCAGCCAAAACTCTGACAGAGAGTTCCGTTTGCTTTAAGCTTTGTAGTCAGATTTGTGGCAAGTCATTTCATTACTGTCATCAGATGTCGTTTGAGTGAGATCCTCTCCGGATGTCGTTGGTGGATCTGGTAGTGGCAGTGACATGCAGTGACACTTCGTGAATTCTTGGCATTTGGCTTCAGCGAATTCCCTCCAGGTTCAGCCAATGGCTTGTTCAACAGGGCTAGAGGCCTCCTTTGGCCTTGTCAGAGTCTGGATGGAATGCCAAGGGATTTTGAGTTCAATCATTAGATCTGTTATTTTATCTATGTTTGCCACATTTTCATATGTTTTGCACATCTTTAAACAGCTAGCGTACACTCTATCTAGGTAAACATTTGCTGAGAAACGACTGCGATGTTGGGAGGAATGTATCAATGATCTTGCCAAAAAGGGCATCCGGGCACCTGGACATCATTTCTTGGGATTTCTGAAGCACCCCGCAGTGTTCTGCATTTATCATGATTAATTGCGAGATTGTGCGAGAAAATCGTACTGGGGAACAAACATCGCATAAACCAGAGGTGTGACACGGGCGCCCTTGATTAATTGTCGAAATAAACAAATTAATTAGATGATATTAGATGATTTTAGATGATTGAGGTGAATTTATGCATAGTTTGATTGCCTTTCCATGCCTTAACTTAGATTGCCACGAAATCTCATTGCCAAGGGACACCAATGCTGAATCGCAACCGACTTTGGCCACCATCAATTGCCAGGTGAGGCCTCTGCCGCATTTTGGTGGCTCGTTGCCAAGCCGTGCTTCGCGGCAGGCACGGGTGCAGACACGTAAGTTGAAAGGAAAGGTGAAATGAAAGTTGAAAGGAAAGGTCGTATTTTTTCCTCTCCTTGATCTCTTGCACATTCTTGCACCTAGTTTGCTCTAAAGTCAATGCCATTCACATTGATCGCCTTTCTTGAACTTGTGGATCCAAGGGGCGAACAAAAAATTGCAAAAGACATGAGATTATGCGAAAGCCTTGTCATGTTGGATTGAAAGACCCATGACCCCTTGGCTGGTCACAATTGCAATTGGATTCTGAGGCACAACGATCTCAAAGCCTTTGGCACAACGCGGTGCTTCCAGGCAGTGCAGTGCTTTTAGCACAGCAGTTGGGAGCTCAAGTCTGAAGAAAACAAGCTCGGAATTCGGATCTTGCAGCATGCTTTCTTGTAGACATCGCAATCATGACGACAGTAGTGGGATTCTAATGGATACAAATTTGTACTTCGCGATGCTTCTTGGCATCTGCAAATTCAGGGCTGTTTGTGAGACATCTCGACCACGTGAATCGCACGTGATTGCAGTTTCTTTGTCAATTTGACAATGGTACAGTTACCAATGGTACAGCTTCGGCATTGACAACTTTCATCTTCGAAATGGTCTCCAGATGCCTCCAGTGTGTTTCGTTTTTACTTGCCTATTAAATCCTATTAATGCTGCACGTGTTTAGTCCCTGAGGGCCTGCAAACAGGCTGGGCTTGCGCGCTGAAGCTTTTGGCGAAGAATTCACAAATCAGAAGTCAGCAAATTGACACACATGTACACACCTACATCAGACACACACGACACACACACACACAGACACATGCACACTTACACATGTATATAATGTATATAATGTATATAATGTATATAATGTATATAATGTATATAATGTATATAATGTATATAATGTATATAATGTATATAATGTATATAATGTATATAATGTATATAATGTATATAATGTATATAATGTATAATGTATATAATGTTTGTGTACATACATATATATATATATTCTACATATATTAATATATCTAATTGGGTAGACAAGACAAAGATACACGAAGTCAGATGCTTTGGACCTTTCCCTGCTTCATGGGCCTTGAATTGAAGTTTACGAAGATTCATTTCATTCATTTCTTTCTCTATTGAAACAACTATTTTTATCTATTTTTTAATCTCTATTTCTTTCTTTATTAAGCTTCATTTTATCTTCTTGTTTCGCATGTCTGCTTTTTCTCACTGCATTTCACTCTGCTTTTTGTCAGGTGCGCCGACGCTGCGCAGATCAGCGGCTGAGGCAGATGATTTTTTGCAGGATATCGTTGCTCTTTAAGCAGATCGGTCCCATGGTATTCCATCCCCATCTGTCATTTGGTGTGCAGCAATTGGTTGAAGGTTCGGAGTCAGATCATGGCATCATGGTCGCTCTCCTTCCCTTTCTGCATTGAGGGACCTGTTGAATTTTCAAAACCTTCAGATGCTGTTTCTCAGCTGACTCCGCTGACTCCTGATCAGATGCTAACAGTGGGTAAATGGATTGGATTTTAAAATTTCAAAATCTTTCATCAGTTTTCATCGCAATTGGGTGATACGACTTCCCGGATGGCCAGTTTGGCAGGTCGGTCGCACAAGCCAAAGTCACACATGCCCAACATCTTGCCGACGGTGGCAACTGCTGCAGACTGGGCATTGATGGAGTCTGGCTTGAAACCATCAGGAAACATCGAGATGCATCGTCATGCATAGTTTTCTTATTTTCATACTGTATCAATGAACACGATATGTCAAGATGTGGTAACAAGCAGTTGAACCGGATGCAGAACCCACTGGCCCTACCAATTGAAAAGAGTCAGTAGAGTACTTCTTAGCGTTCAGTTGCCACGCTGAAAGGGACGATTTTCCAGCCAGGTGATGTCCAGTCGACTGGCCTTGGAAAGATATGGGCTGTCCGCCACAGGACAGATCGCCATGTGGACAAAAGGGCTGTCCAGATCTGTCCACGTCTCCACAGCATTGTCCACATTTTGTATTTCTGGAATCAATGACCTTGGATGTCCGCAAGGATGCACAGTGAGACTTTGGAAATGATAAAAGCCGTCAGAAGATCAAGAAATGTCATCGTCCTGGCTTCCTCTAAAATAAAAGTTGACAGCTTGAAACCCAACTTTCAAGCAAGACTTACTCCAAAAGTGGACTGTTCTGACGTCTCTTGGCAGTGTCATCTCTCTCTTGACTTCTTTGCTCAGTGTCATCTCTCTCGCTACAGCTCTTCTCAGAGTAATTTGTATTCATTTGTGTCATGACATCTCTTCCAAGTGGCAACTCTCTTCTGACATTTCTCGTCAATGTCAGCTCTTTTTTGACATCTTTTCACCGGTTGTCTAAATGTTCGTAACATGAAGGAAGTTTCTCTTCTAGGCCTCCTTTGATAAGGTATTCTGCTAACGGCTATCTTTCGCACCATATTGATTGTGTGTGTGTATGTGCATGTCCACATGCAATCCCCTTTTTCGACTCAGCAACTTTGGTTGTGGACATGGTCCCATGGTGTTTGCATGAGTTTGCTCGCGTGGTCACAGCCCACTATCCCCACGAGGACTCTCAACGTCCTTGAAGATGCTGTTGAGGCTAGCACAGCGGGGATTTCTTTGCTTGTCATGCTCGTCAACGTGTCTCAAAGCACGGTATGCCAAAGTGCAAAACATTGGACATGAAGATTTGTCCTTTCGCATTCTGCAGACCCATGGTGATCACAAAGACTGGATGAACGACTTCGATTGGTCAAGGCAATTGGGAGCGGTAGGGAGTCATACTTGAAACTGCAGTGTGCTCAAAGGAACCCTAGGATTCTTGCAATCGCAGTGACATCATACAAATTAGTTTCATATTGTAGGGTTGTGGACTGCAAGAGCGAACGCTTTTTGCTTCACGCAAAAAGTCATCTCGTTTTGAACGTTTCTTGTGGGTCTCTGTAGCCAGGCCCACTTGGCAGAACTACACCGGCCCTTATGCTCGTCATCCACGCGCTAGCGACGTAGATCGATGTCATTTGGTCGGGGCACCTACGAATCGTGACTAGCAGCAGCATTGTTCCATGAGTGAGTTTCCTAGGACGGGATTCAACATGCACAGCATCTGACGGATGCAACGTATTCGAGAGTGACGACATATATTGACATATCATGACATATCATACTGATATTACGTATACGATATACGCATGTATATATATATATATATGATATATCTAATTACATTTGTATTGAAACAATTTCGCTGAATCGCTGAATGGCCTCAGTAGCTGTGCAGGTGGTTTACAGAATCGTTTGGAGTCCGACAGTACTAAACAGTAGAAGCTCCAAGGTGATTCTTTTTGCTGCGAGTTCATTAATATTTTTACACCCCCGTTTTGTATCTTTTTGTTCAATTTGATATCGGCAAAATGGAACAAGCAAACAAAATCAGATCTTTAGCAACTTGAGGATACCGCCCATTTAAAGACTGTCACAAGGACCTTGACTATCACGGCATCTACACTGAGAGTCGCTGCGACATGCAGGTCAGCTGCTTAGTCACTGTGAGGGTCCAATTCCGGAAGTTAACACTGAGGTACTCTCAGTGTTTCTGTTTTGATCGCTTGGACTGCAAGGAAACTGCCAGGATGGTGGATTGAATAAGCTTATAGAACGCCTGTGATCAGTCGCATGAACAAGATAAAGGGATCTGCAGCACCGATGAGGATGCAATGGTCTCCAATATGCTAAAGGAGGCACTGCGCTCGCAAAGAAATGTCGGGATTGTCGGGCAGAGCAGACATGCAGGCAAAGGATGCCCAGGCAAATAGTTCATTGTGTCACTTGCCACAGAAAAAATCCATGGGCTGCCACGGGACTGTTGGAACAGCCAGATTCTGTTTGGTTTACGCGTGCTCCTTATGTTTGTTGCTTTGTCATTGAACCAACGGGTTCTATGACATGGTAGAGGGATCAAACATGCCTTCGAAGGCCATGGCAAGGCGAGAGATCTTCGCAGCCCAGCAAGAGCCACTTGGCAAAGTGAAGATGAAAAGTACGCAAGGTACAACTGAAAAAGACATGCAAAGCAAGTTGTAATAAAGAGATTTTAGAAGTCTAAAAGCACTTGTAGCATGTAGTAAAGATATATTAAGAGTTAAGATGAGTTAAGAGTCTAAAGAGAGTCTAATTATTTCCAAGCAACTTTTTCACTTGAACCATCTCCCAGGCTGAGGCATGGCCATGTAGGTGGACTGATGTTTCTGCTTGCACTCAAACCGGCAAACCTGGTCTTTATAGAATGAGTAAGTAAAAGATTCGCAAAGATGGATAAAGGGTGATGAAGGTCGGATAGACCAGAGAAGTTGTCTCAGGAACTTGGGATGCTATAAGAACAATGGATGGATGGATGGTTAATTCCATGGTATTCCTATCGCTTCCCCAGCTTCTTTCCCTTGCCCTGTTTGGCTTCAGCTGACACGAAACTTTTTCTCTGAGGCTCCGACATCCCTTGCCATGTGTGTCTTGGCGCTACAATGGGACTGTCACTGATCCCTGAAGGCGGAACTGACATAGACGATCATAGACGAGTCAGCTCGGCCGGTTCATCACTTGAAGATGACTCCATAGTAACTCTAAAGAAGTACAGTATTTGTTTTGAAAATTGGTTCTTTAATGTTCTTTATCTTTATCATCAATTTTTATCTCATTGGTGTACACAGCACCGGAAGACCTTCCAACTCATGCGGTTCACCATCGCGCTGTGAATGCCACGGGTGCCGAGGGCAGTAGGAGCGACGGCCGTGTCTTAATTCTGTGTAGAAATCCTCTACCTGTTTCCTCCAGGATATGAACGATCCAATGCCATCGTTTTCCGAAGCCAAGTGAGTGACTCCATGTGGTTCCTATCATGTTTAATGGCTTCGTTTCAAGCAGAGGGCATGGGTTTTGCTAGATATATGTTCCACACATCAATAAATGCAATATCCTGCTCAACCCAAGGGGTGACAAAAGCACGGGGGTGAGCGCTAAGGGCATGATTTTTCAGTGGCACCTGATCTTCTCAACATGTTCAATTATGTTATGTTCGCTTTTCTCCAACCATGCAGAATTCTCCATACCCTCCAGTGCCCAGGGTCTAGGAGTCAAAGGTTAGACCCCCAGATTCCACTACTTTGGGGCTCTAAAAGCAGAGATCCCCCTACTAGATTTTTTAGCAAACTCATGAGCAAAAAAGGTGAATGATCAATTACCGATTCTCCACAAGAGACAATTTCTTCTTGACGTGACATTCACGTGGATTGTATACCATTTTCTATGGCCCTGAGGTAGTGGGATCCTTCAATATTGTTTTCTTGGTAGAGAATCGTCAGATTGTTTCGATGTCTGTTACGACCCGTTACAAGTCATCCAAGTTTTGTGGCTTCGCAACGAATTTCATCAGTCACAAGCTGAAATTTGAGTACCTGATGATTCTTACCTCAGTGGTTCTTTTTCGTTATTCTTTGTTTCTGTGAATCCTGCATCATCCATCAGTTGGAACCCCTGTCCTGGTGATCCGTGTGCTACGAAAAAAGTAATCGTGCCGCAAGAAAAGGGAATATTCGTATCATTTCCATCCAGCGACCGTTAGCAAGTGGATGTTCCAAAAGTCTGAGGCAGTTTTCACGGCAGGTGCCTTGGGTGCTGCCCTGAGACGAGCTTTCATCAGTCTCTTGTAGCGAGTCGCGTAGTCATAGTGGTTGCAGTTGAATTATTTGTGCAGGGGTTTCAGTGCTGCAGTATTGTTGATCTGGGAATCTTACATCTATACTAGTCACTAGACATCAATAGTCGTTGAATACCCTTGGCCAAGAATGAGGAACAGATTCTACAACGGAAAAAAAAAGTCGAAGCAACTCCCGGCAGTGAGACTTTATTGAACGTTCATGCTTCGCACTCCAAGGTTCTGGCAAGTCCTTCACCGTTGGTTGGCTGGCTGACCAGGTGGGAGATGAGGATAGATTTGGTTTTGTCTCTTCAGCAGCGGCCTTGTCATGCTGCCGCAGTGCTCCTTGTCAACAAAAGCAGTTTGCAAACGAGATCGATCAGACTTTCTGACGGCTGATAGGGCTTGAAAGTCCAACAGAGGGTCCAACACACAGCTTGGAAACTTGAAACATATTGAAAACAGATTGAAAACATATTGAAAACATATTGAAAACATGTTGAAAGCTAAAAGTGCCTGAAAGCTTTGAAAATGAAGTGCGCTGGAGGGCTTGATGCCGTCGTTGGCAAGCAGCGTTGGGTCGCCCAGCTGCTGCGAAGCTTGACACCAGGATTTTGGTGAGTGAGGAGAGTCTAAAAACAAAGGTCTTTCTATGAAATTTCCATTGACTTTTTCTATCATTCATCATTCTCTACTCATTTAATGATGTGTGATGTCATGAGAAAAGTTAGTTTGCATCCATAGAGTGATTCTCAATGCATGTCCTGTGCATTCATATTGGAGACACATGTATACGTTTATACTCATACATACACTTTTGCATACAGAATGCACACATACATACATACATGCATGCATACATACATACATACATACATACATACATACATACATACATACATACATACATACATACATACAGACAGACAGACAGACAGACAGACAGACAGACAGACAGACAGACAGACAGACAGACAGACAGCCATGCATACATACATACATACATACATACATACATACATACATACATACATACATACATACATACATGCACGCATAGACGCATACTGGCATACAGGCATACATGCATACATGCATACAGACATGCATGCAGGAGTACGCGCGTCAGTACGTACTTTTGTGTATGTACTTACTACGCGCATACGTATGCAGACATAGACATAAAGAGACAATCGAAGTCGTACCTACATACATTACATCATTACACAAGACTTATACATACATGCAGGTGTCCATGCGATCCAATGCATATGTTTGTGTATGTTTTGGTACAGCAAGTGCCGCTTACATGCCACACTTAGAAAGATGCCAGACATTCGTTGATTTCCACAGGATCGACGCCCTGCCAATCAGTTTTCACAAGGGACAGCATGTTTTCCGGTTGCAAGATCCGTGCTAAGAGCCTTGCAGCGTGGCACCGCACAGCCTTGAAGGTGTACATCAACCCGGACACCATTGCACGGGCACTGCCAGCTGGAGAGCTCAGATTTGCTTTGCATCTTTTGGAAAGACATATTAATATATACATATATATATATATTTATATACACAATTCTACACATTTGTTCTGCTATATTTTGGGTCCGCTTGGTCACAGCTCTTCTTCGACACTTTTCGCCTTTCCTTGCACGCTCTCGCAGCCTTGAAAGCTACGGACAGGTTACTGAAAATACTGTACATCACAGCTCTACCCAACCTCATTGAACATGCTTCGCGCTGGGCGAAGTTCAGCTCTGCAACAAGCCGTGCATTTTTTGTTTGCAAGTATCATGATAAGTACTCAGCCATACAACATGGCTTCGCACACAAGAAGAAATCCACGGTGAGTGTTGGCACTTGTCCTCTTCATCAGATTCTCAGTCTTGGGATGGCTGTAAACCTGCTCCACTTGGTCAGGGTATGTAGGGAGGCAGGTAGACTTGCAGATGGTCCTTGCCCATTCTTCATTTGTCATGGTGAGCTCAGGAATGGCCCGAGTACCTTCGTCACCATCACATCAATGGTCCTGGCCTTGTATTGCAGCACAAACATGCTTGTGGCCGGGGGGAGACAAATGGTGGTGAACTACATGCAGAGATACTTTTAGGAAAGAGGTGGTTATTAGTTCCATACAGAGGAAGAAAATGCTGTATCCAGACATTTTGCTTTGATCACTCAGCAACAGAGTGAGAATGCTGTCCCTTCCAGCAATACACTGTTGGAGCCTGGATCCAGTTGGCCCTAAAAGTATACTACCTTTGACCTAGAGGAATTCAGCCTGTGAGCCTGTGAGTGTTTGTTTGCGTATCCATAGGTGGTTGTCCTTTGTTTAAACCTGGTCAGCATGCAAGTGGATCTTGATCCTGGATTTGGATGGCGCAAAGTTCAGGTCATGAAATGTGCCTGAAAGAAGCTGCTCGCTTAGAACACATGACCTGGGCGTAGGATCGCCTGTGTTTCTGCGAAGTGTTGAAATCCTTCAAAGAGTCCAGTCATTTCCATTGGCACCTTTTCCGGAGAAAGCCTGGTTAACATGCAACTCCTTCAGCATGGAATAAAGCCAACACATTTTTCACTTCTACGCAGAAACGTGCAGACACACACACACACATTTTCGTTCGGAGGTTTGCTATAGGCGGCTGCATGTTTGAATTTTGCTTCGGTACCAGTATGTATTACATAATTATGTAAAGTAAGTTTTGAGCTTTTTTTTTCTCTTGACCTCTTGGCATCTATTGGCATCCCTGAGCAGATTCACGGTTCTATCTAAGGCTGGTTTGATCGCAGAGGTGGCACTTTGGGCAGCGTTGAGAAACGGTTTATCTGTTTGCCAGGGGACCCAAGAGAGGTGAGGACGGGCGCAGGGACCCTGTGTTCGGTTTGATGCTCCATTTGCATAGCATTGGAGCATGGCATTGCATGCTCGCTTTGACATCCCTTTTTCAACAGGAAATAAGGCATGCAGACTTCGAGCTAATCCAAAGAGTGGCATTCCCAGTCCCGGAGGTCAAAGATTACCAGGCTTTCATATGTGTTCCACGCCACCTGGCTACTGCACATACTGGACGTTGTAGCAATGACAAGCCTTTTCTCAGATTCTATTCACCTGTATGTACTATTTGGATGTACTATTGTAATAATTACTAGTGTAATACTGTTGTAATTCTAGTGTATACTGTCCCTTTTAGATCCTTTTGGTCTTCCTGGTGGCTTACTGTACTCACAGACGATGGCTACATTTTCACAACCCAGAGGAGACGACTGCAGTTTTCCGTATGGTAGTTTGGGTCAATAGGAAAATTATGTAACATTGGGAAATAATGGGAAATACAGTCCCCTCAATACGTGAAAAAACATATGTAGATGCACTGGACATCAAAGACCATTGGTCAAATGCTTCACGATGACCAGTGGCTGTATGAGGGACCTGAGATGTTCGGTTGACTGTAGCCACAAGAACTCATGTATAGTGTCGATCTTTAATGCCAAAAGAGCATGATTGGATCATGGACAAGCCAAAAATGCTCTGTCCTCTTTAGGTATCTTTCGTTTTCTTGTCCTGGCCAAGCCATGATGAATGTAGAATTCACTTATCCGACTTGCTCACCGTCCTCCCTGCTGCTGCTTGCTTGTGGGTGTGCATTTCTAGGTCAAATTGTGAGGATCCCCCGGGCAACTCAAAGGGGAATGACCAGACTATTGGTGACTGCTGGTCCCTGTTTATGATATAATTATGTACGGTATCATAATATGTTTGTCTATTTGCACATATTTGCACATATAGAGCCAGTTGTAGATGGTTGTCATGTGGCTATGGGTCAATATTAACCAACCAACTAATGGGGGATAACCACCAACAATAGTAATGGAAACACCGGTTAATGATTTGGGAACCAGGAGTACAGGGTTTTGACCCACTGCCATGTGACGATGGGACATGTATGCAAATGTTAAGTACATACCCATACCATTTACACAATATTCATGTATATATTGTATTCAGGTATATTCATATACTTGTATGTATGTCAGGACGTATATGTGTATGGACACATATACCAGATAATATAAGTACATGCATGATCATCATATCTATCATGCCTGTCACACCTGTACATATGTATATTATATTATATGCCTAGAGAAAAATGCAATATACAATTCATGCACGTCCCAGAGTCGTCACTTGACCCCTGCAATGGATGCTCAGCAACATTTGTGACGGCACTCCGAGGCTTTGACTCCTCTCTTCGTGATGGCAAGTGGCATCGACAGCTCTTTCAAAAGATTTGTCGAGAACATCCGCAATACAGGTGGAGTCTTCTATCATCCTTGTTTCATGCGTTTTCGCATTTCTCCTGTGTGTTTACTTTTTCGTATGTGTGTACGTATACCTGCAGCGCTGTCTTGCCAATAGTTGGATCAACTTGCTACATCTAAAGTGGACTCAAGACAGAATCTGCAGAAAACTGTCTATCAGATTCGATAAGACTTCATCAAATCTCTTGTCAGCCAGTCCAATATAACCTGAAACAGCATGCTGAAGGTTGACCCTACTTCACGTGGATGTTGACTCAGAGGCTCTGAACATGCCAGGGTCAGGAGCCGTTAGCCAGCTATTTTGAACGTGCAAAGAAAAGCCTGATGGGGAAGAGAGGTTCAAGGCATTTTGTGCATATTTTTCAGTGTCAAGCTGCCAAGGATAGTCTTGGAAGGTCGAGGCACCACCAGTCGCCCATCTCACGTCGTTTGTGCCAGGCGGCCTTGCCTGTTTTATTGCAGCGTGCGGCAGCACGTGGCGCTCGCTCTGGCCGCCAGGCCCAAAGGGAGGATCCGTGACAGATCTCGTTGCTTCTCGTTGCTCTCTGGGAGCTCTCTGGGACCTCTCTTTGGAATTCTAATCTTTAGTAATCTCTCTAGGAGCTCTCTTTTTACATTTTTTTTACCTTCAGGAGCGCCTCTCTTTAATCTTTTTCTAATCTCTCTAACCTCTCTCCTTTTGTCTCTCTGTTTGCCCGACTTGCAGAGCAGAACACAGGGTTTGCTCTGAAAAAATGGTTGCCCTTGTGAAGTAGGTAGCACATTGCTGAGTGTCCGGTTGCTTCAGTAAAACGTGTTATGTGCTGTGTGTCTCTCTGGCAGTGCCTTTGAAACGCAATCTCCAGCTGGCTCTCACAAAAAAGCAGCGACACGAAGTCTGATTTGCACGCTTTTCAGTCATTGAATGAAGCCAACATGACCCGGTCCTTCTATACACACTATATACAATGGTGATACGCAGATTCCCGGAGCCAATTCAATCCAACTCGCAGGTTCCTGCAGAGGCCATTCAAAAGAGTGCTCGGCAACCTAGCAGCGCTGGGCATTGGCAGCATCCCCTCTCTACCTCCCAAGAAGGTTCCATGCTTTGCTGAGGCTTTATTGGGTCAGTCCTTGAATGCAGAACCTATATTTCCTTCAATAGAAAGCGTGAGTGCTGAACCAATATTTCCTTCAATAAAAAGCGCGTGAGTATATGTGAGTATTGGATTGAGAAATTGAGACGTAATGAGACTCACACATGATTGAGATGCATGAGATGCAGACCTTTCGCATTTTAGTGATCCGAGAACTTGGCCACAAGCCAGCGACGCTTTTGGGGTTTGTACATGCACGTGACAGTAAGCTTATGTCTACTACACCCTCGTGAAATGGCATCAAGCTGTTTGGTTTGCAGGCAACAAAAGCACGGCATTGGCCAAGCTTAAAACATGTCCAGGACACAGGTTTAGAGACCTGGTTTCCTGTACCCGCAGCTGGCTTCTCAACTGGTGGATGTCCTACGCCTTCCCAGGTCGAGTTTGTCCCTGCATCTGTGGCTCAGGCACCTTGTGAAGCCAAGCCCAGACAAATGATAAAGAAGCGCGCACCAGATATGCACCATATTCATTCAATATCATTCGATTTCGAAGATTCCAAGTTGCAACACCATGTTGAAATGGTTGGATAGGGCAGGCTTGTGATCGCTTGCTTGCAGGTCGCGGATGTTGTCGATCTGTACGTACGCGTGCATAACTGTGTGGAGCAGGACTGGATTGCTTTGATCAAAAATAGACTACTGAAATTCACAGCTGTAATGATTTGGCTCACGGGCTATTTTCTTTGAGGGAGTCAGGTCAACTTTTGCGCGAGGATGCCTTTACCTGACAGATTCCCAGATTTTTTTTTGACAAGTTTTGACACAGCGAGTGATGGGTTCTCGGTCTTTCTATGCTTTTCTACCCATCCAGGGAAAGGTACATCTTGATTTGTAAAGCCCCATGGGTTCCGTCGACTAGGAAGACGGCCAGCCATACATTGCAGCCCTATGTGCTGGAGATGATGGGGTACCTTGGTGCGGACTGGAGGGTGACTGCAGTGGGGACCATGCTGCGTTCCACCATGATCCACCCTGCAGTTGTTGCTCCCATTTCTCGCGGCAGTTTTTGCTTTTTGATTTCTTTGGAATTTGGGTTTTGATTTGTTCTATTTTGTTCTGTAGCTGTGGAACTGAAATCGAAGGTAAAGTGTTTGTTCTAGCATGGGTTGCCATTCACATCAAGATTGCTTTGGCAAGTGGCTTCCCGAAATCGATCCTACCCGGATTGAGAACGCTCTCTCGTCACCAGTCTTTTTGCGATGTCACATTATGTCATTGTCTCCCATACCATATGCAGGTCCAGCTCCTTTTTAGTAGTGTGTCCTGCCATGGCTTTCGATCATGCTATTACAGAATTGAATAACAAAAACACATGGTATCGAACTTCGCAGCGTTGTGTCTTCAAAACTCAAAATATTCAATGCATCCAATCATATCCAATCAAATATATTCTTTACATATCTTTACATCTTATTTGGTGCAGCCCTTTCATTGCCTAGAGCGCTGCTCATTTTACATGTCACCTGGTCTTTGTGCGGCATACATTTCCTCCCGCATCTGAAGATGCTTCTCCGAAGAACAGTGTAAGTAGGACGTTAATGGCAGTGCTTGAAGAAGGCAATGTTTGCATGTATTTGCATTGGGATCGACATGAAGAACAGGCAATGCTTTGCGGAAGCAATGTTAATTTTCGCAAAGTTTCAATATTTGAAATCGGTTGTGCTTGACACTTTCATTGAGGGACTGCAATTGATATACTCATGGTTACCTCAGCGATTTCTCCATCTCCGCACCACAAGGCCGCGTCTCTTTTTGACGAGGATAGGGAAGAGCAAGCAGCCGCGCTTGGACCCCAAGTTTTGAATTGTCGATCCTGGACAGGAATGAGTTGTTTCATATTATTTTCATATTACACCACTTGACAAAAATGCGAATCCCCAGGAACAGGTAGGAAATGGTCGGGAGAAGCATTGTTTTCAAATTGATTGCTATACACTATACAAAGTATTTGCTGATGTGGGTCTGGCTTTTGGCATGCACAGTCTTGTCCTTGATTGTACTTATTGTGCTGTGCAGGTGTGAACTCCTCGAACACATGCTTTGGCGTCCCGTGCGCAGGCATCAAACCACTTCAAGCCACTTTGACCTACTTGTAATGGAAACTAGTTGAAGGACACCATAATGCACCATACAAACACATATTGAAGCAGTACTTCCAATATCTAATCAAATTTCATTTGATGTAGCAATTGGTGCGATACCTTTAAGTTCGTGAGATCTTATGTTTCACTGTGTACCGTTCGCATTGGGCGGGCAGCTACAGAAGCTACGCCTCCTGCGAAATCATAAGCAGCTGATGCATTCACTGACTCAGCCAGACTTGTGTAGATGAGGAAAGCATAGCTTTATTGCTGGATGCAGTTGACATATGTTGACATGTTGACCTCAAGCGGAATCAAGCAGTGCAACCGAGTGCAACCTCACAGTGCTGAACACCCCAATGAGAGCAGCGCTGCATTTGTCAGGCTTCATGTGGACAGCGCCGCTCCGGTGCATGCCGAATAGATCCGAGTAGCAGAAAGCGCTTGCAATATCTTGCAATGGATTTCTTACTGTGTCAGAGCCCTATATAGCCCTACGTAGCCCTACATTCTTCTTGCAAATCGCTGTAAATGAACTGCTGTATGAGTCGAACATATTTGAAATCCATATTCAGTGGATAGAATTCTTTTATTAATGGCCAACATGGCAACGGATCACGTTGCCCAATGTTGCCAACGGCAAAATCACCGATAAAGGTGTGCGATCTTTGGCACTGCAGCAGCGAAACAACCATATCAGTCGATCAGTTTGTACATACTTGTATTACTTGGTGGACCTTGAAGCTACTTGGGGACCTTCTCTGCTTTTTGCACTCTCTTTCTGTTTCTGTGTTCAATGACAGCAGTTGGAAAACAGCGTAGTGAGCCTGAGGTTACTGTCACTGCTGGCGTTGCCAGAGTTCTCTCTATTTTTCCGGACAGCAAGCGTTTTGTTGGCCTATACAAGCGGACCACTAAGACTATTTGAATGATTCGGAAAGATTTTGTCAGAGATGAAGATTGTTCAGACAAAGGTCTGCATATATGCCATAGTAAATCCATATAAAATCAATAGTAATCATAGCGCAGGTCCGCTTGTTTGAAACTTTGGCGAGTTCCACCTTCGCAGCGACAGGTTCAACTCTAGAAGGCAGCTGCCAGGCCTTCGATAAAGATGAAAAATTGGTCAACAAATAAGGACATGCACGAATTCCTCTTCAAAATTCTGTAACATTTGGATGCGAATTGCAAGACTGTATTGTTCTGTCAAATGCTAATGGGGCAACTTCAGGATCCCTGGATAGCACAGGATGGAGTTTTACTCATCTTCATTGTTTGCAAAATAAGATGCTTCAATGCTTCATTGCAGAGGTTGAGCACTTCATGAAGCTGCCACTGCTTGTAAGATGCCGCTTAGCATCATTCGCTCTGAAAAAGTTCGACACATTGCCTCGCCGATTCTACCAACTGCAAGCAGATTCAGTGGGGGCGCTCACATTTTGGTCATGTACACGGTAGATTTGAACATACTCACATGTTTACATTTTCAATGTTCAACTGCATCGAATCCTTCTCCAAGCAACCAATTATTGGGTTGTGGGATTGTCTGGATTGTGACCATTGACTCCTCATTAAAATCTCAACAAGACAGCATATGTAGAAGTCAATCTAGGGATGTCCATCAGAACTTTTTGTGATATCTAATGATCAATCGAGCCGATCAAGAATACTCTTGCAAAGTAGTCTTCAGAGTGACCTGCCAATAGACAGGCACAAAGTGTCCGCATTTTCTAAAGCAATGATTTCTTGTTGCAGCTCTAGTGTTAGCCCAGGCTTGTCTTTAAAGCCACAGCCCTTGTGGCCACGAGCACACAGACACACGCATAAACACTCTTGACATGCTTGCAAAAACAATCAGATGCTTTCACAGGGGCACCTTCCACAAACTTCTACAGTGTCCACAGATCCGGAAGTCATCGGAAGTCATCGGAAGTCATTCGACATTCGAAGTTTCACTCTTCCAGGAGGGCCACTGAGAGAGCTGGAGGTGCGGGCAGCTCCGCGTCCTGCTTCACCTGCACGAGCGGATCCCTAGCGACGCAGCGTGGAAAACATTGGAAAACAAAAATGAAACACATAAAAATCATACAAACATGAAAAAAATACATTCATATAATTTATATGTATATGTATATATAATATATATTTTATATCTATATCTATATATATATATATTTATTAAGAAAATTGAAATCTTTGTCTCTGTCGTCTTGTTTGTGAAATGACCATCTACAACTATCTGTGAGTACGGGGTTGAAAAGTGAAAAGATATCACGTCGAAGAAAACTCCAGAGCAGAGTGAAGGAAAGTGAAGGAAATAGAGAGTATGGAGAGTAAGGGAAATGGTGAAGGAAATGCTGGCAAGGCAGAGAAGTTTGGTGGATGGACTGCTCCCAGGTCTGCTGAGCTGGACTGCTCCGCCGATGTCTCCGCGCAAAGCGAAGGCGACGCTGCTCTGTGACGATGAGGTCCGCACTCAGTTGATCCCACAGCAGCTGTTTGTATTCAGACTCAGTAGAAATCCCGTCCTGAAAACAATCTGATTCAGATCATTTTATTCATCTTCAATCTGTTTTTTTACATGCTTGTTCTCAATCGGAAGATGAAAAGCTCTGAATTTTTTTGGCAGATTGCCCTATGCATTTGCTAATCCGGATCAACCTTTAGCCAAGAATATGCCATCGATATCTCCGGAAATGCCGCCTTTTGATTAACGGTCCTGTTGTCGTGGCTAAAAACTGACAGAGAAAGCACCAGGGCACATCAACTTACACCGTTGCATGCATATTTTTTTACTGTTGATCCATGTTGATCCTAAAATGGACAGAGGTGAAGTATTTACACAGCATTGTATTTGTGATATATATATATATCTATTGTATAAGTTGGCTTATAATAAGTTAAATCTATATCCATTTACGATGCAACTGTGTACGAAGAAATGCACCTGTGTCTTTGAGGTGCTGCCAACGCTGCTGCAAACCAGTGATGAGAGGAAGCGCAGGCGAAGCGAGTTTGTTGGATGTTTTTGTCGCACGGTAAGCAGCACACCGAGTTTGCAAAAGGAGACTTGCTGCCTCGAGAAACCCCAAGAAATTCAACGCGAGAAGCGCCGAGCTTCAGCCTTTCTGTAGGTCCGAGGCACCTGTCGCCAGAAACCAAGAAACAAATTGCAGTGTTTGGCAGCCGAAAACCCTACCTAAGCAATCCTAAGCATATCTAAGGACTGTTTCAACAGCGATTATTTACTGTAGATTCATCAAAAACATTTAGCAAAAGTGGCAGGCAAATGCATGCAGATACCTTTTTTCCATGTAGGTAGCGGCAGTGGTGGAATTGGCGGATGTGGCGACAGCGAGGTGAAAGTTTCGCGAAAGAAACACAAAAATCCAATAACATATCCAGTAAGTATACAAGATGATGATCCTATTGTCGAGTTCTTGTCTTTGGTCACGCATGTGTTCGGAATGAACAAGCATGTACTCCACCCACAAGAACAACTGTAGCTTCCTTCCATCCACGCCAAGCCCATCCAACTTTGTTATTAACTTGCACACATAAGATATGCAACAGTAAGACTCAGTGAGACTCTTTTGTGTAGGTCCCAGCTCAGTGATTACATACTTGGAGAGGGAACAAAAAATGACAGAGTCATTTGATGAGCCAAGAATGACGGAGTCATTCTTATTGTAGAATCGTTTTTTGATGGAACTGAAAAGAGCTCGCTTGGAGAAGATTGGATTAGAGTTTGTTTTGCGAATATGTCGGAACTATTTTTTAATGTCAAGAAGGACAGTCTCACTGTGCCATTTCTTTCTTTGCTCTGTGTGGCCTATGGATCAAAACCTGCACTGTATATCTTTCTGATTGGACACGATCTTTGTAAACCAGCAAGAAAGGCAATAGTCTTGAGATATTGAAACTTGGAATTTTGCAAAGCTTGCATCTCATGGGCGTCTCAAAGATGTACTGAGGCACCTGAGACGAAAAGCTTTCAGGACCAAGACAGAACTCTGATGGGACACGTTCTTTGGATATGTGAAGCGGATCTTGAGTTTTGTTTGATGGCAAAGCTGAAGATCGTTTTGGATGGAAACTTTCAGTGTACAACACGGCGCTTTTGCCCCCGAACCAGTTGTGATATTCCTTGGCTGTTTATGGATCACTCATTGTTTCTTTCTTGAGGCCTGTTTCCAAATTGCACATCTTGTACGACAAGATGCACGATAAAGCCGACAAATTATCACAAACAATTCCTCGGACAGAGGAACTTTCTCTAGTCAAAGAGTCCTCAGTCCTCTTTCAAATTGATCATTTTGAATCTTTTTGGAGATCCGATGGTTTGATGCGGCCGTGACAGGATGCGAGGCAGATGGCTGCAGAGGAGTCACGCCTTCCGCGGCCTCAGGTTGCAGGGATGCCCAGACTCCAAAGCTCAAAGCATCGAAAGCATATCGAAATCAACACAAAATTAAAAAAAATCAGAAAATCTTGAGCACCTGACTGGAGAACTTTAATGCCCAGGACTGGTGCACTACAGCATCATACCACGAAAGAAACTTTACATGCTGGTTGGAAGTGGTTCAAGGGGAAAGTCAGAGCTATGAAGAGGAAGAATCAAGACAACAGCAACTGACAGGCAGATTGGGGGAAGGACCGGTGTAGACTCACTGCTCTGCACAAGCCAAACTTTTTAGCTGCACAGTCCTGAGCCTTTGGCCCATGAACCCTGAAATCAAGGGGAGTCAAGGAAAGCTAAGGGGAGTTCATGAAAATGCAGCATCGGAATGCATGGGGTGATTACATATGATACTTCGTAAATGAAGGAATCAAAAGCAGTCCAAAGTGGTTGCATGTCGTCCTAAACTGTCGAGGGATTCAGCTACACAGAGTGATTCACTGCCTTAGGCAATGCGCCGCAAGAAGGACTGCTTCTACGGGGTGCTTAGTACTTGTCATGTCACGACCAGTCTTGCTATTCCATTCCTTCTGCATCGTTCAACTTGATAGCGTTCAAGGGTATCTGGGGTCTGGAGACAGAGCTCAAAATCATACGTCCTCGCACCAACATGATTCATGAACTACCACCTGCTCCTTGATTGTAATCGTTTCTAAAGGATATTCATCCTCACCGAAGAACCGGCAGGTTCCAATCTCTAGAGGAAATCTGAATAAAATCTGAGCCATGAGAGTTCTATGAGAACTGTTTCTTGGTTCTTTGTGGATGGCAGGAAGTGAAGCAGGAGGACAGAAGAATGTTGACATTCTGTGCCTCTTGCATCACAGCATTGAGTTTGACCTTTTTGTTTCTACCTGTTCCCAGTTGCTCAACGGATTGTTTTTGGCCAACGCCATTTTGCATTTGCTGTGCTCACTGACAGCGTAGATTTCGAAATCTTAGTTCTGCAGCTTGAGTTTGGTCAGCTTTAGCTGCTTTGCATGCTAATATATGCGAAGGATTCGAAGGATAATGATTTTTGTGAGTTAGTTCCTCATTTTTCTGGTTTCCTTTTCGGGAGCCCACTTTTCTCGTTCGACTCCCCCTCGGCGCAGGTGACTGACGTCCCCAAGCTCCAGAAAAGACAAAACTACAAATATGTAAATTGATATATATATATATACATAGATGCGTATATACATAGAAGAAATACGTACATAACCAATATCATTACAGAACATTTCGTAACTAACAACACAATACCACACTTTATTCGTCTCACACTCTCACTTTATTTTATCTCTCACCTCGCCTCTTGGATCTCTCGCACGTTGCCTCCTCGAAAATTATCGCATTTACCGGTCCAAAACTTATCCCGCCCAGACTTTCTTCTCTCAGATCTCTCTCACTCAAACTTCTCTCACTGAGCATTACCATTCTCCAAGTTCCCAAACTTCTCTACCTGTGACTTATCCCCTTCAGACCTCTCTCACCCGTCCACCAGCGAACCTCTCTCTGTCAAACTTACCTCAGACTTTTCTCACTGAAGCCTCTCTCACTCTTCCTCTCTCAAACTCTTCTCAAGGCACTTCAGGCCTCTCAGACATATCTCTTTCAAGAGAGTGAGAAGTCCTCCCTGCCACTGATGCTCGCTTCAGTCTAACACCGAAAGATCCACCAATAGGTCCACATCATATATACACACCTTTGTAGTTTAAGTATCGTTACATGCATATACCTTGCGTATCCTCACGTTGACTTCATGTGTGTAGCTTCTGTTCACTCCACCGGCCTCAAGCACATGGAGACAGCGAGGCATTCAGAGTCAACGGAACAGCAGGAAAATGCAGGAAACATGTGTAGTGACGCTTGTGAATCCCCGAGGTTTGGCCTTTGTTTGCATAGCATTAAGCACGAAAACCATTGTGGAGCGAGGGCGCGGCCTTGTGTGGCAACACTTTTTGCCCAAACAAACAATAACAAACGCATTGAATCAAATCAGCATATCACAATTGAATCAATTGACTCTTCACAAGTTTCAAGTCCCAGGAGTGTGAGAAGCCAAGCCAAAGGCCACAGGGAAAGCAGTTAAGTTGATGAACAATTGATGACAATTGTAGGGTTTGAATCCCTTTGATCCTTTTTGGTCTTCAGGGAAGATGATGGAAGATGTAGAATCTCTGCGAAGAGCAGTTGAAGTATGTTGACGTAATATCAAGGAGAAGGACAATGAAGGAAATTCATGGAAGGCATTCTTCAAAAAAGATGTGAGAGGAACCTGAGGAGTTTTGGTGTTTTGGTCTCAGGGCCGAGCGGCCGAAGCCTTTGACAACGACACCATCCAGCAGTAGCCTGACAACTTCAGCCGGTGCAATGAGAAGCCCAAGGCAACCCGCAGGAGAAGATCGAGACGTCAGGTTGCTATTTGGTTTCATTATGTTTCACTGATGAACAAACATTCACCAACTGTTTGACGATTTCAATCGGAAACTGTCCTCCCATTCTTTCTCGTTCTTGGAGTATTTGTCAGCAATCAGATCATCAATACATGTTAAAAGTGACAACAATACAGCATTAAATACATGCTTGGCATTTGAGATTTCGGTCTACTTTGCAGCATAATTGCAAGCTTTCTTTCTGATTCATGCTTCCAGTCTGTCCCATTTGTTTCCAGTCTGTCCCATTTGTTTCCAGTCTGTCCCATTTGTGGCAAATTGAGCCGGAGGTCAAAGGCAACTAGCCCGCGATCTCGGCTGGGGTACCGAGGGAACAGAGCAGGGATGAAATGCTTGGAAGAAACTTTTATGAAACCGTTATCAAACTTTTATCAATAGTGTGCGCTTTTGTTTTTGAAAAGCTCGTTCGAATTTTCCTGAGAATCACGTTCTTTCCCTGAAGTATCATGATTCATGATGGTTCTGTAAACTGCTAAAATCATTGGCTTCACTGGGATGGGACTTTTTTCACAGCTGCTTCAATCAGGGCAGAATCACCCAGCAACACCTTCAGGGTTTGACTGAGCTCAGGATGTCGGATGTTTTCTACAGCCAATTTTCTCCCACGAGATACCCCGAGACTGCTGCTTGTCTGCCTCGGGGCTGGCATTCCTGTGAGTCAGAGATAGTCAGAGTAAAGAGTAGATAGTGTAGGTTCCATGTAGCGCATGTAGATTCCTTATGGTTCCCTTCATTTGCTCTTGGAACTAGCAAAGCATGTTGGCCATTCAGAGCATTTCAGATCTATCTGAGAAGCCTGCATGCTTTGTTACAGAGTGGACTACCGGTTGCTAGGGCATGTTGCACATCCGAGCAGCCTCATTTGGTGTTTGCAATACTTAATCATCCATTGAACAGATCAACCATGATCAACCTTTCTTTTACAAGCAGTTCACTTGCACGGATGATGAAGAATGGAATGTTTTGATCCCTCATGATCCCTTCACAACATTGGTCGTATTTGCATGTGCTTTGGTTTTTTCTTCAGCCTTCTTCTCATGCTACGTCCTGATTGGCACTACCAACCTCCAAACAGTCGTTGATTTCATATCACCTTCCACTGAGGCTGCTGCAGTCTGAGCCTTGGATGGAGCCGAACTGCCATAATTCACAGCCAATCAAACTCACATTATACTGTATATTGATGAATATATATATATAATACATTCTTTCTGATATATATATATATATGATATATTCTACACATCCTATGCTATTAAACAATCTGCCTAAATATGCATTGGCCAAAGGGCAATTCGGAACTCCAAGACATGGTTTCTACGTTTTTCTTACTCTTGGATGCTTTGAAGTACCACGACTATCGCTTGTTCAGATTTGAGATTGTGGACCTTTTTCGATAGCAAAGCAGAGGTGTCATGTTGTTGCGATTTGTTGCGTTTGCATCGACAATTTGTTTCTCTGAAAGATTCTGATTCTGAGGCTCAAAGATCGCCCATGAGGACCTGTCATTCAATCATGTCCGCAGTGCACCGTATAGTCTTGAGCTGCAAACCGCGGAAAGTCCAGGAAGGTGCAGAGGTGCTGTACATATGTATATATATATATTTATTGTAGTCATATTGTAGCCGTATTGTCATATGACTTGGATGTTCAGCCTGGCATTGACCAAGCAAACCAGACCCCACCTCGCACTCTTACCTGGCACCTCATTTGTACATCAAAGCATCTCCGTTGCAAAGGACTTTTGTGGGAAGTTGCATGCATGGGCTGAACCACGGAATATCGAAGAATATGTAGGAATCACTGTTACAGTGCATTCAAGGAGTCAAAACCACGAAATCAAATGCATTAGATGAAGATTAATGATGCACTATGATGAATGAATGTGAGTGAATGAGGGAGTGAATGAGGGAATGAATGAGGGAATGAATGAGGGAATGAATGAGGGAATGAATGAGGGAATGAATGAGGGAATGAATGAGGGAATGAATGAGGGAATGAATGAGGGAATGAATGAGAATGGATCATTGCGAATCATTGCGAATCATTGCTACAAGTTTCACAGTCGGTGCAGGAGTGCCATTGCTTCGCAGGGGCACCCTATCGATTTGGTTCCCAAGTGGCAGCCACCCAGGCCCACAGGCCTCACAGGTGCGGAGGGCAAGTTTTGGAGCGCTAAGTCTGCCTGGTCTCCATCGAAGATGTTTTCTCTTCTAAGATGTTGCCTCATTTTTGTTTTAAAACATGTTTTCTATTGTTTTCTTTCATTCTGTGCAATTCCAATCTTCTGCGATGGACTATATCATGGTTTACCATAGTTTTAAGATATTTAGATACATTTAGCATAGTGGAACACAATACAGTATAATTATATACATATACACAGAATTTGCATACACTTTTTTTCCTCATCAGAATGAGCATCCTTCGGGATCCTCGATGCAGAGAAGTTTTGAGACAATTGATCGCCTCCGCGGTACAAGGAGATCCCTAGGGTACCCCAAGGGGTAGAAGGTGACCCGATGGTGACCCAATTCCACGACTGTGAATTCAGATTGGGCTCCAGGGCGAAGCAACAGTCCTACCGGAGGAAGATTACCTGGATGGACCAGAGGCTCTTCGGAAGTGTTTGGCTTGGTATATTTTTATGTATGTATGTATGTATGTATGTATGTATGTATGTATGTATGTATGTATGTATGTGTGTGTATATATATATGATATATGTGCATTGTGCATTTAAAAAAAATGTTCAAATCTTGAATTGGTCTCCGAGAAAGGTTTACACCTCCCGCGCTGCTGTTTAATTGATGCCATGGTACACGCCCTCATGGCTGAAGCACCTCGGTCACCTCAAGCCTTGATGGCAGGCAGTTGCCGCAGTGTGAGCCCTCCAGGCGAGCTGGAATATGAAAAACATGGACCACGTTTTGGTTACCCCAGGTGGTTCCCCCCCTGTGGCTACTTGCTATATAACTTCCTATGTTACTATTGCTTCCATTTACTTCCTATGTTGCCCTCATTTTGCCATTCATGATTCATCGAGGCACCAAATGTGACCCAACTGAGGTCGTTCTGGCCTTATAGCATCCAATAACTGTCTCCTGCGGCTACGAGAACGTCAGACAGACAAGCATGTGGAGGAGCGGGGACGTGCTGTCACGGAATCTGAGTAGAATGCGTGAGGAAGAAATCTAATCTGAATGGGAATTGTGTACATACAAATATAGAAATATAGATAGAGATCAATCATGGTATATATATGTATATATAAAAATACATATAACACACATATGTATAAATGGATATAAATATGTATATGCATGTCAATGTAAGGAAGATCAATGGGAGGGTATTGACAGTGCCTCGGAAGGGCCGCATTTGATTCACTGCAAGGATCACATTGGCAAGCTTTTGGCTTATGAGCAGAAGCTGACTCGACAGTGGACTGCCTCAGAGTTGGGAGACTCAGGGCCATTTGCCACATGCATTTGTCATGTGATGAATGGATAAATAGATAGATACTGTATATATATATGTATCTATACATACATTTATTATATATACATATATGTATATAAATAGATAATAATATGTACATTCATGTTTGAAACACATCATTCATGTTATGCAATATTCGAACAGAGTCTGCATTTGTGATCAGGAATGACCCGGGGTTGACCAAATAGTTGACTCAGACAAAGAAACACGGACACATTTCATTTTTGCATATGGCATAGGCAGCAAATGTGGCATAGACTGCCCCTTGAGACAAAATAGGTATTCAGGATTAGAGGAGATCAGTCGAGTATGTCTTCCGCTTTGTGCATTCTTGGATGATACATGGTGATACGCATGCAGGTTCAGGCTCATTGGGCAAGAGTTGCGAAGTCCAATTTATCGGGATGCCGTGAAGCCTGCAACTCAGAAATGCTGAACCAAAGTAGTTGCGCTTGAATTCATTTGCTTTGCAATGGATTTTAATCCAAAAGGCCAACCTTTCGGCAAAGCAAAGCAAGACTCGCAGCTTAAACTCAAGACTCTAAACACGTAAACTAATCATTGACTCAGACCTCAAGCTGTGTCGAAGCAAAGGTCCCCATCTTCTATGGCTCGGAGAGTTCGCAGTCCTCCCAGGCCAATTCTGCAGATCAGAGGGACATTCTTGGACTTTTTGGGACTCCAAGAAGTAAGATTTGTTTGCGAACAATGATCTAAAGCAGACTTTCTACGGGGTCGTCAATGACAATTCTTGCACACTCTACATACCACTATATACAGTATTTTCCAAACACTGAATCCAACCCTGAAGGCATGCCAGAAGCATCCATAGTTTCTATCTCGATAAATTACAAAACTACAAGGCTTACGTTGCTTGCACCAATCCAATCAAAGCTTTCAATCGCATTCACACCACCAATCTGATTCATGCAGCCCACAATTTTCCAGAATTCTGGACCGAGGAACTTGGGTTGATTCATTCAGAGTTCGGGCATAAAGCTGATCCTTGTGACTTTTTGGAGCATCAGGATGGAAAGCTACAAAGCTCAGATCAGTGGCTAGTGAAACAAGAGTCAGAGCTTAATGGAGCCTAAAATGGAGCCTAGTGGAAATACATGGAAATACATTGCTAGTTCGAATTTTGTGATTCTTGGGATGCAGGGGTAGGAAGGTGTACACCTCATTGTTCAATCTTGAAGAAGACTCTGTAGCAGTGTGCTGATGTGTGCTGTAGTGAACTCAGTCTTCACTTTTCCATGATGTGGGCTCTTGCCAGGTTTGAATTTGGAGCGCGTCAGTAGAGTCAGATGCAGTGACAAATGTCGGATTCATTGATTATTTATGAACTGACTGACCTACTTCATGTCAAGCAAATGCCATTTGCTGGCATGTTGATGCCCTAGTATTTGGGATCCAGATTCAAACGATAGATGACCGTGAAAAGTTGTTTGCTGGCGAGACAACTGCCCTGACGGCTTTCCCAATAAGTTCAGTATGTTCAGCTTTAAGATGCTTAAACTGCTTTGGATTTATGTCTGAACAAGCCTGACTAAAATTGATCAAAACTGCTGACCTTGAGTGTGCCGCCATCTTTCATCGATTGTTGGAGTCGCTGCCTGAGGGCAGATAAGCATATAGCCAAAGCAAAACAAGGGAACAAGGACTGGTAAGGAGCTCAATATGACGGACAATTCAAACATATGCATTTCTAGAAAAATCATGAAAATCAGCAATAATACACTGAATACTCATATCATCTCATATCCATGCTTGAGGCAAGACTTGCTACATGATTTTAGGAAGACAATCGAGTACGACTGTATCTGAACTTTGGGGACAACTCCGGTCTGTGATATCATTTGCAGCAGCTGGTAACGGCTGCAACGTCATCGATTACATGGAATTCACAGATGAATTCTGACAGACTTTGCTTGGAATCCGACATAGAAGGTCGCGAATTGATGTGAATTGTATCTGGCGCGCTGCTGCATTGCGCCATGTATTAACACTTTCTTGCCTGATCGTGCATCCAAAGGACGTTGTCAATTGTCAATAGCGAAAAATGTGTTTTTGTTGCATTTCTGGACCTCAATCAAAAGTCAAGGACTTTCTGAAAACTCTATTTGTATCATCTATACATTCTGTATTTTTCTATTAGAAAGTATGGTGTACTGTATGACAGTTGATGGTTTCCTAGCTGAGATCCTGGCGCCCTTCAAGAAAGCCAAGATTAGCGGATGGAGGAAATGTTCAAAAGTAGTCATGTTAGGCATGTTGGAAACCTTGCATGCTGAAATATGTTGAAGCCTTGCAGTGAGATTAATAAGCAAAGTCAGATCACTGTGTTTGTTTTTACATGTTCAGACTGTTTGACTTGAACGCGGACTCTTTGAGCAGAAGACTTGCCATGCAGCTAAACAGTTTCAGAATGTTTCAGATGTCTCCGGCATCCCAAATTGATGGTTCAGACAAGTAGTCTGACTACTGGTAGTACGGGAATTATGATCAATTTGCTTTAATCACATTGAATGATTTGAATGTCTGTAGATTTGAACAGATTTTGCGTGGTTACAATTTGAGTTACGACCTCCAGGGCAATTGCTTGGATACTCTTCGTTTCAAAGTGTAACCTGCAAACCATTTCTTCCAAATAAACAAGAAATAGGCATGGGCCGATCAGGCAAAGCTTTCCGAAGCTAATGAAACATCTCATTTGGTGCAGGTAAGACTCCTGTCCCTTCCCTCGGCCCTTGTGCTCACCTGGACCATATGAAACCTGGGGTATGGTTCGATGGCAAGATTGCACAAGATTTGCAGGGTGTATGGGGCCACCAATGATCACTTTCACCGTTCTTTCACGGTTTGTTTGCACTCTCAAGGGACGGAAATTCAGAAACTTCAGTGCTCACGCCGCTGAGTTCGGAACAGGAATGTGATGCAAAATGATGTGTGCCGCTGTGCTACTGTCGACTATAACGCCAAATCGAAACTGTAAAGATTGATTGTTTTCGACCGCGTGTGACATTCACTTATGGTTTCCGGCATTTGGCACCATTAGCAGGCTCTTGATCTTTGTACAGTCACATCATTCATCTCCCTCAGACAAATCTTCCGTAATTACTGGTCGCACTTCCTCTTCATTCTTCCCTGCGAATCAATGCTTTGAATGTGAAATTTCTGCAGCTTAATCTAAAGTGTGGCCTTTTGGTGCATCCAAAAAGGTGATCCCTGAAGAGTGTACATGAACGGAACAATTGCTGTATCTCTCCTTGATCCCTGATGATCCCTGTATCCTTGCGGCCCAAACTTGGGGATGTCAGGGGTCAGTGAGATGGCCAGGAGCTGTCAGGGATGTTTTGCGAGTCGCAGCTTCAACATACCTTTGACCTTTACAAATTTCAAAGAGTATTGGACTTCTATAAGTTTACAGTATTAGGACATATTAGGACATATTAGGACTAGAAACTCAAACAATTTACAAAGAATTTGTGATTACAGAAAGATCCTAGTAAGATTTCTTTGCTTTTTCCACCTGCTAAAATCGGGTCTTGATTTGGATGTTCTCGTACCCTGCGGTTCCAGTGACTTTTAAGGTGACTGTGACAGACTCATCGCTGCATGGTCACTGGTCCCCGCAACGGAGAAGTGGTCCGGACCGGGTGCAAAAGTGTGGGACAGGACAAGCTTGGAGGAAGAGGCGCCGGTCACAGAGCATTGGAATGCGGATGCTGCTCGTTTTCTATCCACTTGACTGAACTGTGTAAGACAATGCAACACCACACTGAGTGATATGATATGGTCATGATGATGTTGCTGCATCCAAGGAGCAGTTCATTTGTATATATTATTTAAGAATAATATTTAAGAATAATATTTAAGAATAATGATCTACAGCAGTCATTTTGATGTTGTCTATAAAGCTAGCATGATGCTTTGGCACTGGGATGCATGATGACAATTGGTCATTCATCAATTCTTGATGCAATCACATTTGTTAGATGTACTTGCACATGGTGTTCATCCATGGATGCTGTGCAGTTTGTAATTTCAATCGCTGGCCGGTTAGGACAGCGCGGGCCGCCCTCAGATCCTGGCACAGTTGGCCAAGGACGTGCATGTCATAGTTTTTTGTGATGCATATTATTTCATTGCATGCATTGTTCAAGGTGGCTTTGTCCGAAGTCAGTCCTCATTTGTATGCTAAATCATGGTACGTGTCTGAGTAATTATCATAGAACCAATAGATGGCAAACAGTTTGCATGGATGTTCATTTGGAGACAATTGTTACATCTATTCTCTAGTACATTTTGGATGAATTCGGTGTTCTTTGATATATATAATATGTACTGTAAGTGTTTGTCATAACATGACATTGCAAATTATGGTCACTATCCTGTGTGGCAACAAGATTCCATCCGCAGAAGGACATATCTGAACTCATCCGGAATGCACGGGGTGGTCGAGAGCTTGAGCCAGTGGAGGCCCGGTCGCTACCTGAGACAACTTACCAAGGCTTCAAGAGGTGTCTTTAATTCTTTTCAATTCTTCAGATGTGAAATTCTTGAAATCTTTTCTTCGATTCAATTCTTCTTTTGAATCGGGTCTTGCATGTTGAAGCGGTGCTTCTGGATTTCTTGGGTCCCCTGCAAAATCGACTCCAGATGGGGAGTGTAATGGAGAGTTTCAAGTGTGCCTTGCATCTGCTGGGGCAGATGTTCTTGACAGGTGGAGGCAAAGACTAAGACAACTTCGTTGGAGCGCTTGCGAGCTTTGCAACGGAAGGAGGGGGGACAGCTGACAAAATCTGACAAGTTAAGACAATCCGACATGATTTCAGGCTGACGCTCTTTTGCATTCTCTTCTGATCTTTCCAATGTCTCACAGTCTGGCATTTTTCTTCCAGTTTTGTGTGATCTACTGTTTGAAGGCCTCTTTTACACTAGTTATGCTTTCTAGGTCAAACCACATTGGAGCTTCAGAAACTTGTGGTTGCTGTATATTGCTTCCTCACTTCCAAAGCAGTTCCACGGATTTGCGACGTGACATGACATGCTGTGTGAGGAATCCGAAAATCGAGAGCCTTTGGCTCCAGTGCCTTCCGGACTTCTGTGCCCAGAGGCAGGCTTTTTGCTTCTGGTCCTGGTTCTGCTGCTAAGCAAGATAACAAACAATGCTAGGCATTGCAAAGCCTTGCTGCATATTTTGGGATTACAATTATGAGGCCTCAAATTAATATGTGGAATGTATCATATCCAAAACACATTCTTTTCAAATGTGTACACAACAATCGTTGTTATTGTGGATGCAATCTGATGTACAGTATATCTACGTATGTATATATATATATATGTATATGTATATACATATCTCATCAAATGTGGTGTTCGTTATTAAAGTGTCTGTAAGCAAGGCCTCAAAGTCAGAATATGTCCGGTATGTCCTACAACTGTCAAACTTGAAATTTCCATCAGATGTATTCAGAACTGTACAGACACTTGCTGCGGCCAAAGCATGATGGCCTCATTGCAAGGTGATGCAAGGTGCGCAAGACACCGGCAAGGTGCACCGGGGGGAATGCTGCAAACCAAGGTGTCTTGCACTGAAAGATGAGTTGCAAGCAAGTTGTAAACAGAGCAAGTTCCCATGAGCATTTCCAGTAACTTTTGCTATCTTGTACTGTTTGGATCTATTTGGATCTATTTGGTAGTTGCATTTGGGGATATCTGTGCTATGCAGAGCTCGCATTGCCAGTGGACAGGTTGAAAAGCGTCAGGACTGGGCCCATGCAGAATGGGATCGACACGAAAGCTGAGAAGCTAACTGCAGCGAGCCATGTCTCCGTCAGAACGGCCGCTGGGAAGATCTGGTAGAGAAGAGACATTTTGAGCGGTTTCTTGATCGCCACATTCCACATCAGAGTATGAAAATACATCGATTTTTGGTTAAGGTTTTGCTGATCCAAAATGTCACAGCATTGTGCATGCAAGAGGTTCATCTCGGCCTGATCCGTTGGGATCCTTTGGATGATTGAAAAACACATTGCAATAGCATATATAGCACGTATATAGCATGTTATGATAATTGGCTTGTTGCCATTTTTTGTATGTCCTTCACGTGATTGGTATGTCGCAAGCTGTTTGGCTCGGCTTACTCTTGTGTGGTTTGGGTGCGAACACGCACCTTGGCCGAACGGAAGAAGTTGCATCCTGCATTTTTGTAAGACAAAACTAAACACACGGCGAGGCGCACAGCAGAGTTGTCTTTTCTCTGAGACCCAAGCATAGGTAGTCAGAGTCTCTTTCGAACTCTCGAAACTTGCCAACTAGTCAGCATAGAGTCAGCTCTGCGCTGGTCAGCTTATTGTTTTGCCTTTGCGTGGTTTTGTGTTTTGGCCGTGGCAACAAGGGCATTGGGGTGGGACTGCACCCCTATATTCAGGCAGCAACATAAAGGCGAGGGCAAGAATTACTTCCACTTTCCACCCATGATTTGGCAGAGACACCTTGCTATGGGGGCCGCGTACATTAGCAGGATTCAAAAAGTATTCGGATACTTGGGTCTTTGGATGTGACAGGTTTAGAACTTGATGAACCTGCACCATGGCTGTACCTATTCGCCATAAGGTGTACCTCTTTCGTAGGTGCATAGACATTGCATAGGCCAGCGCACTGCCACCGTGGGAAATGCCACCACATAGGGGTTTCTTATGGGATCCTTGTCCAAGCTATCAGCCGCCGAGGTCACCCGAAGGCGGTCAAGGGCAGGTGCCAACCCCTTGACCGTCAATGGCATGGATACATAACGTTGGAGACCTCAGAAAAGCTCAGACGATTACAAGGATCAACTCATAGCACAGCCTGACATCCATTGACATTCATTGACATCCATTGACATTCATTGACATTCATTGACATCCTATATTCAGGTTGAGATGTAAGAGAACTGACATGAACTGAAAGAGCTAGGGCGTGTTTTAAGAGCTAGAGTTTAGGGAAGTTGATTGACTTGTGGATTAAGGAAATGCAGAGCGTGTTCAGCGTGTTGGCATTTTTTGCTCTCGTGGTTTTAAATGTAGTCCAAGCCTCAGCGGAATCCTGGTGAATCTCTAGAGCGACTCCAGAGTCAACACATGTATCGTACAGCATCGTAAAACACCTACCTTGCACAATGAAATGATGAAAAAGAATGCAATAGAAATGATATAATCAATGATATACATGTTAGACTATTAGACACTATTAGACACTATTAGACAGATGTTGAGTTAGACTTACATTCCGTCATGTACAAGTAATCCTATGTACACCTACTATGTGAAAGCAGAGATATGCAGAGATATGCAGAGATAGAAGGCGGACACAGAATGCATTGACTTCGAGAGGCAATCTAAGGCCTTGGTAGACATTACGAGATGGACACATTGTGGAGAAAGTCTTCAAGAGAACAGTCTTAAAGTCTTAAAGGAAAAAGTCTTAAAGAGAAAGTCCAATGCTTCAATGCTTAAAACATGCTTCAAGAGAAAGTCATTTTGTGAAGATGTTTGCTTCGCGCAGTCCCAGGCAGCCGACTCAATGCCGGGGACTCCCATTGGAACAAGCGGCGCTATAGTTGGACCTGGACCTCCAAGGACTCAAAGAAGTGTTGGGAAGTTTTGAAGTGCAGCAGACCAGGGTCGGGTCGTCGCTTTCCCAATGCGTGCAGTTTACGATCTTCCAAACATGTGGTGCTTAACATATCTTAACATGTGAAAAAAATCCACTCCTCCCCTTTGCTGTTCTCCTGCGACCAAAGTGAAAGAGTATGAAATAAAGCCAGTCCTGGTCTTGATTTCAAGAGCAGCACATAGCAGATGAGGATGCATCACATGTGAACTCAGTGAACAAGTAAACGTCGAATTTGGCTCGCACAGTGCGCGGGATTTCAACGTTGAAACAGCGGGGCCGGTTTTGTCCAGTATCAATAAACTCCTTAGAAAGAGGCGATTGTCATAATGTTTGATCCAAACAAGGCACAAAGGCAGGCAGCACCCACGCAACAGCACTAGAGCAGCAACCAGTATGCACACAGACATTATACTTTTCGATGTACAAGTGTACCCTTGGACATGTAGGCTCATTTGTGTACTATTGCGTACGTTGACTCGATGTTGACCTAGTGCAAAACATGCTGATGTTTGCACCGAACAGGTACTCCGGCTTTTGAGCACTATACAACAGTTGATTTTCCGATCCTTAAGATTCAGCAACTGTTTGTGGAAGGTAAATATGAAAATGTCATTTACAGATTAATTTACACTTGGAAAGAATCACTATTACATATGTGTACTGTATGATTTTTGTTGTTTTCAAAGGAAGTCTACCGCACTCTGCATTTGTAGGATATTTGCCCAGGTATGTCAACATACCCAAGCACATTGCAGGATATTTGCCCAGGTATCTGCCCCGGTATGTCAACATACCCAAGCATAGGCTCGCCCCTCAGCTCTACCGCTCTTCGCCAAAACTGTTGATAAGGGAAGTATGATACGTTGATACATCACATTGCAAGATAATGATGTAATACAGACTAATGCAGAATAATGACGAAATTCGACTATCATTGTACTCCTGGCATTTCTTTGGCTTTGAATCTGTTTGGCTTGTCCTCAATGTCAGGGGTCCAGTACTTGCGCAAGAGCCAACATGAGACATTGTACAAACAGCAATCAAAAAGCAAGGTGTACTACTGACATCTACTGACCAGTTTTCCAACAAATAACTAGGCCTCTTATCGGCCAGGCAGTGCATGTGCGGCAGCTTTTGATAAGAATCGTGGATCCTTGCCCCGACTTCTGTAGAAAACCCGGAACTGCAACCAACGAGGCACTTTGATTCTATTCCTGGTAGGAGCTTTTAGGCACAATTCGTGAACTTGATGTAAGTTAGATAAGACAAGTGGGAAGTCCGCGCCGCCTGATTCTGGACTTGTGGTGGTTGTTACTTTCAAACTTCTTTTCGAAGCAGATACTGTACCATCAAATGTTTGAATGACACGACGCACAAATGGTAATCTAGGCGGTGGCACGTTTCTGCATTTGAATTTCGTTGTTTTCACCTCAATTGTTCATTTCTGGAATCAGCGGCCCTTCTGCCCAAGCTCTGCATGCAGGCCTGAGCATCCCTTCAGGGATAGCCATCTTTTCATCCACGACTACCCCCACCAACACCATGACTACGACCATCACGACGGCAACCATCACAGCTACGTTCAGCACTACCATCACCTCGCAGACCATCACGATCCAGATTGGAGGCAATGGCATGCTGCATTTGTTGAAGACTAGAGGGTTAGGTCAAGAAGATACAAGAAGATTGTGTTTCAGCATCTCAATTTGTGTGACAATTTACAGTAATTGCCTTAGCATTGCCATATTGGACTTGTTTGCAGTATCATATTGTGTTCTTCAACGAATGGTCCAAGTTTCTAAGTGCTCTCACTTGTCGTTGTCACCTAGATTGCGTTTCGACTAATCACTCACAGCAAGCCGCTTTTAGAACCAGCAGGGTTGAGGTTGTTGAACTGTGCATGGAGTGTTTCTGACTTCTCAACAAGCCAATTGGTGTTGGGTGCTCTTGAGCCAAGTGAGAAGACCTTGCATGATAGTCCAGTGGTTGACCGTGGTTGATCCAGGTTGATCGTTCAGAGTCATTCCATCGCATGTGTCCCTTGCATTCCATGTTTGCATGATGGCGCCAGAGGCACCGCCAGAGGTTCACGAAGTTCATGTTTTGATATGTTTCGATGCAGGCCAGAAACCTATGATTGCCAAGACGGTGCCAGCAGTTCGTGGGGAGACAACAAAAAATTGCCGGCGGCCTCAGTGCTGTGACCGCGACCTCTGAATTACCAAAGGCATCGCTGTCATTGCTGGCATAGGCAGCACTGAGGCGAAGCCGCGAAGCTCTCTTTTTTTTGCAAAGAAATAATCGATTCATAAGAATCATGATAAAGATTTATAAATCACATGCTATCATCATGTTATCATTCAAAACTGAATCCTTTTTCAATCGATTTGCTCATATTTGCATGTGACTTTTCTAGATCCAGAATGTCAAGTCTTTGGACTGAATCTCATATTTGGCTTCCAATGACTTGTGGACGTTGAGCTGTATACTCCAGGCCCGAAAGGTCCTTTTCAGTGATTTATAGTGACACCATCGTGTCAAAAGGAACAGTAAACTCAGCACCGTCACTAAACACTCTCCTGATTCTCTCATAATTCTCTCCTGCTGTTTGCATGGTCCAAGAATTTAGCATGGACCTTATGGACTGAACCGGGTTCACAACTGAAGAGTCAGTCACTTCATGCCATTTACACAGCATGGCACAGGTTTGCTACAGGTAAAGCTCCAAGACGCCCGAAAAATATCCCGCTTGGCTTTGACATTCAGGTATTGCTGCAAGAACCAGGCTTGTCATTTTGGAGAGCTTGGCTTTCCATAGCTCCTGGCAGCAACTTTGGCAATACATAACTACTATCCGATGTGATCATGGAATTAAGGCTGTTAGCAGTCCATTCAATTTGTGACTGTGAGAGATTTGAGATTGAGAGCCTTCTTCTGAAGATTCTTTCTCGGATCTGCTCTTGGTGCAGTATTTTACAGATAACTGCAGTACACTTGAGGATCAGCTCTTGACATCTCTTGATTCTTCCTGTAGGATCTATTTGGGGGTTGGGCAAGTCCAGAGATACTGCTATCGGACAATTGAAATAAAGACATATATTATATTGTGCTGCCAAATGATATGATTGGGCGGTGCCAAGATGTTGCCTTCTGATGTTATTATTGCTGTTTCCTTTCGATTCCTTTCGACTTGGGGCACTCTGGCTCTTTGGCGCAGAACATTGGCTGCGATTCTGCACCAAAATACGATTGCGGGGCAGGTGGGAGCTGCCATTTCAGGGCTTGCGTCAGTGTGGAAGCAATCCCTTGGCCACGTACTAGTACAGTAGATATTTTGCAAGACTAGTTGGATGGTTAGCCGCTTCTGCAAGAAAGCAAACATGATAAAACATGCCACAGTTGGCAGATGAGTAGACGCCGAATTGTCATAAAGCGACATCAAGGCAACAGTATGCAACAGTGTTGGCCGTTGCGTCGCTGCTACGGGTTGTTATCGCCATCGGAGTTTGGGCTTTACCCGCTTGACTCTTTGCAGGATGGAAACTCTACCGTTCTTCCGCCACAGTCTTTAGGAATCATGGCTGGACTACCACCTTCATCTGCCAATGTGCCTTTTTTTTCAAACACCTTCATCCTTTTCTGATTTTCCATCATCCTTTCTGTGTGAAAGATGGCTTGAGAGGCCTGTTGAACTACAAGTACGGCTGGGACATCTCAGTTGCGCTGATGGACTCGTTGACTACTCCTGCGAGGGAAGATTTGAAGACAAGATAATACATGCAAAACAATGAGACATCAAGATGCAGCAAGTGCTTCTCAAACGTCAGACTCAAACGGAAACTAGCAGTGTCAAAACCCTTTTACTGAAATGGTGCTTCCGATTCGTACCTCTCGCATTTCTTCGCTGGTGCTTCATGTTCGGTAGATATTTGTACTGTGTATATAGTTTTTGCATGTTTGTGCGATACGTTTAACATCACACCGGCCCCTATGGAGGCTTTGCTCTTGTTAATGCTTCTTTGTTGAAACCACAAGAACAGAGCAATGGGTCCTCAGAGAAATTGCAGAATGCAATGGGTCCTCTAGAAGAGAAATTGCAGAATTTGAAAATCTACAAATTGTTTCCTCGTTGGAAAGGCACAAGAAATCACTTCTGGAATTCTATTTGCTGTCTTCGGTCAGCTTCGGTTCGGACTTGAATCTCTCTTGCTTCGGGTAGCAAATAGTGCCCACACGGACGAAGGCAGTCTTTCAAATCGCCCCTGTGGTTTGCCATTGATGTCATTGATAGATACAAATTGAATAAATTTTCGCAGGAACTAGATATGCAGCATGCACGGAAAATTGGCCTGGGAGCAATGGCGTAGTAGCCCTGCTCGGGCATTTGCGTTGCCAATTTTCCGACTGGATCGCTGAGGCTGGTCTTCGGCCAAAAAGATGTGGTGCTGCAAAGAGAAGGGCCTTGGCTGTGAGCAAGCTTAGACTGCAGTCAGTATCCCTTCAGTGCTGCGATTTGCAATACACTGCGTGCATATTTTGCAGAGGATTGGCAGGCTTATGGTATAGCTGATGCCTGCATCTATACTACTGATGTCATCAAGTTGACTGAATGAAAGCTAGTTTGTTCTTGGAAGAAGAAAAGCTTTCTCACTGGTAAAATATGGAACTCGGTCTCAAATTGTGCCAAACTGTGTCAACATGATGCGTCAACAAAGCCTACACAGCAACCACTGCACATTTTGTCAGTGAAAATACTACTGATCAATCTGTTTTGTGCTGAGTGGCATTGTGCCAGGACACTGAGGGTATCTTTCCTCATTTTTCTACTTGAAAATGTTGAAATGTATGGGTTTGCGAAGCTTCGCCTGGTGCCACGAGCATGACTGGTGCCAGGATTCCCAACAATCACGAGACCTGGAATGTCAGATGGGAGAAACTGATACAACAACTCGGGCAATGTGAAGCAATTTGAAGCAACCGGAGTGTATTGAACTTCCAAGGTGGTGATGATGGAGAGCCAATCCCTTTTGCTCTGAGCTCAGCTATATGGGCGTCGTTCAGTTGAAGCATGTCAAATATCAGCAAAAGTGATAGGGAGGCATAATGAAGGAAAGGGATCTGAGGGTTTACGAGAAGTTATGTGCAATTGCTTTGTCATGCTTTGTCAGTGGGTTTTGAGTTTGCGGTGCTTGTTGCCCGCTATTCCGTTTCCAGAACGGAGGGCCTCAACCATCACATTGAAGCCATTCCGCATACCATGGACTCTGCATTGAGTTTAGGTGTGCGATGGTGTGCGTGTGCATGCTCTAGTTATTTTAGTTCTAGTCTGTCAAATGCTGAGAGTGTCTCGAGTGTTTTGTGCGCCAGTTGTTGCTGTTGGGGGCATGCCTTGGATGCGATTTCAGCTGCCAGGATTGTTTGAAAGGCCGCGAGAACTGGAGGGAAGGATGGTCTGAGGAAAAAAAGCATTGGTGGGGTTTCCCAGTCCGCGGCGATGCCCGGTGTTGTCCCAGTGTTGTCATCCTCCAGATTCTCCGAGTGATGCATTGAGTGATGCTAGTGTAGTATAGTGTAGTTGTGTTAAAGCTGGATGCCGCTTCCAATCCTTTGAACCAATGCATCTTCTGGAGTTTTTCTGACAGTGTACAAGCACGATGAGCCATTGAATCCAGAATGACAGCACATTAGGTAAAGACACTGATGTGACACTATGCACAAATACAAGAGTGCCAATTGTTTCCAATCATTTTGGATATTATATGACCTATACTACTTCTATGAGAACTATTAAACCTTACAGTACATACTATTGGTACAATATACTTATATTCCTTAGACTACTCACCATTCTTCCAACGTGTGGCCACTGATAACCCCATCTTTGTTTTGTGAACCTGGACCTTCCGTCAGCTGAAGTCAATCGCCGCAACGAAAAGTTATGGCTCGCATTAGCCGACGTACGTCTTGCTGCCTGGTCTCTTTGGCCTCTTTCTTTTTCTTGGCTCAAACCTTTGTACGGAAGCTCAGATTCGGGATGCATGTGAAGCAGGGCCTGTGGAGCTTGACATGTTGACATTGGATTCAGCACTGGCAATCTAGACAGAGCGAGTGAGAGATGAAGAGACACTGGCCTTGTCAAAAACGGACTTACATCTAGAACGTTTTGAAGCCCATGTAACGTATATTTCCCATTCTCGAGACTTGTAGATTGTTTGAGGCTGAAGGTTTACCATGCCCCAATTGAAAGTCAGGACCAGTTTGTGAAAGTAAGACCTAGTAGTTGTTCTGGAATTTGCATTTCACTTTAAGCATGAAATCACACAAGATGCATCAGCTTCCTATTCCAATATATGCAAAGTTTTTCTGCAGTTCTGTGTTGCTGCGGAAATTGACAGCCCCCAGGTGTGGACTTGACTCTTTGCCTTTGTATCAAGCCCTGTGTATACCTGTGTGCTGATTATTGTAATCATGTCATAGGACTCTTGATCATAGCATGTTGTGTTCTGTTCATTGTATTCTTCATATGTTTGTTTTGTTTCTTGTTTTATTTGGCATCACGCTGTTGTCGAGAAACCAAACATTGCTCAGGTTAGCGGTATCCCAAAGAGCTGGACACCGTCAGTTCGCATGAGTTCAGGCACCGCCGTGATGAGAGGAGTCTTGTTTCTTTTTGTGGGATTGGTATGTATTGGTTGGATATTTTGAGATGTAGACAAATGTGTTTTGATAATCACGTCTTGTGTACGTTGGAAGAGGAGAAAAGTGAAATACTGTATATAGTTGCAGTCATTTGCCAATTCCTTTCTGAGTCCAGTTTCGCCAGATAGGATTTGGATTCAGGAAGCAACAGGAAACCACTTGAATCAAGGATGATGGAGTGTCATCTAGCATTGTTTTGGAGGAAAAAGTACCGTCACTCGTGAAGCTGCGGTGAAGCAAACTCCTCAGAGAGGCATTTTCTTTAGCAAACGAGCTGCTTGATTCGTTTGAAGATCTTTGAACTTCTGTCAGAGCACAGAGCACCGAACTTCTGAGGTTTACAAAGTTTACTGAGGTTTACATACTTCCCTCTTTTCGCAAAAGGTCCTGCGTGTGCGCTGGCACTGGAGCACAGCGGCATTGAATGGGAAGGTGCTCTGAAGAGTGACACCCAGGTGACACAAGTTCTCGCTTGTGAACTCCTAAGCTTCACTATCGACCCCAAGTCACTTAAGCAGTGCTTGAAGGACTAGTTTGATCAGTCAATTGAAGGTTCCGCAGGTGTTTTTAGCTAATCTTTTTCATTGCGATGATCACACAAGAGTACCGATTGGCACCGTGGATGTAGGATGATGTAAGTGCAGGGGTACTGAAAGTCCTACGGTCTTTTTTTGCACAGGTTTTGAAGATGTGCTATTAAAGCGTTGTCCATTCCAATTCTGCGGCAAGAGACTGCTAAAACTGTGCAGAACTGCATCGTAACGACATGGAAATACAACAAAATAAGATCTGTCTGAACAGTCTGCAGCTGTGTACATGTAAATGTGTCAAGCTGTGCTGAGATGTACTCAGGTGCATTCCCAGCTGATTGGAAAACGGAGAAGCAGCTGACGCCTTTTCTGCATCTCCCCATGCTGGAAACGGAGGATGCGGGGGCGAACCTTGGAGATTCTACTTTGGCATCTTTTTGCACATACAGATTCTACAAACAATTGAATAGGTAATAGATCAAAAAGAGTCTATACGGGACACGTACATTCTTCACTTCCTGCACAGATATCCTTGGGAGAGTGATCAACCCCAACATGTGGAGGATCTCTGTAGTAATATGCTATACTGTACCGTGTTTCAATACTTCAGTGCTGCTTTGACAATCCGGAGTCATGGCCTCAGGATTGGGCACGAGTTGGCTATCCTGAATTACATCGGCAGCATACCAAGTTTTGAGGTTTCTACGATTAGACGGAATTCAAATGCATTTGTTGTACATATTGTACCTGTCATACAAAATCTTTTGCAATGGGCTACAGTTCAAGATTTTCGGGCACATGTCAGGCAGTGGTTGCATTCTGACTTTGCTGAGTGCGTTTTTGCTTGCCCCTCGAGCCGTCCCATCAAAACTGGACTGAGGTTTTAAATCGCAAAAGATGGGAGGAGCTGGCGCCCAGGAATTTGCCATTTCTCAGCAGCTTATGTGCCAGGCGTGAGGTGCTGTGATGGCAAGTGCCATGCCAGGGAACTAGGAAGTGCTAGGGAGAAAATGCAAGAAACATGTGAGGGGACAACGATGGCAACAACCTTCAGTAAGATTCTGAATTTTGCAATGTTTTGAAAGTCTTGACCCCAATTCTTGTTCAGCGCCACATTGTAGGGCTTCATGCATTGGTTGCGAGCGTTCTCGACTGAAAGGCAGAAGACATTTACCAAAAGCTGGTAAAGCTGAAGACTGGTATGATTACAGGTCAGCTTGTCAAGGGAGGTCTCGTGTCGGCTTTTGCTACTAGCTATCAGCGTATCAAGTCAAATTAAGTCGAACAGGGTGCAATCACATTGACAACATTGACAAGACCATGGCCGACAATCATTCCAATCTAAAAACAATAAGCTTTCAATAGCTTTCAGGATTTTTCATGAAACTGCACGTCTCGGTATTCCTTTAGTACTCACACGGATAGTGCTTTGTCTGCGAATTCTTGATGCGTTTGATACTTGCGACATGCTAGCATTACCATGCTGTATGAGTTCTCCAAATGCAACCCAGTCAGGTCAATATGCTGTAGATAAGATTAGATATAGAAGCACGCTTTATTGATTTTTATTGATCTTTGAAGGCTTTATTGTATGAAGAAGATGTATGAAGGGCCGTTCTTTGCACAGTGAGGTGAAGAGGCAGACGCCTTTTGGAGTGCTGCTGACGGTGAAACCCACAATAGGACACCACGGGAGAGGCAGCTTGGAGAAGAGGGGCTTGACTTTCAGCATCTTTCAGCTGGCAGGCGCCCACTATAAATATTTACAGATCGTGTATGTAAGATGATTTCATCGTATACATAGAGGATATACAGTAGGGTACAGGACGGTGATTCTCCAGTTGACGTTTCTGAGGCACTACGGCTGACTTGGTTTGATCACGCCTTGACAGCTCTAGATTTTCCAGAGTTGTGTACATCACAGATCGGATTGAAAATCACCTTGTGTAGTTGTTTTCATTGTTTGTGATGCACGTGTCAATCCAATTATGCAGTTTTGTCACAAGCGAGAGTCAACATCGCTACATGGAACCAAACATTAGATGCGAGGTTTACCCTCAGACTGCATTGAATCGAGTTGGTCAACCCACCAGTCGGCTGCCGCGAGGAATTTTGGAGTGAAGGTCTTGCTTAAAGTTCTGGAGGTCAAGCAACCCAGAGATTTACTATGTGTAGTCAGCAAGATGTCGGAAACTTTTGCTCTAGAGTCAGCCAGCCAACTGTGTCAGTGTAGTCCCGTACATTTTTGCACCCCTGGAGGATCTCATGGATGTATCGTATTGACTAATCACGAATCATACAGGAGCCAATCACATTCCACGAGCATTGGAAGATATTGGAAGTGTAGAGAGTAATAATTGGTGGCCAACCTGCTTGTGTGCAACTGAAGCTACGGCGATGGCTGAGTTTGACTGTGCTGAGGCCTTCTACGGGAACTGTGGTGTTGAGGGCTCCTTGGCAAAGTTGAGATCAAGGCATGACAAAGCCTTCTCTCCTCACAAGAACCGCACTCACAAAATCAAAGCCTTCTCTCTCAAAATCTTACGCACTCTCCGTATTCAGTCTGCTGATTCTCCTTATTCAGTCTGCTGATTGTGTAAATTAGCCTCGCTGTTGAGGAACTTGCAAGTGAATAAACACCCTGTGATAAGGCGGAAAATTTACGAGATCAGGCGTCACTGTCGGTGAGTGCAAGCTTTTCGCCACTTTGCATATTCTGATTCTTATCAAGGCGAAGAGGGGCTGGGTATGGGCTGTGAAGAAAGATTTCTGGGGAGTATGGACTGATGGCTCATTGGTTAATCCGAATAGCTGCTTGCGATCTATGATCAATGCAACTGCAAGTCGTTGCGGCCAGTACGTGCAAATTTCAATCCGGTTGGGAGAGCTTGACTTTGTAGCTTTGCTTGATCGGCTAGCAGCTGAAAGAAGCATCATCCAGACTGGTTTCGCACCAACAAGTCATTCACGAGAAGTATCTGGTGCTTGACGCAGGCACTGTTGGCATCTCTTAAGTTCTATAGCTTTCTACTCTACAGCCAGCTGTGTTGCCTTCCATGGGCCATTGCTGCTGAAATTGTGAGCAGCATTGTTCTACTATTCCCAACACTGGGTTCACCCTCTCCTCTCCATATATTCGAAGTTTCAGAGGATTGAATTCATTCTTCAATAGAAGCTCAGTAGCGGCCAGGACGACATTTTGAAGGACTTCCCGGGTTTGAGCAGCTTTTATGCCCGTTTCGCATCAGAAGCAGCGACGCAATCGATTTTGAAAGATGGTGGCGGCTTGGCTTTGCCAATTGTTCAATGGAATTGATCAATAAGATGCAATAAGAAGATAATGATTGATCATATTCCATCAGTATATGGGACCCCATATGCAGTTAATGCATAATATAGTTGATCTACGCTGATCTTAATAAAACTAGATAGTGAGTCGGATGTGCCCTTGAAATGGCGAGCATGCCTGGTGGTAAGGGACCGTTTCACGCACTTTTTACCCATGAAGGATAAAGGACCCTTACATGAGAGCCATGATATTGGGATACATAGATAAACTATGTAACTTTGGCAGTCAGTGTGCAAATGTGCGCAGAGGCAGAGGAGTGCTCCCAGAAATGAGCATATTCACGTATACTAGATACATGGCCATACTACTAAGGAGTCTATACAGTAGCTGGGTCTTCAGACGAGCCGAAAGAAGTGCTCAATCCGCTCTTTCGTAACACTTGCTTAAGGGTCGAGCGTTTTCTGTACAAACGAGATCAAACAAACAGTTTTGGTCAAACTCGTCTTTTTTCTTTCAAGGCTGCACTCCGAGCGCGCAATCCCGCACACGAGCGCACGAAAGTGCACACAGGCGCACTTAGGAAATCTGTAAATGTGTTTGTTTTTTTCTCTCGATTTGCTGCTTCAGCAGATTTTGGGAAAACCTTCATCAAAAAACGTACACTTTTACTACAGTAAGTATGCAAACGAAGATCCAGGTATATATGAGTATATGATGGTGACATTGGTGTTTAATGGTGTTTACTGACTACTGCATTGGAATTAATTACTAACAATTGCTGGCTCAATAACACAGTGATCACGACCTTATTCCAAGTCAGCAGAGCGAGCTACGTACCCTGGTAAGCATGGCTTTCTATGAACTCTTTCAAACACGACTCAATGGTTGCCTTGGGGGCCAGTAGTTGCCACTGCCACCACAATTAAATTGAGAATATAACTTTGAGATACTTTGAGGACTCCTTACTGCAATTTCTACATATTATCACTCCAGTTGCTTGGGGTAGGACTCCTTCCCAGCTGGCATCCTCGTTCATTTGCCTCCTTGTACTCGTACAGTCCTCGACTGAGGCAAGATGCCCGATGCGTTCGGGCAATACTTCAAATTCTGAGAGCTTTTTCAGTAGGCCAGAAGATATACTTAGATCATCTTAGATCATATAGATTTCCCCTACACCTAGACATGTTTGCTTTCTTGAGATTGGAGTAGAGAACGCAACAGATATTATGAGTGTGTAACAGTGACATGCGATACGTATGATGATATTATCTATGATGTAAAGAAAATTCTTTTTTGGGACATATATATGCATATATATATGATTATATATGTGTTTGCGATCTGCAATTACTGTACATCTTTATTCATCATTTGTATATATATATATATATATATATAGCCTGTTGGTTCACAAAAAGAGTTATCCTGATTATCCAGACACACAGCGTGGAGAGATGTGAAGAGCGAAGAAAACTGAAAACGGCAGCCGCAGCGGCGAATATGTTGGTCGGCGAGTCCATGCACAAAAAGGTGATGCCATGGCTATGTTGGCTTGTCATTTTTGTGCTTTAGACCAGCCTGAAAGCGTCCTTCTGTCGAAACGCAAGGGTTTTGGGTCCTTGTTCTTTCAGGGCGCATTACAACCTGAACTTATTTTTCTGGCCAGACAGCTGTGGGAGTCGGGTTGGGCTGATTCCACCTCCAGTGGCTTTCTAGCCAAGAATGAAACACCAAGTTGATTGAACAGGACAGAAAAGGAATCACAATTTATTTGCATTTTCGATGGCTTTCTGATCGTTGACCTGATGATGATTCATGATGATTCCTATTCCTATACATGTCGTGCTGTCTTGCTTTTGGATAAACGGGAACCCAACGCAATCCGGTGCTTGCCTTTAGAAGTTCTCACAGTGAAAGAGGATTCCTAGCTCCTTTCGGGCCACCTTTCCTTTTATTGTGTTTTTTTGAATTATCTCTAGATTCTCAATTCTTTCTCCTTTCTTTCGCATCATCTTCCAGTTATCTTCTCTGCCAAAACCCATGCAGTCTGGGATGTGAGGCTGCAAATTAAAAACCCATGTCTTGTATTCAGGTGCTGTCGAACTGTGAAGATTGGCTGCGAGCAACCGGCACCGTGCCCTCTCCTGTTTATGTGGAGAAACATCGTGCTGCAAACCCACAGGAGGACCCATTGTGTCACGCTAGTGAATGCATTCAGCATGTTTGGCCAATCGATCCTTGACGCCTTTTTACATCTCATAAGTCATGCGTGTCACATAAGGTAGATCCCATTGCAATCATTGATAATTGATGGCTCTTGTCAATTTGATCTCTGAAAGACAGGGGATGACTGGGCCAGTGCAACCTTGCCCTGGACCTATACTCAATACTGACGCTGCTGTATCTTACGCTTCACACTCTGAAACTCAAGGATTGGGTCGGACATGAACTATGAGACATTTGCATACACTTGTGTACATCATCGAAATTATTTCCAGGGGTCAGTTGTAGAATACCTTCACTGCAGTGCAACACTTTATGTTTGAGTATAGCACATATGTACACTACAAGAAGAAACACGGTTTCTTGAACATGTTTAAAAAGAGGGAGAGCCTCTGAGGGATTAGCTGTGCTGCCAGGGTTGAGCCAACGTCTGCGCTGGGCTCTCAGGGGATGGGTTCGTTTCTTCGATTGTAGTGTTTCTCGCTGTCAGACTGTGATGGGTTTCTCTCCACTCTTCTAAACCGGCAGCATTTGTTCTTGACAGAACCAGCATGCTTCTTCTCTCCTCATAGTTGTTCTTATGTATTCTTGACTACTCTTGTGCTACGTTTTCTTCTCCTTTATCTTCTTTTCTCAGTATGCTTCTTCTATTAGACTTCTGTTCCTCCAAGAGTTGCACTGATATGCTCTTCACCGGTGCTCTTGTGGAGCCTGCTTCCCTAGTAGGTCGGAAGTCCACAGGGAACGTGTACATCCTTCACGTGCATCAAGATGAACATGTTCATACAAAGCTCATAGATGCTCATTGAATGTACGCACTCACATGCGTTATTTGCGTTTCATTCTCAAGATACTTACCAATTTCGGAGATGCCACTCCTGACTAGTCATGGACAGAACTTCTGTGAGAAGCATGTGTCGCGGACACCGACGTCATACACACAATATCAGACAATCATTTTTTTTGTGGTAGAGAGCTTTCAAAGCAGATCAAAGCTTGAAGATTCTCTCAGGCCCTTCGACTGCGTTGCCGGCCTCTGGAACTTTCGAGAAGGATGGTCCGACAGCAAGAAGGCGGGCTAGGAGGCGGAGGTTGCACTAAGGTGGCACCCAGCTCTGAGAGAGATTTCCAACTCCAGCTTTCTGCTTCTTCGTAAAGCAGAGGTTCAGGGGGCGACCTCCAACTCGGCCCATGAATGGAGTAGCAATGCCCACTATTGAATTACAATATTGAATCATGTCATATTGAATCAAATTGAATCTACAACTTATAGCATTTTGATGCATTTTGCAAATCTTGAGGTGACATTCAAACCGAGCCATTTGAGGGTATGGGGAAGCCATGGGAAGCCCTTGTCCTGCGAACAACAAACACGGAGATACGCGGACCCTTCGCTTGCAGTCCGCGAAGTTGATCAACAAAAAATTGATAAAGCTCATGCAATGGCCAATACACCAAAGCCCAGATAACAAAATGTCATCAAATACCATAACAAAACATACGATATATGTGCACCATATTTGTTTGTTATCAGTATCTACAATACAACAAAGATGGCAACACAAGAGCATGCAGATTCAAACAATGCTATGGGAGTACGTTCTGCATAGCAGACATTCTTATGAGCAGCTCTGTGATGCTCTGTGCCATTCCAGTGCTTGCAGAGATTCCTTGTTTGTTCGCGCAGGCATATTGCTGTCGACATGAACACCTTGGATGCGAATCAGAACCTGATGTGGTGGCCTGGGTCTGAGAAAGTCCAGGACAGTTCTCATGTATATTTATATATATTTATATATATATATATACTAGTATATATATATATATATAAATCTACTTATGCATGTGTATATATATATATTCACATGTTGGTCTTGGAAAGTTTGTTTGTCCCAATTTTGTCGGCATGAGGAAAAAGTATCTCTTTTTGGTGCTTCTTTTCCAATTCTACCTGCAGTTGTGAACTCGACAGCGCGCCCGTACTGAGATCTACCCGTTCACCAACAAGCCGGTGGCGAAATGTGCTGGCTCGGTGCCTTAGTATTTGCTTAACAATAGATCAGCCTGGATGGCTTTATTGTTAGAGTCTGCGTATGCCTGCCTGAGTATGGAGTGTCAGAAGCCTTCAATGTGGAACTAGCTGAGGGGTGTGCCTTGTCCAAGGAAGTCGAAGGAAGGGTTGTTAAGATAACGAACGTTTTGCTACGCCTTCACACGCAACGCTGCTATCGTATGAAAAGTGCTTGCATGGTTAACAGGCTTTGACATGACCTTTGCATTTTTCAAGCCATGAACACAGTGAGCAGAGCCTTGCAAGATTCGACCGAGATTTCTTGTCTGACAGCTTTTCTCAATGTGAGACGGTAAGCATTTGTGCAGCTGGCGCAAGGGTATGGAAGCAGCATGTAACAGCTGGACGCACTGGACAGACCATGGACAGGCGATGATTTGTATCACTTTCTATGATAGAATTGGCCAGTACTGTCCTGCCTTGTTCTGCCTCGAATACGATGTAAGGATTCACTAGCCTCTACTAGTTCTGCAGCCTGGTTGAAGGGTTGTGGCCAACCTATGCCCAAGTTAGGAGGCGTGCACCTTGGAGACCTTCAACAGCGCAGGGTTGACTTTCCAACACCTTGCACCTGCAAATCTTCTTCTTATAAAGCGAACAACATATTCTGACGTGTAAATGTTCCATAATGTTTCCCTTCCTCTTCAACAGTTTCCCCGGCCCGACCACGATTTAATGATCTCTATAAACAGAAATCTATCTCACTTTGGCTAGGATTTTAGGAGGTCGAGTTGGCGGTAAGGAGTAACTTAGAGGAACACAAAGGCGATTTCGAATTGAGACATCTTGAGACTGGACGTCCAGGATGCACGAGGTCAACACACAAGAAGGTACAAAGTGCTGCAGTTTGATAGGGTTTTAGATGGATTTGGGTTGGTTCGCAATGACTTGGAACCGCCGGGAGGTATATTGATTGTGTTTTAGCTTTGCCGTTTGAGGTCTTGAATCTGAGATCGTTTCTTGTGTGGAAGAGTGCGGAGCTTATTGATAGATTCCACATGATGCAAACAACATTTTTGGTGCTGCTTGCAGACAGAACCATCACTATACCAGCGTTGCAAGGCCGTGCTTGGATTTGTGCGAGCCCGTGCATTGCCAGTTCAGTGATTGGTCACTTTGGTTGGGAGCCACGGAGTGTGCCAACTTTGTCGCCACCAGTTGCCACCCTGATGGGGCCCTAATCAGTTTCAAAATTGTCGATTGTGGCAGTTGCTGAGTTGCACTATGTGCAGAAAGGTCAGATGTGCTTCAACTAAATTCAACGAATTTACTGTGGATGAATTTAGCTTCAACATGATTCATCATAGTTTAGGTATGTCCAGGTAAATGTTTCTATTGCATCTTTATGCCTAGTAATTTCCATTTGTTATCACTGCGCATGCAACAATTGCAATCATATGTTTACATGTAATTCCCATGCGATCACATCACAGACATGATTCTGTCAGCAGAATTACAGTGTTTGTTGTTTTCTGCCTTTATTGTTGTTCAAGGAAGAGAGTAAAACACGGCATTGGCATTCCCACAGAATCTTTGGAGGGGTTCTCTTGATGGCATTTGCTTTACTTGGGCCTTTTCAGCATCACTTTGAGATCCAAATTGTGCAAAAAGTCATGTGGAGACTGAGGACCAATCTTGGCGGATGCTATGGTTTGTGCCAACGGGAAAGGCCGGGCTAATCGAACAATGGCAACGATGATCGCGTCAGTGGTGATGTCCGGTATTGATTTCTCAGTGAATGAACAACAGCTCTGAGAAGGGTTTGCAGTGCACTTCTCCATTTGACATGCAAACATGGAAATACATTCACATGCATACATATGCCATACGTATAGAACAATACAAAATAGAAAAACATTCACAATACATTCACAACACAATTTCGCAATACATTGACAATTTGCATATCAGATTTAACAGAATGCGTACGTACTTGTTGAACACATTTGAATGTTTTTCAGATTTCGGTGTGTCAGGAAAATTTTAGTAACTCCTTTTGAGCAGCCCGCGAAGTTATTGCAACCACTGTCATGAAGTGCCTTGGTAATGGCCAGTCGGCAAAAGAAAGTGACTTATCATATTGCACGGAATCATTTATTTATTCAGCGATTTGCTTTTGTATTATTCCAACATATTTCATTCACTAGTTATCATTTGTGAGTAATTATTCTAAAAGTCTTAATTCAGTGATTGAACTTTGAAGCGGAAGGGTTTTGCTGTCGCCTACACCAAATCGATGTTGCCGGTCACACCTTGCCGCAGGAAGATAATTCAGCCCAACAATGAGTGCGGCAGGTGGGGAGGTCATGATGGCTTGCGCATGTGTTTCTTTGTGCCAGCGATCTTACTTCAAGTCTTCGATTACACGAGAGCAAGAGCTACTGTAAAATGTGCGAACGGCCATCATTGACCATGAGTAGCGCATGCTTTGTCAGTTTATTTTGGGTCTACAATAATTTGTGAGAAGAAGCTGTTGTGTATTTTTTCGATATTTTGTCGCTTTGACAGTAAGCTCTTGACAGTGTGAAACTACTTGAATCCACAAGACAACTTTAGAGGACATGGTAAAGCAGTGGCGGTCCTCCCCCCACTTGCTTTGCTCAGACATCCCAAGGCCCTGCCACGGACCCAAAGTGGTCACAGAAGCCGGTGGTGCCAACTGCATGCCAGAGTCAGAGTGACTTGGATGAACTAAAGCACACACACAACATAGGAATCAAGTGCTTTACTGCCGCTTTAGTCCGAGTATCTCATGTCTTTTACTGCTTCATTCAGAAGTCTTTGCCCAGACGGGTCATGTGGCTTTGACTTTGCAAAGGTGTGAACTCGAGGGAGATGTGAACTGCCATTGGGATGCCTCGACCTCGGCTGCTAAGATGTGTGAGCATTTGTTCATACTGACTGTATCTCACTGTACTCATTCAAAGATCAGTTACCAGTTGGTTCTTCAGTGTTTCTCGTTGTAGTCATCTCCACACCTTTCCATACCTTTCCTTTCTGTTTCTTGACCAATTGGATGCTATTGGTCCTGGGGTTGGCCAGACAAACAATTCCCAGGCCAGCACGGTGTGACATCAGCCCCCTGTTGTTCTGCAAACCCTTATTGTGCACTTGGGAATCTAAATTGAGTTTTGGTTTCATCCATGATTCCAGCAAAGCATGTGGTATTCCTTATCTCGGTCTTTTTGGGTCTGTCTTTTTTCTCTCAGTGCTGAGACAAGACAGACCAAGCAACCATCATTTTGATGATACGAATCTGCCCGGAGAATCCTGAGACCTGGCTCTTTGTTAGCACAAGGAGCTCCTTTCATCGATGGGGCCATCATTGATGCTTTAAAGATCTTTGAAGAACTCTGGCATTTTTCCCATGCGCATGCCTTCCAAACTGAGGACTGGTCTGAATGGAGCAATACCTGCTATAATGTGGCGGTGGATCAGCCTTGAACTCAACAGATGTGGTGGGCTAACTGAATGTTTGCCTTTTGATACATTGCAATCTGTCATGAGTTGAACTTGTCTTGCGATGATGCGAGAAGGCAGTGGAAGCTCAACACGAAGTCAAGAAAAGCGTTGGACTTTCATGCAGATTCATGCTGCATATGAAACATGTTGACACAATACAACACAAGACACTGGTACAGCTACACAGCCTTTTCCGTTGTTGCTTCGGCTTCAGTAGGGTTTGGAAATATCAGCATAGTGACGGCTTTTGCAAGGGTTGAAGTGACGCAGTTGAATGTCATCCGACAACTTTTGAGTTGACTGTCACCAAGCGTTTGGAAATATTTTGTCACAGCGTCCCACAGCCTGTTTCACATTGGGAGCTTTGAGCAACGGCTCCGTGTTCATTGCTTATCCAACTCACTAAAATCAAGGAGATCCAGGAGACCGTTCCACAACGTGTGCCAGCGCTGGTGATGCATGTTGAGCAATGGCGCCGCGTTGCTGTGGTTGACATAGGCCGGGGAGCAAGGGGGTGAAGCATTACTCACACATCGAGGTGAACATAGAGTCAAGATGAGGCAAGGATGAGTAAAGATCAGTACAATTTGAGCAATGCCAAATAGGTGCAGATGATGCAGTGAGATAGAGGCCATATGAGGCAATATGGCAAAGCTAAAGGCGTCGAAGTACAATGCTCTCTTTTCCGTTTTTTCTCACATCCACACTGCTATGGAGGGGCAAGCACTATCATCATGTCATTGCCGTTGTACTACAGAGGGATCTGGATAGCAAGGTGTAGCCTGGCTCATCAAAACTCTCGCATGACAGAGTGTGCAGAGGCTTCAGTTCCGCCCGTCTTGGCTTTGCTGGAGAGGATCCTCGCGTGCTTGACGCGGGGCTGCCAGGTCTCTTAAGAGCCTTGATCCCAATGGGTCTCAGTCATAGCGTCAGGTACTGGGTAGCTGTGGTGCAGCTTTCAAGTAGTATAGCAAACACCAAAATGGATCTGGTATCCTTTGTGGTCAAAAGACTAGATTGTTTCTTCGAACCCCGTACATGGATACTACCTGCATGAACTGCACATATCCTTTGTGTGTATTGATATCATATATATATATATATTATATTGTATATACATGACTACAAGACAAGCAATGGACATGTTGAGGAGGGGCTTCGTTTCATTCACTCTTGGCATGTGCGTATACATTGCGTACCGCAAGGCCTGCACGACTGCAACAGTATTGTACTTATATTTCCTGTTGCTGATGTAAATTGCTGTGTATACTGCAATATACTTTCTATGCATTGTTTGAATTTCAGTAGTCTTCACTGCTAGTTTGCGGAGACATTTTTTTCGTTGTCCATGTGAGAAGCATGTGAATCAGGCTGGTTCGCCAGTCAAAACAAGTGCCCATTCCCAAACATTCAAGCTGATTCAAGCCTGCTCAGGATATCAGAATGGAAGTGTGGCATATGATAGCTCCGACATCCAGGTGCACATTAATTGTTTGTCTTTATTCTGCGGAGTGACGTGATCTTGCCAATTAGATTATTAGATGCAGAGCACGCAATCACACCATCACCCTGTGTTTTTTGAACTAGATGACATTACCATGGTTGACTCAAGACGTTCTTGTGAGTTTGACTTCAGCATCCTTTGGATTCGTTTAGCATCGTTAAGCAGTCTAGCACATCAGAGGTGTGAATATGTCTTTGAACAAGGATGGCTATACGATTTGCCACAGATTTGTTGTTTTGTGGCACCATTGGTAAACCCAAATCACCAGATCTTCACAGAGAAGATTAAAATGGTTGAGTCCTGACAAGGTTGTGTCAGACCGAGCAGCCTCTATTGCAGGCAGTCTTCCAAGAGTTTGCCTCGCAGGATGGATACAGGCTCCCTCTGAACAAGACACATGCAGAGTTGCATACACTTGTTTGTCCTTGTTTGTCATCATTGTATATTATTTGTGTATATTATTGTATATTGTTGTTTGATTTTTTGTTTGTGGGCAGAATTCCACGTGGTCTTGGTCCCAAGCTTTAGATGCGGACTTCACATTCAACGTGATCTTCATTGTTCAGCTGGAGTACTTGTAAAAAGGACATGTAAGGACCGCCTGTGTTGGCATCGTTGCAATTTGTAGCATACTCTAAAACTTTTTGGGTCGTGATCCATGGGCGCAGGACAATTCTTCGGTGCAAGTGCAATAGTTTGGGCAGAGGGATCGCTGGTGACCTTGAAAACATTGAAAACTGCTTCTTTACCGTTGAAGGTGACCCCAGTCATCCCCAGTCCACCTATATGGGAATTGCCCAATCGCTGCCGGCTAGATTGTGACCAGCTCGGCAAACATGACATTTCTATGTGCCGAGCTGAAGACTGCTTGGAGCGAAAGTGTTACATCGCAACTTAAGCCCGTTTTACAACATTTTAAAGCCACCAAAACATTTTAAAGCCACCAAACATTTAATTCGTGGGCGGTACCTTACAAACGGGCACGCAGTGGAACTCAGAGTGCCAAAACAAGAATCAACTGGGTATGTGATGCTGGTGTAGAGCTACAAGGAGTCTGTGGCAGGAATAGTGCTGCACCCTTAGTCCATTGATATAGCCAACTTTGATACATTTTGATTTATTTAATTATATTGTTTATCATTCTCTGCTTCCATCCTTGATATCTATATACATGATGTATATATATAAAATTATATTAAAATATCTCTTTGATCTCTTTGTGTTCTGCAGATTTTTTCCCTTTCTCCTTGTTTTTAGGCGTCCGCTGCTGCTCTCTGAACCTCCAGCAGAGACTCGAGCGCTTCGAGCTTTCCGGCGCCTGTTGGCAGAGCTCAGCTTCGAGGCTGCTGAAGCGCCCGAGGCAAGGATCCATTTGACTTCTGAAGAAATGAAGAAACGAAGATATATATCTATATATATATATACATATGTATATATGATATATATATATATACATTTGAATATGCATATATATATAGATATATACTAGGAAAATATACTGAGATGAATGTAATATGTAATAAAATGCTAAAATAGACTAAGCATATGAAATAAGATATCTAAACATATCAATCGGATGTCTTTCATGTGAGCTTAGTCTGTCTGCTTTTACGATGCTTTTACGAAATATGACGTATATAACATACATGGTTGGAATTGGTTTGTGCATGCTGATATCATGAAAGTATATCAGAATAATATGATGTTGAGGCCAATCATTTGTTCTTTGCAAAGCCTAGTCGGACACAGTCGCTGCTCAGGCAACACTGCTGAACAGCGCACTTCTAGGGGCTATAGCGTGTGGAAGGAGTGATGGCACTGTTGTGGACATTGGTGCAGGTGCGAAGTCCAAGGGTCGTGCTGTTGCACTTGTTGCACTTGTTGCACTTGCAGTTGTAGCTCTGCACTGCCATCCAATGAACTTGGCACCCTCCCAGGTCCCACGGATGTATGATTTATGACATAGAACAAGAATATACAATTACTGAATATACTGTAAGAATAAATACGACCGACCAATGAGAATTAATGTATATATGGATATAGTGTATATATTTAGATATACATATATTTATACATACACAGCAGGACACCCAAAGATACCTTTGCCTACGAAAAGCTGTGGAACTTGCAACTTGCATACATGTTGGTGAGGGCTCCACCATTGCCTGTGCTAGAAGGAAACAAGAAAAACGACGCACCAGCAACCTTTACAAACCGATTTAGTTAGTAAGAGCTTGCCTGTCTCCTTTCCTTTCGTTATCTTTCGTTCATATCTGTTTAGGCATAGGCATATTCTGTGGTTATGTCAATCTCAATCAATTCAGAGATTCGTTTGGAGCCAGCCTCTTTTGTAGACTATGAGCCTTCTTGGAGGAACATCCCCAGACAGATTCCGTGAAGGTTCGACATTTTTGTGAAGCACTTTCACTCTTCCTGATGGAATGTTCCAATTTCCCACATCCGAAAATGGGTTCTTGATGTCTGGATGTGAATGCTGAGAATGCTTCGGCTTCTATTGGTTGCTGTTGGTCTGATTGATGGTGGCAAGCCATGCCCTCTTGGATCTGATCAATTTAGATGAATCTGGACAAGCTGTGTGTTTGCGCAGGAGATAAAAACAGAATATGTATTGTGTGTATGTCATTGTATGTCCACAATTTAGGTCCCCGAAACTGGCCCTTCCCTGTTGATGGATATCTCGATTTAGGTAATTCGTAGGTAGCTGTTGTTTCCGAGCAAAGCATTGATTCAACAATCAATGCCAGACAAGTGTGTTGCATGCACTGCAACCCTGCATCATCAACTCACCAGAAATCTACCTGTATGCCATGTGCCTTGTTGTGGAGACGTAGTAAGACTAATGATATCTATGATTCGTCTATGATATCTGTATAATGATTCTGACAAGGAGATCATGAGCTCCAGGATCAACATGCTTGAGGATGTTGTGTGATTGAAGGGAACGTCCCCACGAATGTGGTGTGACTTGCTTGACTCGTCTCGCTGCATATCTTCTATTCCCTGATCTGTTATTGTCTTATTGTTGACATTCTTCACATTTTGTAGTTCGAATATTCTTCGTTGGTCACCTTGAGCAGCTCAACGATTGACAGGTCTTACCTCGGTTGTGCCGCTTTTGCAAGGGTGCATCCAGCAGGAGTGTGCCAAAGAGTATCTCGGCAGATCTGAGCAATCTGATGAAAGTGATTTACCAATGCGATAGGACAACGACTCATCTGAAGTGTGAACAGTATGAAACCAGAGCAGCCCCTCTCCAGTTGACATTTTCAAGACAACTCTTTTGGACTCATGTTGAAGATGTGTCAATGTCAGGGTAGCTTTTTCAATCTAGGTGCTCGCAGCACGGATTGTAATACACCTGTCAGGATTCATTACACGGTCTGACATGTTGAATAATTTCCTTAAAGAGGATAGTCGACTGCGTTTGCTGCTAATGCCCGTCGCAACTTTGCATTCTTTTGCCACCGAAACGGTTTTCGCAGTTTGCTCAAGCGTACTTTGGACAACCACTAAAAGATATTACTTTCTTACAATCATAATTAAAGTATAATAAGGTCAATTCTTTAAGTGTTTCATACATCAAAATTGTAAAAGTTCTTCCATCCATAGTGACATCTCTGGACCATGACTTGGAGCACTAAGGCAATACTTCGCTGGCCATGCCTTGGACATCAATGTGCTTGATGCCTTGAAAGCACAGGACTCGATGCTGAGAGTTTTGGGGGAATCGCGTAAATCAAACTTTGTATCTTGGCATATCTTGGCCTGATTTGAGATCTCATTTAGACTCAATTCATTGATGATTTCATTTGTGTTCTTACTTTGGGATGTATGAGGACATGATATAATAGGACATATGTTTTCATCGATTTGATGCAAATTGATTAGCTTTTGATCATGGCCCAACGAATGCATAAAGGATTATAAAGGCATGGTGTTGGTGTTTGCTGTAAGAAAGAATCGACGTAGATCTGTCTCAATACTTTTCACTGTGCTTTCAGACTTCAATCTCCATTGGCACTTCTGTACACACAGATTGTCTTGATTCACGAGGACAGAACAACTTGACGCAGTCATTCATTACAGAGCGGTTAGATGGTGAGTGCTTTTAGTATTTTTTACTCTGCCGTCAATGATCTGGACATGACAACAATACATGATTGACCTATCGGTGACCCCTGTCAATTAAGCACCTCTGGAGAAAGTGATGTTGCTTGTCCATTGATTCCGATTGATTTTGTTAACAGCAGTGAAACACATATTTGACTTTGAAAGCAATTCTTCGCGCATGCGCCCACCAAACAAAGGCGGTGGGCCCCCTATCCTGGACAAAATTTGAGCCGCAGAAACTGCACAGACTGCTGGCTCATCGTTCTAAAACATCAAACATCGTGCTGCCACAGGTCCACCCTCAACCGCACAGGCTTCCAAGCACAGCTATGGAGGTTTATGAAAAACATATAGCATTTTTTCAGAAAGCACTCATATTCCGTTACGGGCTCCGTTCTGAGGCCGGGGCTTCAAAAAGCCTATTAAAACCATTGCCAAACTGCTACCGCACAAAAATTTCCTCACAGGGGCGCCTCTTTGTGCAGGAGTGTTTTGTTGATAAAGGAGTGGAGCCCTCTTGGTTTCAACAATCCCTGCAGGAGTTTTTTTGTTTTGGGTTGGCCCTATTTGGCAGGAGTGTCTTGTTGATACACCATCATGAACGTGAGGCCCCACTGGACATGTGTTCTCATCAAGCCACTCAACAAATACAACCATGTCCTAATATGTCTCAAATTCAAGTCCAGTCCAACAAAACATTGTCGTTCCATGCCTGGGTGGGATGCCTTTTGGATGTTGCCAGATTCAGTGTGCCTGTGAAAGCGAACGTCCCATGTGATGATATCAGATGGGCACCTGGCCTCCAGGGCGTGACACTGCCGGACAAGATGCCACCCGGGAGGAGCCTCCTTTGATCAATTAGAGACATCAATTGGCTCCTTTTTTAACTTCTGCAATTATTTTCTTAAGGTCTAGGCTACTTACCTGATGCAATTGTACCTTTCACATGCAATAGGTGTTTGGTTTGAGCGCACTTGCCTCACATCAGCTGTGACTTCCATGATTCCTTGCAAAGTAGTTGGCATTCTTGCACTTCGATTCCACCCGCAACAAAATTAACTAGCGGATTCTAAGACATTGTGAATTGGAAGTTTGCTCATGCTGCCGATGCTGCGCGTTCACCTGTACTGGACGCTTCATGCTGACTGATTCGGATGCTGGCCAACAATTCCTTTGCATTTGAGGCAAGGTTCGGACGGCTATGGTGCTTTGCGTTTGGCGCAAGACGTGAAAGAATCAGCAACCTAGCTGCAGATGTATACATGACTCATGTTTGCACAACCACCTTCAGTGCGCGGCTGAGTACAAGCCATCTATTCTTTGCACCTGATTCTCAAGTAGCTGTGGGCGAAGGCCTAGACGTAACAACTGAATTTTGCGTCAACATGCTGACGGAAATATTTGTTCGCTTTTGGCATTCGGGAAGGTACAAGGAGTTGACCCAAAGTCAGACAGGTGTATTTAGGATTTTGGGTCAAGAGACTTCAAGAAACATCTAACCTGACAGTAAACTGCAGCGTATTCCTGATCCTTGGTAGCCGCTGGTAGCCGCTCAACTTCAACACTCCGGCACTCTTCGCTTTGGTTGTAATTACATAACTACGTGCAACTACTGTTTCTTTAAGCCTTTTGTGTGGTCTGCATATTTTGCATTTGCTGTTCTTTTCCCAAGCTCCAGACCCCGCGCCTCCGAGATTTGCTTTTGCGCCTATGCACCTTTAGCCACCTTGGAGAAGCCAAAGGAATATCGGCATCGACTCCCTGATGGCCAGGAGTGAAGCTGTGGACAGCGCCCAGTATTGCCCTGTAGAGGTCCTTGTGCATCGAAGGCTTCTGCAAAATGTTTTTGTGATCTTTGTACGATCGCTTTTTGCTCATGTGCTTTGCAGCGAGCCTCAATTCTTGTGGTACGTAAACATTCTGGCCACTATTAGTGCCGGAAATACACAAACATAATGGCAAAATATTAGCTATTCGAACGGACCACCGCTGTCAATTGCTCATTCATACAGCAAATGACCCAGCATCACATTGATCACACAGCAACACAATTTGACGCAGCAACCCTAAGCACACGCTCAACTGACTCAACGGACATTTTATTTGCTTCTCTTTGGTCGCTGAGCAACGTATCTTCAGGAGATTGAAGTCACGGCATTCTCCCGCTTGATCCCAGAGGTGTCGTTATGAAGAGCCAAAGTTGTGGTTTAGTTTGTGAGCGCATATTTGTTGCAATGCAATTTCGAAGTTGCGTGGCCTATTTCGACTTGTTCTAATTGAAACAATATACTTTGCAGATTGAAACTGCAGGAAATTTCTGGAGAAAAGTTGAGCTCCAGTGTTTTGAAAGGCGCTTCTGACGGGAACTGCCTTTCGTGGAGAGTGCGTCTTGGGTGTTCCACAGTGGCTTGGCAAGTCACGAAGTGAGCCATTTGCTGAGCCTTGAAGTGAGAGAAATTTAGAGACGAGCTGATTTGTTCCACCATTTGTTCAGTGCCTTAGTGCCATTGCTATCGTTGCCCATATCCTTTGTCCTGGCAGCCGAATAAGGTTGGTTTCGGAGGCCAGCTTCGGGAACTCCAGAGGTATCAACTGTCACAACTACTGGGAACATCTGGGAACTGCTTCTACTTCTACTCTATGTGTCTTGGGGCAGAGATTACATTTGTGCCAAGACAGAAGTATGGGAACCTTTTGACAGCTTCTATCCCTCCAGTGATCGCATACGCAAGATGATGCAGGCTTCCACAGTCTATGCTTTCTGTACATTTCTGTACTGTATGTCTCTCCTTTATGTCTTTCTGGTTCGATCACCGAAGCGTCAAATGGCAACGCAATGTTCTTGTAGAACGGCGGTCCGCGGTCCGCTGCAGCGTGCCAGTGAAGGCCATTCTGACATTGCCTGGTGGTGCAAGTTCTGCAGGCTCCGAGGCGCCTCAGTTTCAGTTTTGACGGAGGAAAAAAACATGAAAAAATAAGTAAGTGATAGTAAGTGTTTCATAATAAGTGACTAGTACTTCAAGTGTTTCCTTTTACAAGTCCCTGAGTGCACATTTTTTGTGCCAACTCTTTATAGCTCATTGCAAGGCCAGTGCTTTGTAGCATCAATTTGTTCGGTAGCAACCTTTGCTAAATGATGATAAATGCATGTATACCAAATCAAGCTTGTGTGCACGAACAGCCATTTGGTGAGATGTGGTGTATGGTGCTTTCGGGAGAGTGCATCATTCATAGCATCCAGATGCATCCAGTTCCTGTCACTGTTAGGTGATTTTGGTGGGAGGCTCCTCTCGGTTTGTGAACTTCAAAGATCGCTTGCAAAGTGCTTTGGCAGAGCCTTGACTTGTGTTCAGTGCGGTGAATTCAGTTGCGAATGTGGAATGCTACAAACTGTAAGACAAGTTCAGTTCGGCAACTTTATTCTTCTATCATCTTTTGTCTATGAAAATATGATCTATATATGTATGTGATGGCTTTTGTCAAAAATCAAGTTTTTCCGTGTACCAAGTAATTGCCAAGTTGCCTTCACAGCGCTCAGCGCTGCTTCCGTTCGCCTGATCAACTATTGTCGAATGTCACCATCCACCTCTTTGGTTTCTATCTAGTTACCAAGAGTTACCTAGGTCCGGATTCCCAAATCGGGTCTCTGCCAGTTCTATAATTAGACACATTCCCACTCCTTATTGACTGCAGACGTGCATGATAATTCTGACCGAAGTGCATTGTGGCGGAATCATAATGTAAATGTGGAGGGCGGGCCGGCACGCAGCTACTTGGAGGTACTACTGTATGAACACCAGCTCTGTTGGTATGTTCAGATTTTCTCATGTCTTCTTGTCCCGGCGCGCCAGTGAAAATTTTCTTTTGATTTTTCGAATACTCTAAGATGTGTTTGCTGTATACTATCCCTTTAAGGCTCTATTTCACAATTTCTCATATTTGCAAGTTCAATAGAAACTGCTTGTATCTTCTTGCAATATAGATCCCTTTGAACTCTCGCCACACTGGCTATCGGTAAGGATCAGCAAGAAGATATGCTGGCAATTGAGTAATTACTTCCAAGAATCTGAGAAGCAGGGTCAACAGATGATATTTACTATTGGCCCATAGGGGCCCCTATTTAGAGACGTATTTGCTCCCAATTGTGTCGCTTAGAGATTAACCAACACAAACATCTGGAAGTTTGAAAATGATTGCAATCAGAGGGGGTAGCAAAGTACACCAGCATCATTTGTAAAGCAACGTGATTTGCTTATGCTTAAAACAGGTTTACTCACTGTGTGCCTTTCACTGGAAGGCAAACAAGCCTTTGCCTCAGGAATACCTTGATGGACGTCGCGTGAAAGTGAGCACGGTGGAACACCGCTACGTTTCTAGATTCAGCACTTGATGGTCGTCAAGATTCATCACGGATGCAGTTTTCTTACAGTCCCTTGTGGTGTAAGTTCTTGGTACACACACCACACACATCTCTGCAAACTAGTTGTTTATTTTGTTGTGTTTCATTTGTACTGATTGAACTATACCTAGTCTCGGGTTTGTTCTTCTCCAGCTGCCTACTGTCCTAGAATCTATCAACCAACGGTTTGCAAGTTGAGAATAGGACAAGCGAGACTTTCCGGGATGCGAACATGTGGAGACTGTGGCACGACAGTTCAAGCTGGTTCCAACAGACTCTACAGAGTGTTGTTGGACTCCTTGGTTTTTGAAGCTTTGTCGAATTGCATTGTGAAATTTTGCAAATGAATCAAACTAATTTGTTAAGTTTAAAATAGTTTAAATACAAAAAACAACAAAAAATATATCTAATATATATGATTCTATTGTATTCTTCCTGCAAATTGTGAATTGTCCCCTTTTTTGCATTTCTTGGACGAGGCCTCATGTTTGGGTGCTTCGATTGCTGCACAGCTTCGTCACCCTCTCATCAGGTGCGCCGTTCATGATTCCGTCCTTCTACCATACTTGCCAACACTGAGCACCACCCCTATGCACAGAGTTTCAGTAAACATTTGATTTTTTCCATATGCACTCCAAAGTTTCTGCTTGTTTTTTGAATGAGCTGAAGTTGACGCAAGTGTCAAATCTGCAACACATCAGTTCTTCCGACATCAGAAAACATCCAACATAATCACGGCGAAGAAACCTTTGCTGAAGATCGACTCAAAAACTCGGCTTTCGGATTCGGTATTTGGCTTGTGGGAGAAAACAATTGTTTCATCAAAAGTACGGTTTTCGATGAGATAGAAAGCATAACAGAAGAAGAATCAGTGAATGCGAGTTGCAATGTGAACACTGGTTGCTGCAGAAGACAGATCCACAGCCACAGTTCATGAACACCGAGTTGCTCTGTGACCCGTTCTACCTGCTTTTATATGCTTTATGTCTTGTGCTTTCTTACCTTTCTTCTTTTGCTCAGGCAGATTTTAAAAGCAGACTACCAAGAGCATGGCCCAGAGGTGTTCTCTCGGCTGCTTTGAGGCTCTTCTGCTGATCAGACTGCAAATTTAAAACAGGCTCACAGGATCTACTTAGCGGAAGTTTGCAGCTCTACGACTGAGTCTAAGTCCTCAAATTCATTGCCAAAAACAAACAGCTTGAGTGGAACGTCATGGAATGTCTGACGTGCTTCGGTACTTCGAGAGGTTCATCAGCTGTTCCAAAATGCGGAACATAGGCAACAAAATGCAGAAGCACAAACTATGTTTCAAACTCTGGTAGAACTATTCATGCCTATCTTTAGACTCGCCAAATGTGTCACGTCAAAAGATTGGGGAACCAAATAAATTTGAAATACTCCAAGAACAAACTGCGACATACTTTCCATTGATGATTGTCTTTGAACATGCTTACAAACAAAGCTACGCATGGAATTTGCAGGCGCAAACGACTTGATGGCTTCTCCGTGAGGGTCAGGACTTCTGCTCTACCATTGATTTTCACAATACACGAAGCGGCAAAACCTGCTCATGTAATGTGTGAAAGAGCTTCACCGGCATAGGCTAAACTGGACAGTAGAGCAGGCTGCTCGACACACGGAGTTGGATGAGTTGATGGTATGAATTGCTTGAAGCTCTAAGCACAGCGGATTTCTGTTATCGCTTTTTGCCTGAGCGGTTTGTTTGGCTGTCCAAAGATGACAGCTTTGCAAACAGTTTAAAAAAGACGTAGCAGGATTCTTGGACAAGATTGTTCACAGGGTTTGTACTGTAGACTTTCCGCAGTGGATCCTGATCATTCCTTATCCTGTTGCTGGGAGTTGTGCTTTACAGGATTGCTCAAGCTAGAAATCACATGTGACATCGTGTGACTAAGGACTCACCGCTGGCGCAGAATTCTGGTGGAGCCTGCATTGCATGGCAAGTACTTTGGTTTGACAAAAGCGTCCTGGGTTCATGGACTGTGCAGCGATGCGTAGAATTCGTTTGTTCGCAGTGATGAGATTCAAGACCACATTATGTCCAGATCCTTTGCCACAAAAGAAGCCCAGCATGGGCCTGATTGAGTGTAGGTCCAGTTGTGAGGAAAAGGGCCAAGACATGAGTTTCATTTTGATGAGATGCAGCCTACTTGTATGGATACAAACAAGATGAATCGAGGCATTTTGACCCAGAAGTTTGACAAGTTCTATTGAACTGTGTTGATACGGAGAGCCTGATTGTTTGCTTAAGTATGCTTAAGTTTTTTTCTTTAGCGTTTAACGACTTCAAGATACTCACCTTCTTTAACCTTTTGTGAAAATGAGAGTAACAGAACCAAAAGTAACCTGACGTGTCCTAACCTTGAACTTTCTTTCAGTTTTTGCATGTTTTCTTCCTCCAGAACTGTCACTTGGATCGAGGCCGTGCGACGGACCGTTCAATGAGACCAGAGCTTGCGCCCATGCTGCCCGCAAGGAGAGCGGCTTCCAGAACTCGGGAGGGACACAGGATGCGCAGGATGCCAATGGATGCCACCTGTACAGCAATGAGTTGACACAAGGATTGGGGCCTATGACTTTGGGATTTTTGCTTTTTGCTTCATGCAAAAGCAATGCTTTTCAGATCTTTTCAGCTTGGAAGGGTTCATTATGAAGCTCCCATGCTCCCGGTCCTTTGAGGATTGCGAGTTTTCCATATGGAGCTCGTCAGGGTGCTCAGCATTTTTCATTCTGGATGCTCTGAATCTTGTCGCTGGCATGTTGCTCTGCAATAGCTTTCCCAGAGGCTTGTTCAACCTAGTCCAAAACAAGTAGGCTAGTTTTTCATGTGTTACTTGCTCATTGCTTGGTCCCTTCATGTCCCTTCTAAAACCATGTAGAAACCCTGAATGTGGCATGGAGATGGGGTAGGGTGGGATGGGGTGATGTTCACGTTCGTGTGAGTGTGCAAACGTGGTTGGTGTCAGTGCGTGGCAGGGGCTGGGGATGGGGTGGGGTGGATGTTCGCATTTGTGTGAATGTATGTGACAACGTTGTCAATGTTACCATGCTTGGGCTGGTGCGTTTAATTATCTCTTGGTGGTATACTATGTAATGTTGATCATATGTCATGAGCACACACACTCTCCACTGCTGCTCGACCACTCATTTCTTCAAGGCTGCTTTGGTCTTTGGTCTTACAGCCGTCTAGTCTGTGTCCAGTCAACACCGACATACCATGGCTTTGCTTACAGTATGGAGAGCTGAAATCAATAATCAACATGTGTTCTTGATGGAACATTTCAAACATGTGTCTTATCGCAGTGCTTCGCTAGCAAATGTTTGTTGAAAAAGGCTGAGACTTGGCAACGATTCATGAGTTGCACCCTAGTGGCAGCTATGCATAGCCATGCCCTTATATTGTGTCCTCAAAACATGGACTGGCTTGTTGCCACATGGAATTTGCGCATGTACGAATGCAATTCAATGAAACATGCTGTGCACGGACAAACCTCAAGGATGACATGAAATCCCATCCAGGTCAAGAGCGGCACAGGTTTTTATCAGAGTGTAGCCTAAAACTTCTAAAGTAGCAAGAAGGGCATTGTAAGAATGCAATATGCTACATATATGGACGTATGGCAACCAATATTTCTACCGAGAGATCTGGCAAATTTCTCATGTGGCATTTTGTCTCTGAGGTGGACCGAGTGCAGTGCTTCTTGTGAAGGTGGAACTCAGTCGAGACTGTTTGGATTCCTAGATTGGAGCTTGCGCAGTGGTGTAGACATGTATAGACTAAGAGTCAAAAATGAGCTCTTTGATATTCCGTTTTGACGAGGACTGACTCTATCATGCATGATTGTTGATGGCATTTACTGTAGTCACATTGTTTGATCGCCTTGCGAAACAGACAGATCAACAAACGGATTGCGGGCTGATCAATTCTGTGGTTCCATGCTTACTTGATGGTGGGCTTATAATTCTAGCTAGGCATTATATAATTCTGAGATGGTGCTGGCAACAACAACCGCAAAAGTATCAGAGAAATACCAAATACTGCACATGATATGAATATAGAGATTCCAGACCGCCTGGCAACTTTGATGGTGTTTTGGCATGGTCAAACAATCCAAACACAATGCTTATGGGAATGCTCATGTTTTCTCCTAAATCTTGGATGCCAAGAAGACATTTCAGTTTGGGCAAACATTGGATAGTCCCTAAGGCGCAGAGTGGACCGCTTTGCAGAGCATGGAGGAGCGTTGCGAAGCTCAGAGATCTTCTCCTCAGGTCATCACAGTCCTGAAAGGATCACCATCATCGGAATGTCACCTTTCCTCCGAAAACTGGGAAAAGCAAAGGTGATGCTTTCGTTTCTCAGGAGCTGGCAGAATGTCGTTATCCCGAAATGTTTCCCACAGCCTTTGGAAAGACATTTGGTGTTAAAGACCAGACGTATAAAGTGTTTCTCCCCAGTGGATCCGCGAATATGTGTTGCGATATGTTGCGATCTCTTTTGCTCCGGGTACGGCTTAGGCCCTGTGAAGGCATGCTTCGTGAAGCACAAGCTTGGGCTCTCAGCATTCAACTGCAGGTCTTTTTGCACAGTAATTAGCCAATATATCAAAATGGAACAATTATGTCTAGAACTGTATATTTGAAACGCTGGAAATTCAAAAGCCGTTTTAGTAATCGCGTATCTAAATGAGGTAACTTTCCTTTTGGGTCGGGTCATTGGAAGCAATCGAACAGTCCTGGCCTTCTCCCCAAATGTCGTTAGACTTGCTGCTGGCACGTTGGCCACTGGGCCTCGATTGTCTTGTTGCGTCTGACAACTTTAGGCCTGCAATCCACAAGTCTGTCCTGGCAATGTGTGGCGGCACAGTTTTCCTGCCCGCTTGAGAGCCAAAACTGACGGAGAGTGACAGACCACTGAGATTAAGTTCTGATTTCTTCCTAGAGTCAATAAGAGTCATCGAAATCAAAATAGCTCTCAGACAATATAGTGATTACTACTAAGGTTCTCAGACACAATATATATAGTTAATACAATGCAGCATATGGTACTGCAGTATATGGTTCCTGATCAGGTTATTGACTGGAAAGAAGATGTGGCATGCCTTGTCCATTTGTATTATATTGTCCCGGCGAGAACTCCCAAACGGTGGTTATGCACCCATTTCATATGTGAAAGCGCTCTTGAGAGTGGAACAAGACCCTTGGCAAAAGCTCTGTATGAGATCCTGTGACGGAACTTGTATACATGATCCAGCGATTCATTTTTATTGTAGTCCCATGGTGATAGCTTTTCTCAGCAGGTTGCAGCGATGGTTGCCGTTGCACCTTAATGTTATTTTCTGATATACGTTTCTTAAGCCGGCGGGGGGGGGGGGAACTGCGCAAACCCGTGCCCGTTTTGAAATGGCGGGGGGGATGGGGGTGGGGTGTGCCTGCACAATCGATGCAAATGCTACGCAACATGGGGTTGGGGGTTGTTAACGTTGCTGGCTACTTGCACAACAGATGCACCTGCTACGCAACAAATGGGCGGAGCGCGTTAGCGGTGCTGGTTACTTTCACAACAGATGCACATACTACCAAAATAGATCTACCTAAAATAGGGGTGCGGCCAGGGGGTGTAATTATGCTTTGCAGCATTACACTGGTCGCATCAGCGTGTGGAAACGGCGCTGGATGAACTTCCAGAAAGGAAAACCTGTTGCAAGTGACTGGTCGCTGCTTGTCGAACCGTGTTGCCACATGAGTCACATGAGCAAGAACAACGTGCGCGCAGGGACAGTTCATCCTGCAAATTAAAATGATCTAAAGGGCATTCTGAGAAACCATCTTGAACATGTCCGGGATTCTTCGGGCACATCTTGATTTTGGCAATGATAGCTTCGTCATGGTCAAAAGGGCATTATTGTGAGAACGTGAACAACTACTAGCGTGGTTATCCCTCCGCCGGGATGTTTATGGCGTTTGTTCTTTGTCGTTGTGCGGACCTTTTGGAGGTCAATATCATCTCAATGTTTCGTTTTCTGGCATTATTTTGTGTTTACGTTGGATCTCTCAATACTAGATTGCACTCTCAGATTGTACTCTCAATACTAGAATACTTTGAATATCTTAAAATCAACATTTAGATGCTCGTTGTTCTGCAAATACTGGATACTTGCGTATGATGTCGCCGTTTTTTACTGGTCAGTCATTTTTCTGGGGGAGCCGCACCTGGGTGTTGACCTCCCATGCGGACGCATCAAGTTGCACAGAGACAATGCCAATTCCTCGTCCTCGTCAGATTTCAAACTGTTCTGAAGGTCCGCTGAGATTTTAGATGATTTTAGTTTTTCTCAGTGGTTTGCATGCTTTGTGTATCTTTGTTGCTCTGATGTTTGTTCATTGTCCTACAATTCCTGGAGGATGTTGCCTCATCGCACGGACGCTGCGCATCTTGAGGTCGCTTGTGAAATTAGCGAATGGTCAGAATGGCACGGCTGTACGGAGGCAGGGCCGCCCAGGGCCTCGGCAAGTCAGATCCAACGTGGGAAGACTCGCCAACATAGAAAGGACAGAAATGGAAAAGGAACATGGAAGAACGATAAAAATCGATAAATCAAACACTCTGATACTTGGACAAACACGGACAAATACAAAGATTATGAAGAAACCTTAAAGGTAAACTGATGTAAACTGATGGAAAATGGAACTTACAAGTAACAAGACGTTAGCATAGGCTGGGAGGGCCTTGGCCTGGACCAAGGTTTTCACCGCCAGATTTGTTCAGAAGCAGGATATTTTCCACAGCGGAAGCACCTGCTGTTTTCAATCGTTTGAGTGTTTTAGTTTCTCCAGAAATGAATGGGACTGACCCTTTTATTCTATGGCAGTTGTATACCGACTGTTTACAAATGTTAGAGCATGTTCGAGCTTTCCTTCTGGGCACATGTCCACGCCTCCCTCCAATCCTATGGGAGCTCAGTCCTGGGTTTGTTAAAACCCAATTTCGTCGAATTGTCGAGTTGGTTTGTGGAGCACGACACGACATAATTGTGAGATGTTGAAGTTTCTACCTGAAGGAGTCCCCGAAAAAGATCCAAACAATTATTTGTCCGGGGCATCAAAATCATGAACATTCGGGACTGATAAGCAGCAGCATGCACACGGGCAGCGGTAAACACACAAAAATCAAATCATGTGCTCTATGTTGAATTCATTGTTGTTTTCCTATTTATTTTGGTATCTGTATATTCTATGCTGCGGCTGTACAACATATGTATATTATGTTTATACATATACATATCAACATCTATCGATCGATATTATACCTATTGGATCCCATCGGTGAGATGTTTGTGGTTTGGGCATATGCATGGAGGGTTCCTACCGTATTTATGGGTTCCTCCTCGCTTATGTCGTCAACCCACCTGGTAAGGCCATGTTTCAGCAATTCCGTAGCCGTTCTGTGGTAAGTGTGCAGGCCTCAGCTGACCCAAAAGTGAAATCAAATTTGGATAAACCATGATAAACCAAAAATTCAACATAATCAACTATCATAAACTATCCATATATATATATATACACATTTAAATACATATATATATATACACATACAGTTTATATACAAGTATCCCATTATTCGAATCTGATTTGACAGTTTTGGACAGAATTCTACATCAATGCATTGGGATTGGATACTTTGAAACTGCCATTTTGAAGTGGACCCCGTGGCCCACAAGTTCCAAAAAGTGTAGCAAGCAGCAAGAATCAGCCTCGGTTTCACTCGGTGGTCGTCGACGGTCAACCCCAGGAATGCTTATTTGTCCAAAGGAGATCGGCTGCATCCGGACACTGATAATGCAGACTTGCTAGGTACTCTAGGCGACTGATTTGAGCGTTTGCAGGTGAGCCCAAAGCAACAGGGTTTGCCGAGGTGAGGCCAGGTGGTTTAACATTGTTCTGTTCACACGCGTTTTTGTGTACCGTAATTATACTGCTATACTAAGTTTATACCCTTGACGATTTGGTTTGTTTTGCTTGGTGCATTGATCGAGGTGCCGCAAGTGACTGGAAATGAAGAAGCTTGCATGCAAGCGGGAGTAGAGGTTGGCCAAGCTGAATAGTTTTCAAGGCATGACTTTGTTGAGATTTTGTAGCTTCCAAGACTCTTAGACAAGTTGCATCATGATTTTGCCGGAAATTTGCTTTGGTCAGGGCATTCAGAGCTTACACCTCCACTTGAGACCTTTTCAGAGAGAGTCAGCAGTTCAGAGACAAGAAAGTAATTGTTATTTCTGCTTGTTGTACTTCCAGATCCCAAAGTCTGTGCACGAGCCATCTCCAGAACCGTCCCAATTGAGCAGAAAAGCTTTGATGGCTCAGACAAGTGAGCTGTTTGTCAAATTCCATGGCTGGAAGATGTAGAATTCTACTTGCACTTGACCACAGTTCTTCCCACTCCTATTCAATAGGCCAACCGCATTTACCAAGGAACTCTTCTGTGAGTACAGCTTGATGGAAGCCATAGGCCGCATTGACCGACACGGACCCTGGATGACCCTGGACGACCCTGGCATGTCTCAGAAGTTGTGATATGAAACTCCACAGGTGATCTGAAACTCTGTATATCTCTGATTATCTCTGTATTTTGTTCGTGACACTGACACTGCAAGTTTCCAAAAGTTTGCAAGCGCTTTTGCTCATCGGGCAAATCTACCGTAGGTGTGTATTTGATATATTTGTACCAGTGCCTAATTCTTCACGACCAATATAGAGCTGTAAGAGTTGTGAACGGGAAGCGACATGAGATCTTTCGCCATCCTTTGCCGTCATAAATGTACAATATGACAATATATACCAAATTATACCAATATTTACATATATACATATTGATAGATCCATAGGTCGATCGATAGATAGATATTCTGTGAGCAAACGTTGCCTGCAGTTGCAATATCCAATATGTGCAGCAGTTTTTTTTTTTCGAGGTTTTGTCAGTAAGATTAGAAGGTTGTCTTGATCATCCAGGGAGGTTGAGGTGGTGCTAGGCTCAGACGTGTTTTATCACTTTTTCAGATGAGCACGCAATCGAGTTTGCAATGCGAAGTGTATTGATTTGGGTTGGGGCAACACTGCCTTGAGAATTGAAGTTTCAGTTTCTTGCCACAAGGCGGGCGGCGGAGAAGGTCTTTGAAAACAATACTGCAGTTTGCAAAGACCTCTGGTTGATCGTACAGTTTACAGTCTTTTGCCGCGTTACATAGCATGCTTTCAAGATCTTTCAAGTATAGAAGCCTATCTTAGAACGACTTGGAGACGCTTCTCGGGTGTCTTAGAGATTCTTAGAGCAGTATCTTGGGAAGAAAAGGTACGGGATAAGGGTCGCAGCTGTGCAGGCTGTCCCAGAGGCAGCGACGAGTCTCTTGGCTCCAAATCAGGGCTCCAAGAGATGGGTCTCTGTCCATCTGCCCGTCTGATCTGCATCCAAAACTTGGTGGCAATCGCCTGGAGGAGATGAATTTGAGATTCATTTACAATTGATTGATTAATCTTCATCTTCATTCTTTTTATTTAATCTTCATTTCATTTCTTCAATCTGCAATATCTGGTTCAACAATGGGGTACTGGAGACTGCCGATGGATGAAATACACATAGTTTTAGCCCAAATCTTTGCGAGCTGGGAACGAAATAATCAGATATCATGTGATAGGCCTCGGCAGGCAGGCAGTAGACACCGGAGCATGTAAGAGACATGAGATGTTTGATACTGATGGCCGTTCTTGTGCGAAAGATGTTCAGTTGCCTTCTTGCCAACAGCGTATGAGGCCTGGCCTTTGCAAGCTGACCACATGGAGCGATTGGGGCGAATGCTTGGGAACTTATGAAAGTGCTTTGCACTCTTGATCTTCTTGAGAATGGCAAGACACAAAATACAAATTTGATTCACGACACATGTGCCGGCCATGTATGATCTTCTGGAGTTGCTAAGATTTGCTTTTCTACCAGTGTGGGGTATGACATGACTTCACTTAGAAGTGTATGATTGAGCGCAAGACAAACATATCCTCAGTGCATTCAACATTTATTGCTTCCACAGTTTCCAGTGCCTGGAATAGTTTGCGAGATTACAAGTAGGGATTCTGATCCTGGTGTAGCATAGCATCAGTATCGATCCTTCGTATCCCCTGATGGATCCTGGTATTCGATTCCTTGATGGCGATCCAAGATCCATCCAAAGCTCTTAAAATTGAGGGAAAGCTGATAAAGGCAGCAAGGGGTGAGAAAACACTCTTCTCCACGCATTCGGACCCAGGCTCCAGTGAATGCGATGGTAGCAAAGTGCGCAACAGATCAATTGTGGAGTACATGAAGAAAACATGCCACGTGCGGATTCCCATGAGCTGAGACGAGCAGGAGGAACTATCATTGATAGGCATGTTTAGGCACATTCAATCTTCCAGTTTTGTTGCCAGACGTGTTGCATAAAGGCAGTTTTCGAGGATTGTATTTACTTCCTGGCATGTATTTTCCTGAGAAGCTTTGGTGCCCCTACTTCAGCACTCTTGAAGCCTGGTTGTTCTCGATTGGTTTTTAGTTGGCGTCGTTTATCAATATATAGGTGATGCGAAAGGTTGTCGTTTCTGCGAAAACAGGCGGCAGTCTGGATGCAGAAGACCTCAAACTATGTTCTCATTATTTGCTCGTGTATGCTCTTGTATATTGAGGTGTCAGACCCACTATTTCTTGCTCGTCAGCTGCATGCATAAGGGCACAACCACTTGACCAGATGGTTTCGACACCACGGCTATGTCAGTTCACAGGAGTGAAAGAAACTGTTTGAAGCGCCCTTTTGCATTCTTTTGCATGTCACAGAGCTGTGAGCAGGAAAAAAGGCACGATACGATATGAAAGTTTGAAAGGCATGATTCATAGAAGCCGGAGGGCGTGTCTCCTCCCCACTGGTATAGATGAGGCTGCGAGTCAAAATGTACAGCCCCGATCCATACCCTGAACCCACAAGCGATCCATACCCCTGTTCCATACCAAAACGCAGGCGATCCAGACCGATCCATACGTATGGATCACCGCGGGCCGATCCATACCCGAATTTTGACGCAACCCTGAGACGATGGGAGGTCTGCACGGAAGGGAAATTCACTTCACATCACTGGACCATGAACTGATTTCCCTGCTTTTGGATGTCTTGTGTGGGATTAGTCGACGTCAGCTGAGGTCACTGGCATTGAGGCGCTGACAGAGGTAACCTACTGCGGCAGCCGAGATTGTCACAACAGGCGCAGCTAGAGCCATTCCCACCGAACTATACTGAACTATGTTGCTATGATTGGCTGTGCTTAACTTCTCGAAGATGTCCATGTCAGAAGCAAACTAAAAGAGCCTCGTTCATGCAAATGTTTCGCATTTTACCTCACAGAACGCTGTAGACTTCTAAAGACATCAAACTCCTCCAGATGTAGATAGGCTTCCGTTTACCATCGGGATAGCACCAGTAAACACTGATGATCATGGCGATGATATGATTGTGTTACCCTGTTCATGGTAATTCTATGTTCAAGATCTATCAAGACCTATGATTGGGACCAAGATGTGTCAGCAGGTGAAAATAAACCTTGATGAAAGACCGCTGGCCCTACACATATTTTGCCAGCTGCTCTCGCTTGCCCTTCTGCCGACTTCGTAGTACACAAAATGACTATATATACATTTTATATCATTTTGTGGCTTTCAGATGCTTTCAGGGCATGTGCAATGGTTTGAGAGGTATTGCGGTGCATCAACGTGCGACACACGTTTTTGGTGCAAAATCATGTTTGAGATTATATTTTCTAGTATGAAGCTTCCAATGTTCGTAGGGCTTGGAGGAGGGCAGGGTGAACAATGTTCCTGCAAAAGTTTGCTTTCCGTTTTTCTGGACGTTCAGAATCGTGGAATTTACGGATCTCATGACTTGTGATGGATTTGTGCAGGAAATGCGAAATGACTGAATGGACCGAATGGAGCTCATGCTCACATCGTTGTGGGCTGGGAGCCCTATGTTGGTTTCTGGCTGGGAAAACAGTGACGAAATAGTTTGGTGATTTGCTCACTGAGGTTTCGAGGCCTGCACAACGCAGGTACTGTACTGTCTATCAGTAGCAAATGAATTTACCTAACAACCACAAACACTGCTACTGGTAGTTACTACTGCTACTAGTGCTCCTACTACTACTACTACTACTACTACCACTACTACTACTACTACTACTACTACTACTACTATTATTATTGCTAGTGCTACTGCTATTGTTATCATTATTTGCTGCTGCTGCTTTTTGGCGAAGAAATAGTATCCACTTGGCTAGTGAAACGGGCCAAGTGGACGTGGCTGGGAGTGTGCTGGTGTTGTTTGGGTTGATAGTACTACTAGTGATGCTACTATGACAACAACTACTACGAGTGCTACCACCGTTTCTGCTACTACAAGTGCTACTCGTGCTACAAGTGCTTCTAGTGCTTTCGCTGCTGCTGCTGCAACAACAACAACAACAGCAACAGCAACAAGAACAACAACAACAACAACAACAACAAAAACAACCCGCCGGGTCGGAAACCGTACCCGTGGTCATTGCGATTTTGCATATGAACGAGTTGTGGCTGACCTGGTAAAAAGCAGTTATTTGAGAGGTTTTTTGGAAGGAAACCACAGAAATTGGGCTGTGTTTTGCATTACGACATGGTTTTCATGGGTCAAAACGCACATCAGGACGTCAAAATCACATTAAACATTTTTGCCTTTTTTTCACAAATTGTCGTTTAACCATAGTTTCGTAGCCACGAAGCGGACACCAAAGCGAACGTTAACATGCCCCACCCCACCCCAACCCCATCCACCCCGTAGCATCAACTTCACGTGGCAAGTGCAAGCGAACGTTAACATGTCCCACCCCACCCCAACCCCATCCACCCCGTAGCATCAACTTCATGAGGATGAACATGACCTCCGGGTCGAAACACAAGGATGAACCTTAAGATGCCCAAAAAAAGCTATTTTGTGGGTACGGTTTTCGACCCGGAGGCGAAAACAAAACATCAGAAACAACGACGACGACGACGACAACGACGTGTCTTATACTTTTACTTTAGATGTTAGATGAACATAGTAACATAGATGAACTTACTAAAAGGTGGACATTTGGCTTCGGACGTTGACGAAGGTTCACAACATGTTTTCGACTCGTAAAGGGGCGGGGGTTCGCTTATGTCTCCAAAAAAATGTTCGCTTATGTCTCCCAAAATGGTTCGCTTATGTCTCCAAACATGTTGGATACTTGTGAACTATTGGAAACTCCAGGTTAACCATGGGGCTTTGAGTCATTTACCAGGATCAACCATGTCTCGCCATTGATCCACTAGAACATGTCCGCGTGCAGCTTCCAGTGGAAAATCATGTGGGAGATTTGATATGTTCAGTGATGCATGCAAAGGGCAGAGGGGGTGGGAGATTTGTTATGTTCAGTAGTGCATGCAGAGGCCAGAGGGGGTGGGAGATTTGATATGGTCAGTAATGCATGCAGCGGCCAGCGGGGGAGATTTGATATGTTCAGTAGTGCATGCAGAGGCCAGAGGGGGTGGGAGATTTGATACGTTCAGTAGTGCGTGCAGAGGCCAGAGGGGGTGGGAGATTGAGATTTGTTATGTTCAGTCATGCAGAGGCCCGAGGGGGTGGGAGATTTGATATGATCGGTAGTGCATGCAGAGACCCGAGGGGGTGGAAGATTTGTTATGTTCAGTAGCGCGCGCAGAGGCCAGAGACGGGGTGGGAGATTTGGTACGTTCAGTGATGCATGCAGAGGCCAGAGGGGGTGGGAGATTTGATAAGTTCAGTAATGCATGCAGAGGCCAGAGGGGGTGGGAGATTTGATATGCTCAGTACTGCATGCAGAGGCCAGAGAGGGCGGGGGATTTGGGATGTTCAGCAATGGATGCAGAGGCCCGAGGGGGTGGGAGATTTGATATGATTAGTAGTGCGTGCAGAGGCCAGATGGGGTGGGAGATTTGTTATGTTCAGTAGTGCATGCAGAGGCCAGAGGGGGTGGGAGATTTGGTATGTTCAGTAATGCATGCAGAGGCCAGAGGGGGTGGGAGATTTGTTATGTTCAGTAGTGCATGCAGAGGTCGGAGTGTTCAGTAGCGCATGCAAAGGCCAGAGAGGGGGTGGGAGATTTGATATGTTCAGTAGTCCATGCAAAGGCAAGAGGGGGTGGGGGATTCGATATGTTAAGCCATACATGCAAATGCCAGAGGGGGTGGGAGATTTGATATGTTCAGTGGTGCATGCAGAGGCCCGAGGGGGTGGGAGATTTGATATGTTCAGTAGTGCATGCAGAGGCCCGAGGGGGTGGGAGATTTGATATGTTCAGTAGTGCATGCAGAGGCCCGAGGGGGTGGGAGATTTGATATGTTCAGTAGTGCATGCAGAGGCCCGAGGGGGTGGGAGATTTGATATGTTCAGTAGTGCATGCAGAGGCCCGAGGGGGTGGGAGATTTGATATGTTCAGTAGTGCATGCAGAGGCCCGAGGGGGTGGGAGATTTGATATGTTCAGTAGTGCATGCAGAGGCCCGAGGGGGTGGGAGATTTGATATGTTCAGTAGTGCATGCAGAGGCCCGAGGGGGTGGGAGATTTGATATGTTCAGTAGTGCATGCAGAGGCCAGAGGCCAGATTTGGACAGAGAGTTTCAAACCAGGGGCGGGAAATTTAGAGAATGAAGATAATGGAAGAGCAAGTGGAAATGAAATGGTAGACGCAAGTGAACCAGAATCTGAGACGCAAGTGAACCCTGATAGACGCAAGTGAACCCGAGACGCAAGTGAACCAAAATCCGAGACGCAAGTGAGTCTGTTGCCCTCGTAAAGTAGGGCCTTCGGTGTTTTTTTTGCGTCCACTTAGGCCTGGAGTCATGGATCGAACCAGAGAAGTCACGCAGGGAGGAAATTGCTGGATTCTCAGACGATATTGAAGTATAAGTGACATTGGAGTTTTAGACTCGAATCTCAAGACGCATGTGTTGTGTAGACAGGTTGAGCAGATGGAGCAAACACATCCCTCAAAGTAGACAGAACTAGACTTCAGCTTTGGTTGGACCTCGCCATGGCAAGGTGAAATCGGTGTGTCAACGTGCTTCTGACATTCCACATGTTGCACATGTTGCACCGGTGAGGGGACACAATGGGAGCCAGGCGAAGCGCCGTTGAAAGAGCTCCGAAGTTGCCAAGTCGCTGTTTGTGAACCTGAAGATTGTGTATGGGTGCGCCCGGTGGTCTGCGTGTCATTCTTGCCATTCTCAACACATTACCTTATTCTTTACATTCCAATGACACATAATGACACTTTTGCTTCTACTGCCAGTTTCGTTACAGTAGCCCGAGTGGGGGAGGACGACAGCACACGGGCACAGGGATGATATACATGATGTAAGAAAGCAATTAAGGAAGCTTGTGGCTGGATATCGGCCAGATTCGAACAGTGTTGGACATTCGTCTTGGTGCCAGACGGTGCCAGCTCACATGAGCGACGGTACATCATGAGAAGCAAAGTACAAGCCCGACAGAGAATATATAATTAGTTTGAAGAGGTTTCAAGCGATGATGTATGAGCTTGTCCATATCGAAAGAAGTGGCTGTGCCAGGGCGATTGGACTTTCTGGAGCAGTTGCACAAAGAGCTGCGGATCTGGGGTTCATCGGCGCCACCGTGAAGTCAAGACGGTGACTTGACCGCAACTCACTGGATCCAATCTAATAAAGTTTGATAACTAATAACTGTAAATATCTGTATATCTACGATCATATACTACATATGTACTCATACATATCCATTTTGATAGCTATGATTTGATAATTGAGAGTCATTGAATGTAGTGAGTATCAAAGAGTCCAAATTTGTGAAGGCTGGTGAACTGCTCAACACAATAAATACAGTTTCGGTTTTAGCACTCAATGAATAGACTTGATATGAGAAGTTTGGAGCATAGATTGTAGGCGATTGTAGAATGATGATGTTGTCACAGCACAGGTTCGGCATGAGGTTGGATTTGGGCAAATAAGATACCCATTCCGTGCAGACTCCAAAGGTTCAAAACGAGCTTCGAGTTGTTTTGTTCCGACACGGCGAGTCTCTTTCCAATATACATTCATATATTTGAATATAGTGTATTATACATAAATATGTATTGACAATTGATATATCATGATATATCAGACTGGTTGTGACATGTTCTGCAAGCAAGGCACCACGCCATGGTGGAAAAGTTTGCGATCCCAAAGCAAGGGAAGAGGTGCTGCCAGAGCTTCCGGACGCTTTGGGAGTTGGTGTGAGTAGATGTGAGTGCAAGATGTTTTCTCTCACTTGACTAAAAATGCTTGTACCATGATTTTGAAGTATGATAGAACTTGGCCAGAGGGCAAAAAGAGCACACTGTCAGGCGAACGGAGTCATCAGGGTTGGGCACCATTTGCCATAGGATGTGAATCTGAGATGTGCCTTACCCTGGAAACACATCATCAATATATACAGGGTGTCTCATTTTTGCTATCACCCGGCCCCTTAGCTTCCAGAAGTTGCAGTGGAAGCAATTTCGGTTGTCTTAACATGTAGAGCATGACTAAATTTGTATACGTTGATGGTAGGTATGTTTTGATTGCTTGTTCAGTGTGTGTTCAAAGCTCGTAATTCAGGGACCATATGGCCGCCATTCTTTCAGCCCTGCTTCCGTCTGTTGTGTGGTCGGATAGTGCAGAGCTGCAAAACTCTGGCTCTTTCCATCTCAATTTTTCCATCATTCCGAATCTTTTTGAGGGGGTGTTGCGTTGTTTGCAAAGTCGAATGTGACATGTAATATCATGTAATTATTGATCCGCCTTTTGGTCAGCGTGGTTGATCTCGATAAAGATCCGCCACATCCCGCCACGTAGGTTGGCTTCTGCAACAATCAGACCTGTGACACGTGTGGCTGGCATTTTGAATCAGTTTTCAAATCAGTCCCGTCTTTGAATAGCTGAACCTGGCTGAACCCTGGCAGTCGGTACTGCATGGCACATAATGGTACTGCTGCGTTTTAGAGTTCCAATGGATAGAACAGGCACTGACAGGCACACAAGATGTTTCGTGCCAGGTGCATCAATGGGCAGTGGCTGCCTCGTTTCATTCTGGTCCACAGCGATGAGATTATAGTATTTTATGTAGCCCCTGGTAGGAGACTTTTTTGATTTTGTAGGATGTGGCATCGGTGTCCTTTTTCTATTTTGCGGTGCACTGCTCTGAATCTGGGCTACCACTGCGTGAGTCTTATTGCATTTACCGCTGAACATTGCTGAATGCCTAATTTCCATATGGACAGCAAGATTTGAACTACCGCAGAGGGTCTTGTCATTTCGGACCCAAGTGAATGTGCCTTTGTTTGTCGATTACTTTTGCTAGTTACTTGTTGGTTTACCATGATGATTGGTCATTGTCATGGTCCTGATTCCAGGTTTTTTTGGTTCATGGCGTGACACCACCATTGTTTTGGTTGTTTCACGTTATTCCATATCATACTATTCGATACTATTCCCCATTCTTCCTCCTACTCCGTATGCTATTCCTACTCTTGCCACATTGCTTGCGGTTCAGATTGCAGGTACTGCACTGCGGACGATCCTACATATACAGTACATCATAGTATGTCATAATCCATTTTTATAGATTGTGGCTCTATTATACATTGACCTTTAAGATGTGAATTGAGGTGGGGACCCTGGAGTCCTTGGGGCCGGTGTTCTTCGACTTGCAGTCCAGCGTTTCGCGTGCGCCAGATCTTCAAATGGCCACTGTATCGCCTTCTCTGAAACGTCCACAGTCTTCCATAGTATCATAGCACAGCATGGCCTCAGCATAGCGCAAGTTGAGGCGAGCTAGTCCTTGCATGTCCTTCCCAGCAGAGGCAGCACAGTTTACTCTTTCAACTGGTTCCCAACGAGATGAGGGGGAGATTGTTTTTCTCCGCCCCACAACATCGACTGACATAATGCAATGCTGAAAGCAGCATCTTTGAACTAGTGAAAGAACTACTGGAACATTCTGGATCACAAGTACGATGCCACGGTTCTGCCACCGTTATGCCATCTTATGCAACTTTGATTTTATGATGTTTTATGTGTACCTTGGTCGGTCTTCCATATCTTTCTCAATCCATGTTTGGCCTCTGTGAGAAATGGCCCACTTTGTCAGCTGCACTTCAGGTACGTCACCGAGATCCCCAAAAGTTTCCGAACCACTGCGGCACGCCAGTGGGACTTCACAGCGAGCACTGACTGGGTAAGCACTGCAACTGTGTGCAACTGGTTTCTGACGGATTTGAATTGAACGTTTGCATTTGAGTTTCAAGAGAATTTCAAGTTTTCATTTAAGTTTGCTCATGTGCCTCAGTATGCTTAGATTGTTGGAGATTATCGGTACTCAGAAAGTCACATTAGATAGGCGTATGTTTAATGTCACTGTCTGTGTGTGGGTGTGTATGTGTGTCAGTTTGCGTATCCTTTCTTTTCAGTATGCTCACAGATGGTGGGTTGATGGTGCGCTTGTCAGTTTGCCACATTCACTGCTGCCATACAAAGGGACTTGGATACTACCACGCAGATCCACGCAGATCCAGGCAGTAGAATTCTGACGGCATGAGGAGCCATGCAGACACGCTCTGTGATCATGCATGATATATTTTCCGGGATATCCTGTGAATGTTCTTGGTCTCACTATTTCTCACTAAGGCTTTGGGACTTGAAGATGAATACCAGCTCTGTGACTATCTTCAGGACAACTCTGGAGCGCTGTAGATTCTGAAAGAGCCGAAAGAATTGAAAACTCGCGTATACCTTCAAAGCGGGACGATAGTCACCTTGGAGCAGTTTTGGTGAGGACTGTTTTTCGGTTCCGAATCTTATAAAATCGTCAATGCCCTAAGTTTGGGACGTTGAAGTTGATTCATGGAGATGACCTAGAAGAGTTCTTGACGGATGAAGCTGCTGATAAATTCACAGACATTGACACAAGGGAAACCCAAGATGCCCACAAGCTTAGACTACAACCACTACTTCTACTACTACTACTCCTACTACTCCTACTACTACTACTACTACTACTACTACTCTCCTCCTACTCCTACTCCTACTCCTCCTACTCCTACTCCTACTACTACTACTACTACTACTACTACTCCTACTCCTACTCCTACTCCTACTCCTACTCCTACTCCTACTCCTACTCCTACTCCTACTCCTACTCCTACTCCTACTCCTACTCCTACTCCTACCCCTCCTATTACTACTACTCCTACTCCTACTCCTACCCCTACTCCTACTCCTACCCCTCCTACTACTACTACTACTCCTCCTACTACTACTACTACTACTACCACTACTACTACTACTACTACTACTACTACTACTACTACTACTACTACTACTACTACTACTACTACTCCTGCTACTACTGCTACTACTACTACAATTTTTGCAGAAACATGGATACCACAACAACATGGACATAAACAGGTGAACTGCCATGTGGTAGCACACAAGATATGCGCAAGGATTGCCCAAGCGTTCTCAAGCCTACGAGTTTTGATCCCCAAATAACTAGGTTATGTGAATATACATTTACTGTATTAAGATTATTAAGTATTGTAAATGGAAGCAGAATGATTTCTTCAGTGATGAAAGAGTTTTAGTGCAGTACGTGGGAGGATGTCCTGAGCCCGTGAGATCGTGTGAAGACCAAGCAGCTTCATGTTGAAACGCCACGTCCCAGGAATGCGATGACAACCAGGACTGTATGCTTTCGCAGGGTGACACAGAGACCCAAAGGACATCCCTATGCTGAAGTTAATTACAGTATTATTTCCACAATATATGATATATATGGTCATATCATGTCATATCACATATGATCACGAAGATACAACCATTCTTCTTTGATGTGACGTGAAATTAGTATCTATGGGGCTTTGCTAGTGCTGACTTTCTTTGAGATGATATCTTGATCACTTGGTTTTTTGGCAACGAGTAGTCTATTGGCATTGGAGCCACAGGCTTTGAAATGACCAGTGAAAATTGCCCACGGTTTGATTTTAGCCTCGTTTGCTTGCATTTGATCTCGGTGTTTTCTTCCCATGCCTCCAGATGATGTAAGTGACAACATTGTGATTGAGGGTTGAGGATGCAATGATGTATATCATGCAATATGGAGTCTCATGTGGTATTCTGCAATGCCACACTTGTGTTGAATTGTGATGAAATAGAACAAGACACCTCGAAACAAGAACATTTTGGCAAGACTTGTGTTTGTACCGTCAGGCCGGTCAGGTATTGAAAGAGACTGCATGAGACTGTTACAGTACAGTATCATTCCTTATTGCTTTCATTGTATGTCATTGTGTTTGAATGCAATTTGACCGTTGGGCATAGGGCAACACTTTGGAACAAGGCTGACAGTGCTAGGAAAACTCAGAGTTTCAAATACCTCAGAGTCGCGTGAAGTTGCTGACATTGATATCCGTATTGAAAGTGTTTTTTTTCCCGTGCAGTTTGACGATTCACTAAGGTCCTGGAGCCTTTGGTCCGATTGTAGCTGCGAGTGCTTTGGAATCAGGGAACGTTCTAAGCGCATCGCCTGGTGGCCCAGTGCTATATTCTGCAACGAAGAAGTCTGACTTGGACCGTATCCTCTCAAGTAGAATGCAAAGATCTAGCGAATCTAGCCTGTCCTAAACCTGTTTGCTTTCAACTTGCGGAACTGAACGGTTTTCAAGCTTGACACCATCGTTGCAATTCGCATCTTTCATGTCATTTACTGGAAGCGGCTCGTGCGCGCCCATAGCTGCAGCCACTAAAAGATGCTTGAATGCCAGAAGAGTGCCACCAGCAAGTTGTGACCACTGAACACCAAAGGAGCACCGCGCCTTTCACAATCTTCATTTCCATTTTCTTGTGCAGGTTGCTAGATCATTTGAATGTAATCATGAAGCAATACTGGTATTATCAAAATGTGTAAAAGTTAGAAGTTATCGTATATTTCCTTTTGTTTGATAAATGTTAACAAAGCGTTGAGTTTCTTCCATTGCACTAGGAGTTGTTGACTGATGCATTTGCTATTGTTCTTCCAGGGCAAGCGACCGTGCGGTCAGGTCAGAAATGCCAAGGGCACCGGGAAGCCATGTTGAGTGCTCAGTTTCAGACGATGGACACAAGCCATGTGTCCAGAAAAGTTTTAATGATAGAACATTGGCATAGATGGACTTCCTATACCCTCTTGGTGATTTTATATAGTGTGGGCAAGTGTAGAGGTGTGTTCTCATCAGGTCACTCGTGGCAAAGTCCACCAGCAACCATGATGTAGAGTATTTGCAGCAGATGAATGATGAATGTCTCTTTTTCATTTTAGCAGCATTCCCTCATGAATTTGTGTAAGGGTGTCAATGGTCATAGAGAACAAAGGGAATAACAAATCGGTGGCCATGTGTTCCCACGGATACATTTCAGTGAACACATTTTAATTGCATCACTTTGGTCAAGTCAGCTGACTAGTGGAAGACCGACTGCACCGGTGCCTTGAATGATCGATGATGATTTGATGTGATTCTTTACGTTGCACAAAATCAGATTCAGATGAAACAAACGCGTGAAAGGTTGGCGATGAAATGGCATATTGGTTGGTAAATGTTGTTAATGTTGTTATGTGCAAGAAGGGATCTGTTTCCAGCACAGAGTAGATGTGAATATTGAATAATTCTTTATTCACTATGTCCACATGTGTCCACCAGTTTGCTCACCTGTGACTCCAAAAGCAACAGCACATAGCAGCACTCCATCGGTTGAAAGTGACGAATCAGCGAAGTTAGAACTTCGGATTTCAAAGATCCAGAATCAATAGCTCAGCCCGCAATTCTTAGACGAGCGAAGGCTGTGAAGCCTGCAGTGTCAACCAGTCTGTTGGTCGGAAATTGTGAGAGTTTATACTACTTTGAGCATTTTGAGCTTGGGAATATGTAGCAGTTGGTGGGCTGACGTGTTAAGCACACAATCGAATTAGAACCTGGAGCCAAGGCAATGACACCATGAAAGAAGTGTGGCCTTGCAACCCTGGGCCTGAACCCCAGAGCTTCGACACTTTCTGTGTTCATCCCAAGAGGATCCCCGTTAGCTTCAAATTTCTTCAGAGTTTCTGTAGAATTCGTGAGTTTATTCATGTTTATTCCATGAGCTCGTATGAGTTTGTAGAGGGGTGCCTGTATGAGTTTTCTTTGACATTGCCCTGAGCGGCTAAAGCAAACACCGCTGGCACATGTTGACATTGGATTTGAGGACTAAAGAAGAGATTCCTCCCAAGTGCCTCAACAGTCTCAAGGCAGGAAGCAAGTCTGTGGCAGAAGTTCTTCCAATTTTTTCATCTAAAATATCCTAATACTACGATATTTAAGTTCCTCAATAGTTTCACGAATCTAAACTGCTTCATTATTTTCATTTCTTACTCTCCTGGGTTTTTGCAGATTGTGTGCAGATCATAGAAAATCAATGAAAATCATAGGCAGAGGCCTTTCGTTTATCGTCATGCAGAGTGAGACTCGTACCTTTGGATTTGAAGTACTCAACTGATTACACCTGGTCAGCATTGAAGCTGCCACATGCCATGGGGATGCCATGGGGGTTTGCTTTTCTTGGTGACTAAATGTCTTAGAGAGACATAACAAATGCGGGCTCCACGTTGCCTCGACTTCCAAGAGACAAGAGGTAAGAACGTGTAGAAACGAGTAGATATGTGTTGCACTATGTGTTGCACTATGTGTTGCACTATGTGTTGCATGGACACAGTGACACAAGAGGTTCAAGCCCGGGTCCCTGATTCTGATCGAAGACTGACGGGCGTCAGTGAATGTCACACAGACATCACAGACTCATCTGTGTTGGTTCTTTACGATGTGCCTAGTAACGTACCCCAGTGCAAGTGAATGTGCACGACATGACTAGGGCACTTAATTCACTTTGACCTGACTGCCCTCGAATTGTATGTTACTCTTTCTGAAACACAAACCTGAGAGGTCAGTCGAGAGGTTCAGAACTTTGACCCTCAAACATACTGCACTATTTTCTGCGTAGCTATTGTTCCGCGTGTATACTTCTCAGTAGTCTCAGGGTATTGCAGACACAAACATACTGTAACATACTTCTATATACTTCGTATCCCAAGTTGACAAGTCCTTGTGCTTCGATAGGAAGGTGATTGTGAACTCTCTGCCTGGACGGCCTGGACCCAAAAGTGGGATCACGTGCACCATCGCTGATTTCCAAAGTCCAAAATGAGAAAATGCTTCTAATGTCATAATAATGTCATATTATGTCCATTTCTTGACTTTTTATGCTTGCATCATCTTAACCTATAGCTCTACAAGCTTTCAATTTGAAACGGAGAATGCATGAGATTCGGATGAATTCGGATGAAACCATGGCCAAGGAGTGGACACACTGCTCTGCCAGCTGTGCACCTTGGTCTGTGTGTCGGGCTGGGGAGACTGGGGAGACTTGCTGAATGTGGAGTTATCGGTTCCAACATCTTGCAACCAAGTCACAGGCTAATATCATCTATATTATATATAATATCTACATAAGAATACAGTACATACTCCTAGTTGTTAAAGGCGAACGATTTCAAGTTTTTGGGCGTATTAGTTGCGGAGGTGTTTTTTCTAAAGGCGACCAAAACTGCGTCCACAATGTGTTTCCCACCATTTGGCAGAATAAACCTTCGAAATACAATGTTTATCGGTCACCGGCGTCCCATTGGGATTTGACTTGTTTTTGGTCAACTTATTCAACTTCTTGATCCAACGGCGTCCCATTGTAATTTACCATGAAAACGGGAAATTGGTTGCCTTTAACGTTTAGGGGTAGGAATCATGAAGAATCTCTATACCATATAAAGCCACACAAAGCCGAAAGCAACCGAAGCTGAAGTTGGCTGGATCTAGGGTTTCTTGCGCAAGGATGGTGGGCAACGAGAGCGTGAACGGTCTGTGGTGATGCCAGCCTGTATTGCATGTGCTTTGGAAAGGTGTCAATGGAATGTTAGGATATGTTAGGTAGGTAAAACTGTGAGGTCATTAGCTTGCAACCAAGATGCTGTTGAGAGCAAAATAAGACACAGGGACTGTTGACAAAGGAAACTTCCGCAACATCATCAGCAAGCCAAGCTCTTTTATTTGTCGACAAAAAAATTGGTGCTTGATGGTGCTTGCGCATTCCAGCGACAGGAGACTCCAAACAAGCAGGGCGGACAGCCATGTAACAACACCTTGAAAGAGGCGCAGCGAAGTACGGACACATACGGTGAGTGTTTCTGTGAGCAGTACTGGGTCATGCCAGTGTTCGAGGAACCAACGATTTGGGCTTCTGGCTTCATCGTGGAAACATATTGTGCTGAGATAAACATCATAAACATAGCGTTTTACTTTGCAAACACAATCACACAAGTACTGAGGTGTTGGTGAAAGTTTGTGCTGTTTTTTCCATCGTTGCAGTGTTTCGGTCTTGGATTTTTTAGACATTCCAGATCATTCCCGTACATTGAATTTCTACGTAGTTACAGTACGTAGTTGCAATTTGTGTGGAGTTGAAACAAAAATCATCCATTGGACTCGTGCAACGCTTTCATTCCTGTATAGAATCATAGCATGTTCCAAAGCAAGCTAGGTAAGTTTGATCTCATGTTTTTTGTTCCCGAGATTCAAGACGTTGTAAGCATTTCTACATATTTCTCCTGTACACAAACATGTCATTTAGGATTTGTCCAGTCTCTCAATTTCTCTCGCATTTGCGTCATCCTGTTGCAAAGACTTGGTGTCAAGATCCATGTGAAACCTGCCAATGAGTCCCCGTGAGCTTTGATGAAAGCTCATCGTTGCAATCGTTGCAAACGGCAACAAATGGCTTCAATCTGGATTTGCTGTCGGCCAACAGGTTGAAGCATGTTCTACTGAGCGATGTCCACATTTTCATCAATGCCAGGAGCAATGGAGTGATATCAGGGTTTCCTGCAGGGTTTCCTGTAAAACGAGAGTAAGATGGGATTTTGGCAGACACAAACTCTTGAAGCCAAGTCCAGCTCAATCCAATTTACCAGCTACTCTTGGGTAAAGCCACGTCAGATTTATACCTCGTGTAAGAAGCACTACTTTCATTTTGTTTGTGGCAGTTTATCCAGATTCAAGACTTGATCGCGTGTCAGCACTTGAATAACTGACATTACCAGTTTCGATGGAATTGTTGTCAAAATTCTGCTCTCAATCGAGTAAGTGGCACTGCACTTTTTTCCGCGATTGCAGTGTTTTTTGATGTTTGGGTTTCTCTTTGCGTTGATTCTCTTTCTTCAGTGTGCCAGAACTGTGAATGGGGAGCATGGAGCGAATGGGGTCTTTGCTCCAAATGCGGCGGGCAGCGTCAGCACCTCAAGATCAGCACTAGAAGGGAAACATTGACAATGCGAATCTGTGGCAAGATTTCCCGGTCGAGGTAGGATTCAATGTTTTAACTTAACTACACATTCGGAATCTATATAAACTCCAGATTGAATGAATGATTGCTGAGATTCAAAGATATTCAAAGCACCAAGTCTGACTCAGGCTACAGAACTCGCATCATTGCCAAAATGCGCCGCACTTAATGCAGTTGAGAGAGGCTGTAGGCTTGCCAAGTTTACATCGTGCACCTATGATGTTGGACAAGTTCAACCTTTATTTTAGGTGCCATGATTGGCAGACTGACTTAAGATGTCTATTTGACCCAATAATTCAATAATCCTGATATACTGCAGAACATTATTCACAATCTTTTTATATATATATATCATGTTATATATGTATATATGATATATATGTGTGTGTGTGTTTGATATACTGTATCTGATATATTTCATTTAAATCTATATATGTGCGATAAAAATATATTTCATATATATATATGTATATATATGTATATGTATGATATATATAGATATGTATATATGTATACATATATATATATGTATGATATATATAGATATGTATATATATATATGTATGATAGATTTAGATAAAAAGATATATATATATATTATATGTAATATATATATATATATATTTGCACCATGATATATGTATATATATGATATATATGTATACTGTTTAATGCACAGATCTGTTGGTCAAAGCGCAGCACTACAGATTTGCAAATGTTCCGCAGGTCCTTCCAGGAAAGTGTAAACAGCAGCATGCAGTTTCCTGCTGCCGATTTTTGCTTCTAAGACATTGGCAGCTTGATTCTCAAAGACTGTCAAAGACCTCAATTCTGAGTCAGCACTAGTCATGCAGACAGTGTTTTGATAGCATCTTCAAACATGTCTCCGCAGCAAGTGTGGTAACATTTTGGTAAACCTTTGTGGGTAAACCTTTGTTGGTACATCAACATATGCTCTTTCTGACCTGCAACGCGACCCTGACTCTGATGCCATGCCATGGAGACATCCACCCTACGCGGCGGTTTAGCTCAGCTGCAGACACCCTCACCACTACAAAGAGACCATTGGCAACTGCAGTCCCTTGGAACATCTTGGAGATTGCAGTTGCCAAGACTCGATCGACTTCTAGTGTTGGTTTTTGATGTTGCAATTTCAATCAACGGTCTCTGCAAACCGCAGGATCCAACAATTGCAAACACATTCGTCCAGTTGCTATGCGCTGACTTTATTTTGACAAAAGTATTGCTCTAGCATCGACAGCCTTCTCAACAGCTTTGCGTAAGAAACATGAGTCACGCATTAAAAAAATCCAACCTTTGACATACTACTGTGTGATTTGAATTGATTTGAGTCCAAGCAGTTGGGAAGGGCTTGAGAAGTCAGCACATCACCGTGTTTATCCATTTTCGGCCGGCTCACTGTGGTATAATCTGTAGTTGCCAGCAGATAGCACTGATTAGCACTGCATTTGAGCAAATTTCACATATATACATATATATTTTCATATTCTCTCTGAGGTTTGCTCCTTACAAGAGACTATGTCCCTGCACTTGGCTCGCTGGAGCTCTGCCCGCATTTTATTATCGAAGCCACAAGCAGATTTGGCGCAGTCTCCAAAGGAGGCGCGCAATGGAAGTGCCAATTCAGCTCTTGCAAGACGAAGTGTCTTGGCAAACACTTTTGGCCGTGCTGCGTCTCCCAAAATGCTGCTATCCCAAGGGGGAGTAAAGGGGAGTGTGGAGTGTGGAGTGTGTTTAAGTTGTTTTTATATCTGTTAGATTCTGTTAGTAAAAAACAAGTGTCTATTTTTTCAATTTTTTCTGTATTTTCAACGGTTGTCAATGCTGAGGGTTTCACCATGGAGTCTTGTGAGCACCTGGCGCCACACGTGGCTCGGATCACGTCAAAGGGAGAAGATCTCGTGGTGAAGAAGGGGAGCAGAACAGCACTGCGTGGCGAGGTGGCTGGCCTTGAGGCGATTCGAGAAGCGACGTCGCTTTTCAAAGTGCCAAAAGTCATTGCTTTGAAGGACCAACTCGTGGCGACCCCTTGAGAAATGTCTTACTGACTTAAGTGATTTATGTGACTTAAGTAATCTTAATTCTTAAATACATTTGAATACTCAAGATGATTTGAATAATCTTAACTCTTCATGAAATATACTTCAATAATCTTAAATCTTCATGTGACCTATCCTCCTGTAGACCTTGGTCCATTGGTTTCTCGCTGCATCCGCACCAGATAGGAAGTGAAAGGGCACACTGCCAGGAAGATGGACGTGGCGGCTCATACCTTTTGATCGAGCCCTGATTCTGAACTTAGCAACTCGTTCCTTCAAGACTCAAATCATCTCAAGTCACTCATCTCTACCGTAGGTCGCACAATGTCGCACATCCTTGGAAGTTTTCACCCACACAGTGAAACATAAGGTATACATAGATCAGGCACCGGGGCCGACATCCACTCCATACTCACGATCCAAACAGAATTTGATCCAGACCGTTCCATACCTATGGAAAGCTATTGCCTGCACAACTGATCCACACTCAGCAGTGGTCCCCACAGACTCCATCAACACAATTAACGGGATTTGCATGCAAGATGTTTGTTTTCAAACTCGGAAATAGTTTCAAATGGTTTCCGCCTGCCTCGCCGACCAAGGAGTATCTCAAGCGTGACGCCGATGTCCCATGGTACCTGCTGGGCAGAGCACTGGCAGCTCTTCACCTGGCAGCGCCCAAAGATCCACAGGCTGAAGAAATTCATCGTTGACCGACAGACTGTACCAGTACTGACCTACCTGCACCTCATCCTGGCTGTAAATACTGTGACCTACTTACCCAAATCCACCTCTTGACAAATGTGAGCACTAGGAGCAAGTGTGTTTTGTGATGTTTTCATTGTTTTTCTTTAATGGTTTTTGTCATTTCTTGTTTTACCCGTATCTCTAAACATCTACAGCATGATACTAAAACCCTAAACAACAGCTTTGATCAACAACACAAAGCCGAACAAGAATCCCTTCAAAAAAGCATAAGCAAGCACTGCGATGTATCTAGTGTACAAGATACATTACGTGCTTTGTATTTGTAGTACAGAGTCGGGTATGGAACCAAGGTTTTTTCATGCCATAACATGCATGATCATACATGATTCAAAACGGGGATGAAATGTGCAGACGCACACCCACATGTTTTGCAAATGTATAGTCTAGAGGTGGGCAAAAGTTACGTACACATGGATACATGGATACGTGGATGCATCGATACGTAGAGCGTGGTCGAACTGCTTCTTGTGGACACTTGTGGTTTGTTCAATATTGCCACTTCTAGTCATTCTAGTTACTTTCTTGGCACAGCTCTTCAAGATAACTTCTGTGAGGCGCGTGCTGGCAGTTTCGGTTTTTCCGTTGATGCCTTTTTGGGGCAAACGCCTCAATCCAACACTTGGGACTCATCGTGGCCGCGATTTTGGCGTCGGCGTTGTGAACGTTTGCTTCGTGGAGCCGTGCAGCTGAGACCTGCATTTCGAAGAGTGCTGGAGGCAGAGAAATATGGAAATCAATATCAGAAATCAAACACTAAGGAAAGCTGTCATCAATATCTCATTTTCAGAGGTCCTTTCTGGGGGCGATCTTTCTTAACATGTAATCTAGATTGTAACCAGCTCCACACAAGCACTATATAGGCCTGTGATTACGATAGGAGTTAAGAAAGGCTTAACAATGAATCACTCACCCGAGCTTTTTGTTGATTGTCAATGCTTACTATGGTAAGGTGTTTGAATGTTTGAAGCATTCTGAAGTTCTGAAGTGCTGTGTACCTGCAGAGTTTGAGTCTTTATGACTTCTGCTGATTTAATACAGTACAGTACTCGCAGCATACAACTGCAGTGGCCCAATCTCGACTGTGCAGGCCACCAATAACTTAGAGTCACTTTTCCAAGATGGAGAAGTGCACCCAGCGCTTCTTCATGGAGACTTTTGGAACGGCAACTTTGGAGGAGTCAATTCGGAGTCAATGAGATCCAATCCATGACATTCTGTCTAACAAACAAGACATGTCCAGAGGAAGCGAAACCCTAGAGTCCAAATGAGTCGATGACGGAAATGAATGAGCAATCCAACATCAATCCAACATGTTTCACGCATTCGTTGTTTTGTGCCAAGTTAAGTCAATTGAGTCTGACCACAGCCGCGCTGCGCATCTTCAGGAGTTGGTGGGGAGCCAGCCATCTACGATCCGTGTGCATTCTATGGTCACTCCGAAGCAGACTTCGGAATGTCGTGGTGCGCAGATTTGACGGAAGAGTTTTGGCAAGGCAAGAGTGCGGCAAGAGAAAAATTGCAGCATGTTTCTTTAACTTTTGAGCTATGTATGGTACATTGAGTATCTTTGAGTCCAAATCATCGTAGGAAAATGTGGTTTCAAATGTTCAGATTGTTGCATGGGACTTAGCCTTTGATGATTGTAAAGTTGTTTACCATAATCTTGCTGAAATGCTGACTTGGTCAGGCTACAGAGAGATGATTCCTGAAGCACCGTTCTTCAAAAAGCGGCAACTTTTGTACCAAGCATATCACAAGATGACACTTGGTTGACAAAACGCAGGCCGGGTGTGCAGTGATCAAAGATGATCAAAGTATCCCAGGACATGACAGGATAAGCACTCTCAGCAACACGTGATCAGAAGCTTCATGGCTGCACAGCTCCAGAGATCTCCAGAGCAGGTTCTTTTTTCCAGGCAATGTCATGCATCAAAGCGAATTAGAAGCATTTTGAGGCATTCTTATCATTATGTATCAAATGATATCAAATGTATTTACATGCAAATGTATACACATACCGTTTATGTATATATATATATATACATATACAAACGGATATGCAGCTGATATGCACATATCATTTGTTTGAAAAATGATGTGCCACAACCTCATTAGACTCTCGGCCTTGTCAAACATCTCTGAAAAAACAAATTGACGTGGTGGAATTTTATTTGCCATTGTTGAAATGCTGCCAGCCAAGGAATCACTTTTGCATTTTCAGGGACAAGCGATATTTGTCCGGGGCAGAAGTCCTTCTGAAGAAATTGCTGTGATACTCCGAACGAGAACTTTGATGTATTTGGTTCCTGAAGTCGATGCACAAAGAACTCAATCAATGTCAAGTGCAAGGATTCAAAGGTGCAGTTCAGCGATTCATTTGTTCGCGTGTTCGTGGTGCGAAGTGTGCAAGTGCTGCACGCGCTAGGCTATGGGCAGGATGTGCTGACTGCCCAGCGCTGGAAAATGTCCTTTACACAGGGAGCTCAAGCGGTAAGATGCTACCCAGTTTGTTGAATTTGCTGACTTTTTCCGGTGACTCAAGTGACTACAAGAGTTTCAGAAAAGGTAACGATGTTGTTTTGGTTGTGAGTCTACCCGTGCTTGGGCACCTGGTTCACCCAAGGTCCCAAAGTAGTGGCCTCCCCATTGAACCGATCTCTAAGATTTTTGGGATCCCCACGCATATAGGTAAATCATTGTACATCCATGCTAAGACATGAACATACTACCTTAATGACATACATATGAACTCATAGACACCTATCACCCATACGTGCATACACCCATACACCCAAACATACAAACATGATTCTATACATTGCGTATACGGACATACATTGCAGGGTATTTTCTTTGCTGGTCCTTCCTGTCCTATGGTCCTTCCCGATCAAATGCAACATCGAAGATGCCCCTACATGATGCAACATGTATATATTTGCCGTGGTGTGCATGTCCGGCATGTCCAAAACCCGCCTCTCGGGGTCGGTGGGGACCACACTTGACAGCATAAGCAGCGTCGATTCAATCGTTGATTTTCAATACCGGAAGCGTCCGAAGGATTTTTCTTCGGCAGTGCAGCGTGCAGCGATTCCAGCAGAGGCCAGACTACTGTGGTGCTCTTTGCGACCCTGGCGCTGCAAAGGAGGCAGAGACTTGACTTCATGTCCTAGGCAAAACACCAAAAACATTTGCGCAGTTGATGAACAAATTTCATTTAATTTCCTTGATCTTTGTCAGGTCCTTGGTTTCGATCATTTTGTGTGTTTGATTCGTTTTTTTACGATGCAATTGGACTGAAAGCACCACAGGAGGTTCAATCTGGTTGGTTTTGTCAGTGACAGACGGGGTCTCACGTCAAAGCAGGTTGGAACTTGTCACAGTCAATGCGCCGACAACATTTGGTGCCTCTGGACTGATTGGAAAGATGCCAGTCCGGCGCTCATGGGGAATATATGGATGGTGTGTTTTTTTCATATTTGTGTTCGCGAGCGCACGTTGTGAGGGAGGGAGAGATGGAGAGAGTCATTGAGTGAGTGAGTGAGAGAGAGGAGAGAATGAGGGGCCAAGGGTCTAAACTACATGAACGCGATCTTGTGATGACGGAAATTAGTTTGGAAAAATGAAATCATTTAACCATCCGCTTTTACTTGCCAGATATACTGCATCCCAAGAAAAGGACTTGCACCGTTTTGTGCTTTTGATCCATGGTTAGGTGGTAAACAATATGGGCCCACCCCACTGATCAGATACTTACGTACGGAGAAGTCAACCATTTATTTATGCAAGGAACAATTGGACGAGGTCATTCCCAAAATGCCGTAATACAGATGTATTCAAAATTTTTAGTGGGAATGAGACCAGGTCCATCCCAGCAAAATTGTGCAATTGACTTTTGATGATTTTAATCATTCTATATGACAAAAGTAGCCGCTCGTTTCACCAGCTTCCGAACCTCCCTTTATGACTTGTCCTAAGAGCCATGACAAGCTTTGTGTAGGCAAAAGTGAAACTTGCGATGGAGGAAGATGTGGGAAAACTAGCAAAAAGCATGCTAGATGAGGCGCAAGGCAAAATCTCCATGAACGCCTTGTGACGGGTATGTCTATGTGCATTCTCACGCGGCGAAAAACAATCTGCTATCTCACAGTCATGTTCACTGCGCAAAAGGCTGACACTCACGTTGGCGAGGCGAAAGACTAGCGAGAGCTTTTTCAAAGCCAGGGAAAACAATCGACCAGGGCTTATTAAACCATATTTAAACTAGAGGTATCGGAGGATAGCACAAATATGTGGAAAAAACCATTAAATGAAAGCTGCTTACATGTTTGAACTAAGAGGTCTTCAAAATGGTCAGACCATTGTTTTATAAGCTCTTTGTTTGACCATGCCTGGCAGCAGGTTTACCTAGTGAAATCTGAACGAAGAATGATTCTTGCTCCGGTTGATGCGATTGACCAGTCTTTTGCTGCCTCTACTAATGCGATTCCCAATGTTATGCATGCATTATCCGTCCAAAACCATCTGAGCTCCCACGAAGCGTTTTTTGAGACTGTGGGAGCACCTACGTACCTGAAGTTTGCTCTTCGTATCTCTTTTTACCTGGATGCAGAGGGCAACTCTCAAGTTCAATCGTGCAGATGTTCTAATTTGGCAGGTTGGTTGGAGAAGTGTTACATGGAAGAAATGCATGTAGATGTGGTAGGTGTTTGTGTGTAAGTGTATGTAGGTGTCTAGTGTACATCGTGTAGAGTATTCTATAGATTCTATAGTAGTATTCTGTGGTAGTATTCTAAAGTAGTATTCTACAGTAGTATTCTATCGTAGTATTCTGTATGAGTATTCTGTAGTAGGTTGTGGAGTCTTCTGTATACTGTATAGCTGTACAGCGTAGGTTTGCTTGGAATGTTGACCACTGAAGGTGGATGCAGCGCTGAATGTGGCCATTCTTCCCGCATCCGGGAGCGCCATTTAACCAGTACGGCTGCGTGCTCAGCCTTTTCAATGGATCACAACCATGCATGAGACAAGCCAAACCTACTGTGCAGATTTCATTTGATTCATCCGGGCAATCTGTAATGATCAAATCATTTAAAAGCACTTGCAAGATATTGCACATGGATGTTTGGTAATCAGGGTTCCTATGAGCTCTAGAGCAAAGGGTGGTATTCAGTGATGATGAGTCATTTGTGAGATTCCAGGAGTAGGATCGAGCAAGTATTGCCAACCAGGCAGCACGTTGAAAACTCAATAACATGGTATTGCCCTGCACTGCACATTTTTTGCTGCTAGTTGTAGTCCTATGTAATTAATCACATGCAGATCAAACCTATTGGAATCTCGATTTCATGATTGCATCGCACTAAGACGATAAGACCCTTGTGGGGCGAGTTCTTCTTCAATGCGACAGAAGGGTCAGCCTGTTCTGGTTCTCAACTGAAGGTGCTCTTTGGGGCTGCTGATTGCAAGTGAGTTGAAATCTTTTGAATTGGTACTGGGACATTGAGGACAGAAATGGCTATAGTCTAAAACACATTCATTAAGATGCACATATTTTGTTTGAAATGTTAATGAATGCACATTTGTTTTTTTTTTCCCGTGTTTTTTTTTCCCTCTACCACCTGCTTAGAGTCTAGAGCAGAGTTCTGGTGGGTCAATCTCCAAATTTAGTAATCTGCTGTTCACATCATATTTTTTTGTTCTCTGTTGGAATCAGCAGTTGTATGCAGTTTTACTGATTTGATTCTGACCCAATTTCCAACTGTCAGTGCAAGAAGTTCTTGGTTGTGACTTTGTAACAGCACACTTCTGCTTGCACTTCAAACAAGACTCAAGATTGCAAATCAAGGGAATCAAAGAGGTTGTACAGGACATTGTGGCATTGTGACCAACTTGGCCACTGTCATGCAGCCCTCCCGACCCAAACATGTCCTTTGCAATCCTTTCTGCAGTCCCAGCTGTGTGACTACGTGCCTTGCGCGTCATTCCGTCCTGTGACACTTGTCATCAGCCGCTGCATCCTATTCGAAGTATCAAGGGATACCGTACAGTACAGGCGAAGCAAAAGCAGTTTTAAGTTTTTAAGCAGACTTGCACGAAGCAAAAGGCTTGAGGATGGCACGTGGTCTCGCAAAAATCTAGATTGGACAGTGTAAGCGTAACGGACACCCTTGAGAGCTTTCATGGTAGTCTGCAGCTTGCCATCGTTTTCCACATTCACATCATGGAATACATTGGAAGACAGATACAGACATTTTACATCATTTTACTGCAAGAAAAACTACTTGTTGACTGTCCTGTCGTCTTCTCCTTCGGTTTTATTCCTGGGAGCTGGTCAAGGGTTTCACAGCAGAATGCCAGGGGACAAGCGGCAGCAAGCTGTGAACCGGTGCATTGCGAGTTCCACCAATGGTCAAGCCAGAAGCTGAGGGCAGATGCTTTCTGCTGGCTTTGGGATCCTTTACTCTGTCGCAATCTTGACAAGAAAAGACTCACCAGTTGAGACATGTTGGAAACCATGTGCTCTTGTGAGTCGATAATTTGAGTGAGCACGCAAGTTTTAGTCCCTTGCCACCAATAAAGGCCTCACTTTGGACATTCAAAAGTCACTTTGATCTTCTGCTGTGTTTGATCTTGCTCAATTTGCCCAACTTTGAGACTGTGTCCAGAGCAACTCTTAAACATTGTCAGCATCCAACCAGCTTCAGGTTGGGGCGAACCAACTTGCACCCAGCTTTGTGACAGACATAGGGTCCTTGAGCTCAATCATGTGGTTTGTTTGGATCGAGGTGGGTAATAAAAGATACTCAAAAGGTACATGTAATAGCATGTAATAATAATATGTAATGATAATATTCAATGAATATAAGCTAGATATTCATACTGTATGTATATGTATATATATATATATCGATTTGTATACATATCAATGCGTGTATTTAATGTATATATATATATGTGTGGTTTTGTATGTTTTGTAATGGATTGCTAAGTTAGCATGAAAGACTCCAAGCCTAGGCAGAGCCCAAAAACATAGCCTCTACTGTAGTACCTAGGGACTCTGTGTGAATCCTGTGTGAATCCTGAAGCTCTAGAATCCTTGTTTTGTCTAGGCCAAGGGCAAATTGGGCTGCAGCAACACTGGGCTTTATTCTCATCAAGGGCTTCATTCAGAACCTTTGAGTTTCTCTTCTCGTTTCTTCATTCGCAACCCTGATGTTTTCACTTTCATATTGATGTGGTTTAGAATGGCCTCTCAACTACCAATCAATGGACTCCCATCCATCATAATCTTTTATGCTGCAATATAGTAATATGCCGTCCTTGCTTGGTCGTCATTGGCCATCTCAAAGGGATAGGCTGGGACTTGTGATGTTTTTACCAACTTTACTTCAGCTGTACATGTGGAATTTGATGGTGATGCGAACATGGTGCTGAGTGGGGGTGCCCTTCTCTCCTGCCAAGACGGCACCAGCAAAGTGACCAAGTGTGTTTGTCTAGTGCACCCTCGCTTGGCTCCACCAGCCAAAATAATGTCTGCACATTCGTGTGGCATAGCTTCCGCGCTCAAGATAGTGTGGGCTCTCCAAGCCTTACTTGGTCCACCCATGTTGATCAAGTAAAACACAACAGAATGTAAAGAACTGCCTGAGTTATGAATCAAGTCTAAGTGCAACTTAAATTTGTCCAATCCATTGCCTCCCCTCTATGCGATGAGAACTTTGGCTGGGTTTTGCTTGATCAGTTCTGAAGTCAATACTCCCCTTTATCTGATCAAAAGGGTGCCCGTGGGGTATTGCTCCTGACAGCGAAATGATTTGAGACCATCAGCGTCGTGAATAGCTGCGGTGGCTCCAGTCTTAGATGGCCTCAGATTACTTGATAAATCCTGCATCGTTTCTGCTTGTTTTTCTTGAAGTCACAAACCTGCCTGAAGATCCTGAAAGTAGATACGGGGCAGTTCATATAGACCTGCAGCAAAAATGCTTGGCTTTATTCGGCTTTCGAGTTTCGCTGTTCTTGATGCGAAAGGGGGACCATATAAGATTCGATGTGCACAGTTGCACCAATCATTATCTACTTGGGAGATCTTGCCTTCACTATCTTCCATGCAAGCGGAAAAATACACGAGCATCCAATAAAACTGTCTATGAAAGGATTTGTATTGGCACATATTTGGCCTGATGATTGATTTTCAAAATTAGCGGATCCCTAAAAAAGCGCGTAGGGCGTAGGACCCAAAAGCGAGCCCCCATGGCCATGGTGTTGAACTTTTTCAAGTCTATGGTTCCATAGTGTTCCATACTCGTATCATATAACAGTTGCATTAACAAACCCAGTCTGGAAAACTTTGCTTGCCTGTAGCGAGTCCAAAGCGAGTCCAGGTTGATCGGATTGGGGGAATGACCAGGAATGATTTCCCATGAGGAAGTACAATTTCCATCAATTTCCCAAATTCAACAGCGTGCAATAAAGTGCAATAAAGACATGGGAATGCAAAGCGTGCACTTCGGTCAAGCACGAAACCAGCAAAGCGAGTCCCCCACCCAAATGATGGCGGCCTAAGAACATGATTTAGTCATTTAGTCCGTCTCTCACATATTTATATTTGTGAAAGGAACCATGAAGAATTTGAACAGTTCTCTTCATGCGTAGTTGTAACAAAGATTGACGCGAACTTGTTCTTGTGACTGTGTAGTTAGCATAATGTCAGCATTCATTAGGTCTGCATTGATTCCACGGTTGCAAATTGTTATTTCATGTATTGAATCTTTTTGTGGTTCCATTTTCTTTGTGGCAAATCTACAATCCTGCCGTTATGACTTGAGGGTTAGACAGGATCAGGCCGGGTACACTGTCAAACAGTCAAACAGCACAAACAGCACTTTGTTCTCGCTGCAGCTAGCCCAGTATCGTACCAAATAATGGTGAGTCGTTCAAAGCCAATTTGCTAATTTTGCTATCCACTCGTGACGTATTTTGTTGGTGTCCTAAAGCACAGTAGCTCCCATCCCGATTTCAACGACAGCATGGACCCTGCAATGTCAATCTCAAAGCCCGCTCGAAATGTTGCCCAAGGCGAACCGTGTGAAGGAAGTACCGTTGAAACCAAGCATTGCGCCACTTGGATGAGCTTTCAACTTGCGACTCATAGTGAGACTGGCGATATTTGAGTAAACTATCCAGACATATCCAGGGTTGCTCCAAAGCCTACTTCTCGTGCTTGAATTCCGATGAGGATACTGCTACTGCCATGGAGGATGGAGAACAGATCCTGAGGGTTACTCAGCCGAGGTGAAGCCAGATTGCGAAGAAGTCAAGGAGAAACCGGATATGATGGAAGCTATCAGATCTATCGGTAGTTTGAGTACAGTATTTCTGGATGCTTCTAAAGCTTCCCGCGATAGCATTGTACTACGTTTTCTCCTGTTTTTGCCAGGACCCCAACGAGATGACCCCTAAGAGATTGTGACCATCTAAATAGACTCGAGTCGTCAAGTCTTCGGCCGTAGCAGCGAACTTTGCCCCCTGGTCGGCACAGACTCAAACCAGAAATTTCCTTCACATCGGCTACAAATTCTATTTTGATTCACTTGGGGAAAGCTCCGAGTGAAAAGTAGCACCAGTAGCCTCCATGTTTCCAATCAACTTGATGCAAAGGGCCTGCATTTGCACTAGGGTTGTCCTTTGTGTGTGGTGCGATTTTCAGTTCTTCAATTCAATACGAGATTTGGCTCCCGGTACTGATGACATGATAGATCATAGATTATAGGGGAATACAGGAAGAATCAGAGATATCTCCTCTTTGGATTGTGATTTGTGGCTCCTCTTTGGAACATTCCCTCCCGAACCGGGAGAACATAGTTGAAGGGGGGTTGGTTGACTTGCATGCGACTGTTTGTCAGGGAGCGGCAGGGAATGCTAACTCTCAGAATATAAATATATAGTGAGCCTGAGCTGGCAAATGGGTGGCAATACAACTTGGGGCCTTGTGGTCACTGACTTGAACTGACTTGGTGAAAGCTTTGCTCACCGCAGAACCTCTTAGAAGGTTCGCACGTTTGCACCATTGTCCTGCAATTTGTGTTGCAGGACTGCGAGTTTTCACCTTGGCACGAGTGGCAGTCTTTGCAGCTTGGCAATGACTACAGTTGGACGTCACAGATCACATTGGTGTCCTTGACAAAGGTGCTAAGAGGTGCTGAGGCAGTGCTATGGGATGGGTATGAGAACTTCCTGGGCTGCCTCAGTGAAGCTGCCACCCATTGCTACCCTGAAAGAGAAGAGGGAAGCAAAATTCGAGGCGATCACATGAATCTTGCCTTTGTGTGTAGTGCGTTGCAGTGCATGGGGAGGCACAACGATAACAAAGCAGCAACACTACTATACATTCAATTACTAATTGCAAACAATGTTTGCATGACCAGCTGCGGCTTTATCGACTCCGAAACAGCAGGAAGCCAAAAACCTGCACGAGCGGAACAAGGAGCATGAAGGTAAATGAAAGGAAATGACGGGAAAAGGAAGAGGAACACGATGCCAAGACCTGAAAGTGGCAGAACATACGAAATCAAGGGGAACATGGAAAGAACATGAAAGAAAATGAGGACAAGAGACTGTGTGCTAATTGCAAATCCAGCCTCACATCCCTATTACTACTCATGCACCTTGACTCACAAAACGGAGTAAGTGTCAGTGCAAGATGCGACAAGTCTTCACTTGGCTGAATGTATTTGGCAATTGTGCCTCCATGCTATTCAATCATGCCACTACTTGACAATTTGCTGCATGATTCAAGGTGTGTCAATGACCAGAAAGTTCGCTTCCGAGTAGAAGCAAATCCTGCCACAAATGGCTTGGCGCTGAGGATCAACAAAGACTGTGTTGAGATGTGTTGAGAGTTTTTCTGAGCACTAGTTGAAAATGTGACCCGCGACTGTCACTGTATGATACGGTACGCAAGTCTTTGTTGAATTTGCTTCAATGTCGTGCCTTTACAAATAGTTTGTCATCATTTGAGTGAGATGAACCATGGATGTTTGGACGAGCAGCTCGCACTTCACAGTCTTCAGAACTGCCACCAATTTCTGAACGGAGACCCATGTCTAAAAAGGTCCCTTCAAGGCTATCCGAGTGATATTGCTCGTTTGCCGTTATGATCAGGTGGTGAGCCTTGTTGTGGACCCATCAAGGAAACGATGCTTGTGACCTCAGACAACTTGCATGCAACTGCAGACAATAACAGAGCAATTTCATGCAATGGCAGTGTCCCAGCTTTCTTTGCTTGGAGAAGAATACCAGTCCTTCAACTTTGAAGTACCATAGATGATTTTGCGGTGGATACAAATCTGACTTCGTTTCTTGCTAGAAGGTGAGCATCATTCATGTTTCAGCTAGACCTGCTGCAAGATTGCTTAATGGGCCAAATATCAATAAGTATTTATATACGCTTGTGACCTTCAAAAAGACCTCACGTCGGCACTTAGGCCTTGCGACACCGTGGCATCAGTAAACAGCGTCATTCAGGAGTTCTCTTTCCGACATTCGATATTGTGCGATTTGAGGATAAGAACAACAGCACCAGTTCAGTAAGATGTTCCAACACCGAAACTGAGTTGAAAACGCCGGGCAGTCTGAAGCATTGTAACTGGGGTTGGGAGGCAGCCCACACAAGCAATGCCATGCACCCTGGGTCAGTCTTAGTCGTAAGCATGACAAGCACGGTTTGTTTTTGTTACGACCTGGTGTGGCCACTGCTGCAGTTGCTGTAGTTTGGTCACGTTGCTTTTTACATCAATATAGGACGGAGCTGCAAGCCCATGGTCTCTTTGGCAGGGGCCTCAAAGAACGGCGAACCATGAGTCATGACGGAACATGAATATCCATGAAGCATTTTGATAAGATGAGGCTTGCATCATGTCGCAAGTATCATTGCTGGCTTTGCATCCCTTGGATGCAGATAGATACAGCAGATTTATGATGAGCAATGCACCAAACAGAAAATAAACATCAATATGCAGAGCATTGGAAGCACAGTGGAAGTCAGTGGAAGCACAGTGGTTTTCGTTGCCTTGACATGCCCTGACTCGTCGAGGTCAGATTGCACACGGCTCTGTGGCGGTGGTCTGCGCGAACGAAAGCGGATCGTTGAGGTGCACCTCAGGGGTCGACAGCCTTGGAATAGCCTTGGAAGAGAGAAGAGTCCGTGAAATTCGAAAACAAGACATTCTATTCTCAAGTACTGTAGAGTCTATGTAGAGTGTATGTATTGTATGTCTTCCAAGGCATTCATTTACAATATTTTACAATAACAATCCATTCGCATACAATTCTTGTGTATGTTATGACTTTACATGATAACTTATTCATGATTACATGGTTTTAACATTTTGTATGAAGACAATACCCTAGGACGCATCGGCAATATTTGGTGTAGCCTAGGCTGTAGTTCTGCTAGACTATACCGCGTTTAGGGTCGACTGTACTGTACTGGGAAAGCTGAAAAGGCTAGCTAGCATGAACAATAAAGTGCTACAGAAATTACGCAAAAAGCACTCCAAAGGAAGTTGAACGTGTAGGAATGCTTTGCTCCCAAAACAAGCCCCAGGGTTCAGACAGAGGAACATATATACATGAACCACAGTCAGAAGAAACCACAAAAACGAGCGAGAACCTCAACTGAGAGAAGCCAGATAGCCACGGTCATACCGTGGATGAAGTGTCTTTAATCGTCATACTCGCACGTGGACAACAGGCTGCCAATTTCCAGATGCAAAGGTGTTGAAAGACACGGATCTACTGTATATTGGAAGTCTGACACTACAAAAATGCAAAGCCCCTAGTTCCGGTAGTGTGTTGATTTGATAAGTGGCGGTTCCAGATGTTAACATCTAGTTTTGGTGAAGGCATCCCAGGAGACCATCAAAGGCTCTGTTGGGAAAACGTCAGAAGCTATGCTCGAACGTCATGAGACTAGACTACATGAAAACTCCAGACCTATCTCATTGTATCAGTGTAGACTTATTTCGTTGCATTCTGAATTCTCCTGCACAGAAAGTGATTCCTCTCAGATTCTAATTCAGTGTGTCATGGGTGGTTCCTCCGTGAAAACTTTAGTTGTCAGCTCCACGGAACATCTCCCATTTCTTGTCTCACATTCGGTGCCACATTCCATCACATTCCATATACTGCCGTGCCAGGTTGAAGCCCGAAACGGTGGTTATCCATTTTGTGGAGCTCTGAAGGTGTTCGGCCCCCAGTCTTAGCATTTTCACCAGTAGGAGTCTGGTGCTCAGGAGAAATTGATGCTGTTGTACCTCAAAATGTGCTTGACACATTTGGCACGTTCCGCTTTCAATGAAGTTATTTTTTTGAATATTGAGATTACTCAACTTGTTTTTGCCTTTGCTGCAAGAGTGATTCCAAATCACTAAAACTGAAAGCATAGAATTAGAACTTTTGCCGTGCGTTTCATTCTGACACGGTTGCATCTCTTTCATTCTGACTCATGCCACAGCTAGAAGTATGGTGCATAGCTCCAAACAGCATGATACCAAGGATTGAGCCATGCAATGTCCACACTTGTGGTACTGGAGATGGAAAAGAAGGTGCTACGTTCCTGCATGAATGTCATGCAGCGTGCACCAATGAGGGCTTCGTTGCTCACAATGTGGTGGGATAGTTTACAGTATATATTGTGCACAGTTTATGCAATGTTTTGAGATATCTTTAGATATGAGAGGGTATGCAGGGGTTCTGTGTCAGTCAGAAGCAACTTCTTCTCCATGACGATTAATGCACCTATGTAGGGCTTTGAGAGACTTTGGTTTTCCTCGGTCAGAACAAGAAAGGAAAGCTTGAAGAACTGAATCATTTACGAGGTAACGTGAAAAAGGTGACAACTGCGCCATAAATTTAATTTAAAAAGGTAACATTAAATTTACTCCGAGAATGTTCAATTGCAGCCGCAGAGGGAGCACCAAAGACCTGCGAGGTGACAACTGCGCCATGAGTGATTGGGGTGATTGGTCTCCTTGCACAGTCCGCGCCTGAGCACCCTCGTCGACATTTCTTATGATTTCTTCAAACGCTTATACAGGGCCTGTCTTGCCATCGTTTGTCCTTCACCGCGGTTTTCTTTGGTTGGGTGGTGTGTGTTTTTTTTAGTCCTGTCTTTCAGATTATTTTTGAGATGGAAAATCAGAAGAGTCCTGCGGAACAGAATCTCAGCCTTCAGCCTGCATCACTTCCATCTATGTGACGATTTGATGCAGCATCGAGGAGTTCAATGTCCAATATCGCAACCGGCAAATCACTCAGGCGTGGCTCTTTGAATAGGATGATTTACTTGTGTATACATATATAATATATATATATATATTTACATATTTACATATACACAAATATTAATGCAAATTTTACATATGTATGATGCATGGATGTCTTGGGTGATTTCGAATATGTCTCTGCACCTCTTTGAAGTGGATGTGGTTGCTCGCGGAAAAAGTATTGCCGGTTTCCATCGTGTCACCCTTTGCTCATTGTTTTAATTCTTGGTTGCTTTCCGTGCATCGCACGCTGCCAGACTGCCAAAGACGGCGGCACTCCTTGCCTTCTTCTCAGCCACCAGAAGCCTTGTCAAATGGCATTTCAGATGTGTTTCAATCTTGACTCTTCAATTCGACAGGTGCTAGGTAGGAGTCGAGAGGTTTATAAGATCTTGAAGCCAAAAGTAGTCAATTTCACATGATACCTTTTCATGCTTTAGTACAATTCCTTTGCCAGTGCTGGGCAGCAAGTGATCACAGTCGGAAAGGTTTGCCGGGAACACATGGAAGTTTGAAGTTTGAGCAGCTTGTTTTTCACCAACACTTTAGGATGTCATGTGAAAGAGGTGTAAGCGAAGATGCATAGAATCACTGTCCTTTTTCCAAATATGATGCAATCTAATTATTTTTGGGTAAGGTGAATCTGGACTTCGATCAGTTCGAGAGTGCAAGACAGTGAGGGCCACAGACTTTCATGCTGATGAACCTGCTGTCTAGAGTCCTCATGAGTCCTCTTTGTTTGATCACGGGTAGTGTAGTATAGACATTCTGAGATTTGTTAACGGTTACCTCAGGAAACCGATAAAGATTGTAGCATTCAATCTTTCGCACCCAGCTAGCCACAGCTAGCCAGATCAAAACCGCAACATGGCAGAGTGCAGGCAGTCGATTGCCAGATGTCACCTTGGACGCACTGAGCTGAGCGGAAAACATGTTTTCTCGCCTTGGATGTCATGAGTACCTGATATCAATTGATCCTCAAAGTTTGGATCTCCGCGGGTTTCACTGATAGCAAAAGACACTGATGCTTGCATGTGTTTCGATCTGATTGGATGATGCAGCCAGACTGTGTCCTTGTGCCGATCAAGACTTCCGACTCACCATGACTTACCATGTCTCACCATGACTCCTCCAACAGAACACGATGTATTTATGCAGTCCATTGCAGTCCAGTGCAGCACCTTAGCCAGGATACAGAGATACCGGAAATGCTTGAAGCTGTACAGACATGCAATGACAATGTTTGTAGTTGTTCACTGACCGTTCTTGAGGCATTGGGATCGATGCACAAGAACATGCGGCGGTGGCCAGAGTACTCGTCATCGTCAGGTGAGCCGCTCCATTCCAAGATTCCCCCTGCTCCATTCGCAAGTCATGCAAAGCAATTTAAATGAGCATTTTGTCACAGAATGTCCAGACAATTTTGTGGCTGACTGTGTCGTTCAGGTGACTCGAAATCCTAGATTTGGAGGCCGGAGAGAACATAGGATATGGAGAATGTAAGTTGATTTTATGATATTTATGAGCAAGGGGCCCCGGGGGGTTTTTGTTGACCCCCTGATGCTGCATACTCGCACAATTCAGCAGCTGAAGTCTAGTAAATGACTGTATGTTGTGATCAGATTCTGGATGCTTCCTCGGCATGTTAAACACGGCATGACAAGGTGATGGTGCAAATGACAAGACTGCTTTGTTCCAAGTCCCACAGTGCGGCAATCCTGAGACACGAAGACCGTTCCAATCTGCCCTTGCCACCACCTTGAAGCAGGCACACCATGTGGAACTGATTTGATCCAGACTACCGGCCACAGAGCTTAGACATGGGCTGTTCACCAACGTATTGAAACAAACGATCCGTCTTCGCGCTGACGAGGATTTAAACAACATTTGTTGTCACATCACCCAGAAAATAGAGAGGCTGAGAGAGTGAGAGAATCATTCGGTAGTGTTGATTCACATTGCAGGTGCCGCAGTTCTGAAAAGTCTGGGAATCTTTCATAATACTTTCATGCACTTTTCACCTTGTGGATCCTCGTGGCTGCTAAGGCTGCAACGACAATCCCTGCAATATAGAGGATGCACAGGTGAGAGCTGTGGCGGTTCGATCATAAGTTTCGGAACCGTTTGAAATCAACGGCATCCAATTCTTGCGAATTTAGGTTGTTTGATTTGATTTCTCTGCAAAGTTTGAACCCCCTCCGTAGTTCCTTCTATATACCAATTCGCAATTTCCTGCACGACTTCACCTGTTGTCAAGGCTGTTGTCATCTAGTTTTGCCGTTATCGTGATTTGCTCAGGTGTCTTCCTGGAGCTCTTGGAGTGCTTGTGACACAGATTGTGGTTTGGGGCCTTAGCAGGAAGATTCATTTCATGTCCATCGGAGTGCATGCTAGAGGGAGACAAGGTGAGATGTTGAATCAGTGCAAGAAGGCAACTTATTGGGAAGTCTTTGCTCTATGATACCAATACCTGACTGTGCTTGGAGATGCGCCGCAACTGTCCAATGTTTTCTGGTGTAGACAAATGAGTAAATAATTTTGCTGCTTGTTCTGTTTGAGTGAACGCATGTATATATAGATTATATAGTGACCATTACTATACACAACAATGTTTCCTTTGTGAGCGTGAACAAGATAATTCGCTCTGGAGCTTCAGTAATAATTTTGTTGTTTCTTTCTGGTGCTCAATGAAGATGTGCCATGGATGTTTCTTCAACTTATACCCTTTCATCCTGAGGTACAGGTCAGCAGTTCAGGAAACGCTTCATCTCTCGGGGCGTGCAGGCTGGGGAGGGCGCCGAAACAGTCGAAACGAATCGAAACGATCTTTCTGTAGGCTCAGTAGACTGTGACTTTGATAGAAATGTCAGACCAACCCAAGCAGACATGTATTACATGACTCACATACCAGCAGTTTTATACAAGGTTGATGTAAGGTTGCCATGAGACATCATGAGACATACACACGGGCGGACAGTGGCACACATGCCAACAATAATATCCAACAATATCCAACAATCATATTTGAAAAAGTCTTGAATCACAAGCAATAGAGCTTTTCTTGAGGCACACCAAAGGAGAAGAGTATGATACTATCTTTGGCCAATTGTCCGTTTGGCCGAAGTTGATTTGTCCCGTAAATTGTTGGACACATTGAGATGCATTGAGCTTAGGTTTTCTTTGAAGGTGCTAAAAAAGACAGTCCATGGTAAATCGGACTCTTTTCTTTGACCGACCGTTGATTGGCAGTTTGGTGGCGTGGGCTTCTACGGTCCTTTGCAAGAGACCGCCTTCTGCATGCGGGAGGAGCAGTTTTTGTTGCCGAAGATTCTGTGATATTCTGGGCTAAAGGAGTCAATCTCAATCGCATGTTGGCCTAAAGTTCTACTGTAGTATATTCTAGCTGGGGATAAACAGCCACACGACGTCAAGAAGTCTTTGCGTTGGCAACTCGATTCAGGCAAGGTTGGTCATGACCTGGCTTTGGGTAGCCATGCCAGCCTTGAGGGATGACACCATGTCCTGTCAGACAGTTCCTTTCGGACGCATCACATTTGACAGAAGCAATGGCGGCAAACACCCTGTCCGAATCTGTCCAATAGATTACTAGTACATACTACTGGTAGTACTACTGTATGTTGTACTTCTTGTAGGAGCTTACCCTCTGGCAAGTTATACCATGTGGCGCATGGGCGCTGACTACAACCCACTCTGGAAATAACTGAATCTACTAGCCAGTCGGTATGAATTACTTCTTGGAAGGGATTTTGACAGTGCTCACCTTTGTAATGCGTATCATGGGACACCACGCAGAGACCGTTCCAGAGCCTTCTCAAGTCATGCCCGGTGAATCTACTCGATACTGCAGTTGCACAATTGCTACGGATATATACTAGTATGATACTACATTAATTAATGTTTGTATTTACATACATATCATACTTATACATACATATATCATGTACATTATATGTTCTATGGATATATATATATAGATTTCAATATATACAGATATATACAGTAGATTTATATGGTATAACTCACTATATCTTAGTATGTTGCTGTGTGGCATGTTGTGTGAGGAATGTGGCGATGAGCCACAGAACTGCGTTTGGGGCGAGTGGTCCTCGCCTCAGAGGCGTCGCACAGCCCTCGTCTAAGACATTGTAGTGGTGCACCCATGCCATCCATCCACAGCTATCCGCAGCTATCCGCAGCTTGTGTTTTTTTATCCTTGGAATGTTGCTAGCAAGGCAAGGCACTGATGGCTTACAGAAAAAATCAAAAACAACTTTGTATCCTACACTCATTTTTTGGGCATAGTCACATTATATAATTAGCTTGAATTTGTTCCTGTGGACATATTCGCAAGCAAATCTGCAAGGACACAGTGGACAAGTTGCGATCGATACTGTGGTGGTGGTCAAAGGCTCTGCGGCCCAGAGCTTTCCGAATGAAATTGACGTACGGCAGGCTTCATCTTCTCTGGAAAAGCACAACAAGACATTAGCAGATTCCGTCCTCTATACCTTGACTTGCAGCTCCGGAAATTCAACCAATATAAGGCCCCAAGCAGAGCTAGAAAGTTACACGAGTGAAAAGCTGAATGTACATCCACCAGTTGACTTGGTGGATTTGATCCACCTTTGTGAGTGTCATTAAACTTCCCACTGGCAAGGTTGGCAGGATAAGACTAGCAACTGCTATGGGGTCAAAGGATGTCAAAAGTACCATCATTTGCCATTCTAAACTCTGAGTAGACAAGGGAAATTGAAAGTCTTGGCGGCGAGATATTTTAAAGATAGACAGTTCTCTTGGTAGATCAAACCTGAGATTTCGTCCATGTTTTTTTTAATCTAAGTGTGAAGGCTGCAGGTGGGGTACCACAATGCTGTGATGCCAAGTGGAACTGCAGCCTTGATCAAGGACCCGAGAACGGCGAATCGCCAAAGTGGCTGAGCTTAGAAGATGACGCGACAGCGGGGAATGCGGAGGCATTTTATGAGTTTGGAAAAAAGGGGGTAGAATTGTTAATTAGTTTTGTCCAAACATGACCAGACTAGTTGCTCGTTGAAATCTGAAACCTTGGAAAGAAGAGATGAGTTGTGCTTTGCACTTCAGCATACTTCAGCCTTCCAAAGGCTCCCAATTCATGAAGCGACACCTTGACAGCACATTGAACGCTCAGGTGCCTCGGAATGGAGGTGACCTTTGTCATCCCTACGATAAGGCCGGGCATGACGCAGCTTTGTTTGTTGAAATGGGTTCCACCGCTATTGAACTGCACCGTGTACATCCGTGTATCAGCTTCAAGCATGTTTTAGACTTTTGAACATTTAACCATGCGCTCGGGTCTTGTTTCATGTCCATTTAATCCATTACATATCTTTTTTGCTTCACAACACTTGTTTCAGTTTCCAATACGGAAGCCTGGGCTCAAATGAATAGATATTTTGGATAAATGGCACGATACGGCACTCATCACATGCCTATCACTTATCACTCAGAGAATGAACTTTTTTTTTGTATTTGAAGCGCCAAGACCACACTTGCGCTGCACTTTTATGTTCGTGAACGTGTTTTCCCTTGCAAGCTTGGTTTACAGTACTGTCATAAAGAAGACATTTAGTTTACCTTTGCTTTTTTCCCTTCAGATGCTGAGTTTTCTCACTTGGACTTTTGTTCTGCTTTGACGTACAGAGAGATGCAACGTAGTTCCTTTGCTTATTCATTTATTCATTCACACAAACGTATGATTGCATGTATATTATACAGTATATGCTTAGTATACAATAGGACAATATGTACACTTGATAGCTATGATTGTTCAGGATGCTTTGAGGGCCCAATTCTACTGTAAGATTCTTTCAAACGCTCGCCTCTCGCCAATGAAATCGGTGCCCTGCGATAGCTCCAGGTCGAGACTGAACCTTGCAATACACAGTCAGGGAGCCCGGAAAGATGTTGTTTGGAACCTGGCGAGAGGGTGTGATGGTATGCTGTGATATGCTATGATGTGCTTTGATGCGCTATGAACATGATGGTACAATGCCACCGGGGATCTCTTGCACCAGATTTCATTGTTAGCCACCAAATGACGATGCCGATGATTGCACTATGTTTTGCTTATCTTATTCACCGTAGAGCTGAACGATCAACAGTCAAAGTCAAGCTGTTTCATTTGTCTGAGTTTTTGTAACAATTGATTGCAGTTGTACTTCTTTCTGTGGTTCGATTGGCGGGTGAGTGGAGGGGCGCTGTTCATGGATGATCCGATGTGGGCTTGCTTCTGAGCTCTCTTCATGTGCCATAGTATGCGGAGCATACTTTGCCACTTGATACCTAGGCATTGCATTGAGTCGGCTTGCATTGATGGAAAGTGGGGTCACTGGACAGAATGGGAGCGCGGCACCTCAGGTTTGTTGAATACAATGAGCCAGTAGCCCCTTTGGTTTTTGGGCACTGACTTCGTTTTTGGGCAGTCCTGGGCAAACAGAATCCTTTAAGCTTAAAGGTTTTCTTGAGCAGCGCTTCAGCCAATTGGAATTTAAATGTTTCTTTGGGCGGTGGCAGCTTTGTCATAATCAGTCGCAGATCCTGGATTTGAACTGTGAAAATGAATCCAGCCTGTTACGTTTCTACCGTTTCCTCCAAGAAGCTGCTGTGATGCAGAGAAGGTTTCCCGAATTTAAACTTAAGAGCTTACAGACTAAACGATATTAAGTTATACTGACTCTACTAAACTAATCAATTTTTTAAGTCTTACGAAGTACTTCAAGACTTCAAGCACTTACTAAGTACTGAAGTTGATGAGTTGCTTGTGAGGTCTTGCTCCTCTACCTGTCATGGCGGTGTCACCTGGCGCCTGGCTCCCAATTTCTGCTTGATCGTTCAGTGGCAGAAGTTCACCTTGATGTTCAAAGACTTGCGCAATGACACGACATGTGTATGTCATGTGATTCAATGTCACATGATATGTACAGTACACATTGTAGTCATTGTACGACTGTTTCAATTGTCGTGTGAATGCAATACTCACTTTGATGCATCATGTGTCATATGCCATTGTATTTTGGCATTGCTATCGCCTTGCAATGCCGCTACTTTCAATAGGACCCCTTGTAACCATCGCATGGATTATTGTTCGTTGTGGGAATAACCCAGTAGATATATGTAAATATCATATTGCATATGAATGTTTTTAATCTAATCCAATGCATCATACATTTGTACGCAAACTATGTTGTATACTTCACACACATATATGCACATTACTACATCGCATATTTCAACCATGCATAGTATTATGTGCAATTATATTCTAATACGTTTCTTCATGCTATACAGTACTGTAAAATTTTATACGCAATTGCAGTACATTGTAGTCTATCACGTGTCAAAATATATCCCGTTGCATGCTGTATCCCCTGCTATGTATCATATTTTATTATTTTATGGTATAGCGTCTAAAGCTTTGCGTATCTTCATAGCACATTTGGTCCGACAAGACTGGCGATGCTTCCAGGCTCCCGGTCAATCTACAAGGAGGCCAATGAGTGCGGTCATCCTCCCCTTGGTGCTTTGGCTGCATGTGGAGTACCGCTGAGCATGAGGATAGTGCAAAAAAACGAATTGCTGTTGTTAGCACACAGAGTCTCAGGGTGGTTTAGAGGACAGTGTAAGGCCAACACCAGTCGTCGATTCTTCGCATTTCCAAGGCTTCGCAGTAGAGCATCGAGGATGCAACTGGGCGGTCGAATGTCGCCCAGATCAAGACTGCAGGCAGCTTGACAACACAACACACAGACACACACACACACAGACTGCACTGGTTGCGCCGGTTACTGATTGCTTCCATCTTTTCACGGCAGGACAGAAGATATATTGAATGAGTTAGTTCGATTGATGCAATGGAGGTCTTTGTTCTCAGAATTCAGAGATGTTCCATGTTTTTTTATGCTTGTTTGGTGTTTACTTCGCCGTATTGATCGAATCAGCATTGAATGATGGTTCATTTTGTTGGGTCATACGGAGCGGTTGACGTGGCTAATGTAAGTTCACCAGGGCCATGCACATAGGACTACAAAGAAAGAGCTCAACGCCTCCTCATTCTCGTTACTGCTCAACAAACTCCTGTGTAGCACAAGGGAAGGCCATGTGCAGCTTGAAATGGGCACAGTGAATGGATTGAGATGTGCAACGCGTCCAATGCATGACAGGTTTGGTGACTGGATGGATTGGCTGCCCTGCTCCGACCATTGCTTTGGAGTCAGCGAGCACTGAGCCTCAGACCATGGTGGGTTCCCGATTCTTTTAGGTTCTTATGGGAATGTCAGTCTCCATTCCCGAGTTCATGTGTTCTTTCTTGTTCTTTCCATTGCTTTCATTTTCTTCAGAAGGGTGTTGCGAATTTCAATTTTTGTATCAGAATGTGTTCATTCCCGAGTTTGCAAAATTCAACTCTTTGTGCCTCTTAGGATCAAATTGCAATATGCTCACAGTGCAACAAAGTGCAACAACAGCACACAAGCTTTCAACACGTCCGATCCAAATCCGAGAAGCTCGCAGGTGTTTCCGTTTTCAACAGACTCTGTTTGCATTTCTGTGTCCTCGACATGTTAATTTTTGAAACAGGTGTAATGTTTCAGTTTTTAGGAAGAGGACAGCACCGACATTTGTCACTTAGATTCGATCATCGCAAACAAGAACCACCCCGACTCTGTACTTTGGACAAGTTACTCCTCGACTCTCGGGGAAAGCACCAAAGAAAACAAGATCAGGGAAATCACCTAGATTCGCAGGTTTTTGGATGAATTTGGAGGGTTCAGGGTGAACGCCATCTTCAGATACCCATTGCACTGCACTTGAGGCGTAGCCGTAAGATCGTCCAACATGGCCGTGGATCCGGCAAATTCTGCATCGGACCCATGCGAGAATCCCGGCCGTGTGCGGAGGCCTGCTCTTGGGTAGGAAATCTGTTGCCTTTGTCTTGTGCAGTATCACAACCATGTGTGCAAAGCAGCTCCATAGAATTCCTAATTAGATCCTAATTGGATCAACCGCCGCATGAGCGACAACTTTTGTCTTGGAGCAACTGATTTCAAGAGCTCTGACTGTGAGCTGAGAATTCATTTGCCACAGGACGAAGGCTGCCCATATGCGGGCAAATGGAAGGACGAAGAGAACGATTATGACTGCAAGCTGAGCGAATGGACCAGTCCGGTTCTGATTTCAAAAAAACTATGAAAAAACTTTTTTGACAAAGCGACTGTATCCAACTTTGGATTGAGGTTGGGGAGACTGTGATCGACCATGTGGAACTGGGCAGATGGTGCCCTTTCTGAGGAAATGCTCAGTACTTGTAGAGTTTCTTGAGAACAATAGACTCATTCAATAGACTATGATATCAATGTTGGCAAACTGTAAAAGCTTGACATCTAGATATAGAGAGGGGAGGAAAAGCAAGAGAGTGTCCTGGTTCAGTGCCTATAGTCCACAAGCAATTGCTAGAAGCTTGAAGATATTCCGTGCACCAGCCAGCTACCAAGTTTTGAAGTACTTGTCACAGCACGTGTATCTGTTATTGCGCTGTGGCGGCTTTCTCTCTATCGCTTGTCATGCCTGCTGTGTTTTCCTTTAAAAGCCTGTTCCCGATGATGATCTAATCTGTGTCATACCCCTTTGTTTGACGCCTCTCGTGCTGTCCTGTGATTACAATGTGTCATAATTTCTATTTGCACTCATTACACTTGTCGGCTGATGAAGCGTGGTGGCTGAGTGGCCTGATCTACCAAAATGGGCAGATCAAGATTTGCCGGATCTTGTACATGTAGGTGCTGACAGTTTACAACTAGTTTCAATCAGTTCTTAGTAGATAGGTGCGGGATGGTGCGGGAAAGTTAAAGTTTGCTGCCCCCAAATCATAAGACTTCTTGATACTTCCTTGTTCCTCAACGTTATCTAGTTGCTGCCGTTTTTGCAAAACCCAAGCAGATTTTGAACATGTCCCTATTGGCGATTAATGATAATTTGATTTCAACACTGCGGCACTGCTTAATGTTTTTGGGTGTGTTTGCTTTGCATGTTTTAGGTATCCATTTGGATTGGACTCATGTGCTTTGGGTAGTTGGACGGTGGTTTAACCCTGTAATCTGGTTTGCCAGAGGGCCAGACCATTGTTTGATCGCCATGCCGACCCGGATCTCCATGCCAAACACATTCACAGAAATCTATATTAAGAAATGCGTGACCTTCTTGTACAGTGTTCCACCGGCAAGTGCTAGTTTGATTCTTTGGCCAGCTGTTCTTCGCGTATCAGGTTATATCTGGACTGGGAAGTTCATGGGAGTTTTGATTTTAACACTACTTGTAGAAAGGATGTTTGTGACATAGCACGTCCATGAAGCGTTAACAAGACATTTTTGATGCAGCCAATCTATGGGAAAGTTTGATTTTGAAGCCTGACAAGCTTGGAGCCCTCAGCGTTGAAGCGTTGCCAATGGGATTTGGGATCTACTCAAGTGATATGTTTAAACTTTTTTCGGCTCAGTTGTGACCAGCTTTCCAATGTGTTTTGCTGATTTTGTGGTCAGCTGGTCCCTTCTTGAGGTGGGTTGGCTTGAAATCTGTCAGGATCGGTAACGATCCAATCATGTCATGGTGGAAAGCCATTCCGACAAGCCAATTCCGGCACAGAATGAACATGAATGAATGATCATTCCTCTCCTCTACGCTTTGAAGGTACGAACTCGTACAGTGAAGCAACCAGGACGTCATGGTGGCAGGCAAGCATGGGTGAGCTTGCAAAAGCTGAGAGGATCACGACTGCTGGTATTAAGACACAAAAAGGAACAGGTGGTATCAGGTGGTATGTATGATGTTAAAATGTTAGAGATATAAGAAGCAAACTTATGCTTCATTTATCTTCATTTCAATGCTGGACTGAAGAATGCTGTTGCAGGCCCTGCGACGGTCACTTGGCACAAGTGGCCCCTTGCACCTCAGCGGATTGTGATGAGCGGCAAGCTCAGAGGTGTTTCACATCGATACCATTTGATTCCATAGACCATCTTCAAGCCAACCAGCCAAAGCGTCACGCACTAGGTACCTAAGGACCTGAGGTAGATTGATGGTAGATTGATGACTTGGAGAAAGCGGTGATGACAAATTTGGTTGTTTGGTACAGGTGCACTCCGACTGACTGTGAGTGGTCTGAGTCATGAGCTCAACTGCGGTGACAAGACGATGTGGCATCAAATTCTTCGACAAGTCCATCGGAGCGACAAACAGAGATCATTCAGATTCATCAAGCCATATCACGTCGACGGACCTACATGAACAAGAATTGACACTTCGATGGCATTTTGGTATATCATGGCGACCCCCACTTTTTGTGATGCTTTGCCCTTGTGTTCTAACTAGTTTTGTGTTGTTGTTTGCGTGTGCTGCTCTAGGTGGGATGATTGGGGCAGCTGTGACCAGTATGAGGCTTAAGCAGCGGTTTCTGATTCCTAGAAGGACCGAATGCACGTGACGGATGCGAGTGAAAAAGGCCACGGCAGGTTCACAAACGCAGTGAGCAATATTCAGCATGCCTTGAGGTGTGATGGGCAGATGCGCAGACATCGGCGTGTGCGGCCCTTTCGTTCTTCAAGAGCATGGTTCAAGTCATGCCTGCTTTGTTTGATGTCAGTAATTAATGTTGCTGAAGTCCTAACAAACAAATATCGATCTGCAAGCAGATCAGAAAGCACCGGCTTTACAAGATACCATAGCAGCCCTGGTTTCTGGTTTGATTAGCAGTGGCACGCGCGTTGTGTGAGGTGAAAGAACATGCCAAATGTGGAGGTAAAGCTTGCTTGTCATTGCCTCAGTAGAAGGTGAATCTTCGTTAAACATATTCATACAATTTCATACAGGCGGCACTGTGCCTTTACATCATTAGATACCAGAGTTAGGCCTGGGGCTTCTGAGCAGCTGGAAAAGTGCCCTCGTTTTTGTGCGGCACCAAGTCAGAAGTTGCCCAGGTGCAAATTGTAGCGAAGAAGTGCCAGATCATTTGCTAGGCATGTATTCTCATATCAGATTTGCCCAGAAGCATTCGATTTTGTAGAATTCAAATTATGAATGATGGTCGTAACTATAAAGCGTTGCAAAGCACGGCTCTTTGGAGGCAGTTATATCTGTAAATCCAAGGATTTGAGGTTCTGTTGGGGATGAGCCATGGATAGCCAACCGGCAAATGGGGAACCTTTGTTCAGCTTAGCCAATTCTAGATTTGCAATGTGTATAATGTTTGCGATGTTTGCGTAATTATAGATGTTGGTTTGTTGATGTTTGTTTTGTGCAGTTTGTTTGTACGGTTTTTTGGTAAGGGCCAACCGAAAGTTGATGGGTTTGGGAGTCATGTATGGGTTCGCTTCGGCAAGGCGGCAAGGAAGAATGCAGTGTGAATGAACAGGCACTATTTGTGACCAACCTCCACAAATAAAACGTGTAGGCAATCGGTGAGAAGTTGTATGTGGAATATTTTGATTTACCGTGCTTTTCTGCATGGCTCAAGGGTTCCCGTGATTTGCCACTTTGTTCTGGTTATGAATCCTTTAAGATTTGTATGTAAGTGTCCATATTTGTAAACTATTTTTCAAACTTTTACATTATATAGTTAAGTTATATTATATATAGTTATATTATATATTATATACAAATATATTTGAATAGTTTTGGTTTGAACCATTGCACCACACAGCTTAGGGGCCTGGAGCACAAGCTTGTGACATGCATTAGCTGTCACTGGCTGCACTGAGCATTCATAGTCTGAGTATCCAAAGAGGAGACTCGAAGCGTCACGGTGACATATACCTTCGGTCCAGTCACATGTTTGGCTATCGGATTGTCTCGCAAATATTTGCTTGAGGTCATGCCCAGACATACTGTGCTTGGAGCTAAGTGATGATGGAACCTGTGTCTATCTGTGTCTAGACAGTGTAAAGATCAAACAATTTTGCAAAAACTCAACAACCCAAAGAACAGACATCCTTCTTTGGCTCCACTCATAGCGGCGGCCTTGGTTCCTGCAACTGTGGGAACTCCAAAGCTGCAAAATAGTTCATGTCACTCGCTGAACGACGCAATCATGCATTGAACTGACATTTGTGCACAGCCTCAGCTAAACCAAACTTTTCATAAATGTTTACACTTGGAATCTGAGCACATCAGATACCAAAAGATCCACTTGCCCCCAATTGTTGCCCAGGGCTGGGAGGACTGGAAACCTTGGTCTGAATGCAGGGAACCTCAGCTTAGGAACTGGGTATAGATCCAGGATGGCCTTGCAACTGGGAAGTGCGAATAGAAGTGTGACACGATGCAACTAGAATTGCAATACATGGCAAGATGGGTTTTGGATCAGATCAGATGAAAGATGAAGTCGGAACATTGGATTTGATAGAAATCCAAAATCCAAAACTTGCTCGGCACTTCGCCTTTGGAAGTTGAAGCACTGACATAATCAAGTCCCAAGTGCATATTTAATTGGATTTGTGATTGATTGTGCCGATTGCTGAAGAGCACGCCTGCTTGAAGCCAGAAACTACATATTTCTTTTTGATTGACACTTGCATGTGCGGTCCCTTAGGTAGTGTGACCTGCGGTGCTGGTACGAAAGGCTTGGAGAGATCCTGTAATTTGTTCATCATTTTTGTGTGCATGTGCGTGCGTGCAAATGAGCTTTGTCACAGCAGATCTAATTTGTCTTGGCTTGCGACAATCAAATCCTCACTGATCCTCTTTGGTTTGATGGAGGTCGCAGTCGACATCTTCAAGTCCTAGCTGAACCGCCTGAACCACCTCAAAAGCTTCGTCACATAAGACCGCAGCACGCTCGGCGCAACCAAACAATTTCAGATTGGACATCATAGAAGCATTGGTTCACATGTTCGTTCCGAAATGATGATGCTGCACAGACTTGAGATGACTTGAGGGGTTTCCCAAGAAAGCAACATCTAAATTCATGGGGTAGATGTTGCCAACATATCTTTGACAGTGCCAACACGCGCATGTGTGCGCATACATACATACATTACATTGCATTACTTTGCATTACATTGAATTACATTTCATTACATTACATCACACTACACTAGATCTCATATCATTACATTGCCTTACATTACATCACATTACACATACATACACATACACATACACATATACATATACATATACATACACATACACATACATACATACATAGATACATACATAGAGACATACATAGATACATACATAGAGACATACATAGATACATACATAGAGACATACATAGATACATACATAGAGACATACATAGATACATACATAGAGACATACATAGATACATACATAGAGACATACATAGATACATACATAGAGACATACATAGATACATACATAGAGACATACATAGATACATACATAGAGACATACATAGATACATACATACATACAGACAGACAGACAGACAGACAGACAGACAGACGGACAGACACACATACCCACATACGCACATACCCACATACCCTCATACGCACATTACGCACATAAGCACATACGCAATCATACGCACATACGCACATACAGACATACAGACATACAGACATACCTACGTACGTACGTACGTACATACACGTACATATACGTACATATAGGTACATATAGGTACATATACGTACATATACGTACATATACGTACATACACGTACATACACCTACATACACGTACATATGTACCTGTGCACCTACGTACCTACATACCTACATACCTACATACCTACATACCTACATACCTACACACCTACATACCTACATACCTACACACCTACATACCTACATACCTACATACATACAGACAGACAGACATACATACATACATGCATGCACATAAGCACAAACACACATGCACCCACATGCACAGAACATACTTGCACATGCGCACACACATGATGACAGACACGCCATACAGTGTCCCTACAAGAGAGGTGTTTGACGTGGATGGTTTCCCGTCCTGATTCACCATTGAAAGTTCGAATCGATTCAGAAGGGGTGCTTAGATATTTCAGCAGTCAAGATGTCATGTCAAGTGGGATCAGTCCGGACGTCCATTTGTTACTTTCTGAGGCGCTTTGCATGCAGTGGACAGCCTAGAGGACTGACGGAAGCCACTTGAAATGTACTGGCAAGATGAATCACTTGCAGTGGACAGTAAATTGCATCAGTGAGATTTTGAGATTCTTAAGGGAGCTGGCAACGTGCCAGGACGTCCGAACTGGTGTACTTTTATTTGTTTATCCTTTGATCTGTGCACTTCACTTGGCACAGATTTTCAAGTCATTCAATGAAGGGCAGAGACTTCTTGAGCAGTACTGCATGTCACGCGTGCCTTTCGTTGCTGGAGGATGGGGCCGTGAGGAGTTTGAGTGGTGTTGCCAGAATATGCAACTCTGCTGAAACAGTTGAAGGTGGCTTACAGAGCTTGCACCATGATTTGATTGTTTGTGACAGATGATGTGTGGATGAAGCTTATGAAAGCTCGGGGTATTGCCCTCGCTTGGCCATACCATCCATAATCTTGAGAACAATTATCCATTGAAACCTTTCGAATCCTTTTCAAAAGAGAACGATTAGCCTTTGCCTATGTAACTTATTGTGTAACTTATCTAATTACATAATACAGAGCTAATGTTCCCACAGCTCAAACTCCAACGATGCCTCTATTTGATCAAAACCTGATTCCAATTGATGTGTGCATCGTATTTAACCCTAAGCAAAGTGACAGAGGGTTGTTCGGCTGGTTTTAGTATTGCTACATATTGCTAATCAAGTGCCATAATCTTGGCAACAAAGAACAATGAAGTGAAGTGGGAGTTTCAGTAGTACTAATCAACGGCAATTGTTAGCAAATACACAATAGGCTGCAGGGGATTTTAGCATTCAAGTGGGATTGATTATATAGTGGATTGCTGTTTCAAGCAACTATCAACGAATCATTACATACTGTAGTTAATTATTGATTTGAAAGGATGGACTATTCAGATCCAGACTTCATTCAGAGCCCGAGGGATTCAACTGTCCCCTGTGTGCACGCGATTGTTTTAGGCAGAACTTGAGGGTTTCACATAGAACTCATGAAATTCAGCAATCCCAAGATTTTCTCGACTCCAGGGTTAGTGGGTTGAAGTGGTCATTTATGTAAATGTAGTGAATTACTGTAATAGCAAATGAATCTACTCTATGTATTGACCGAACGGCTTGCCACAAATGCCCCTGAGGCGGGGTAACTTTCAGGGCTGCCTTTATTTTGGGATTCAGGTGATCTGCTACTTCAATGGATGAATTAGCAATGCAAGATTTGACTTGCACACACTTCCGCCTTTCGTTGACTTCTTCACAGATGTCAAGACCTACAGTACTATAGTCGGATTGTCAACGGCGTGTTTTAGTCAAGGGGCACTTGGATCGGCCAAAGTTCCTGCTTTGGTGCAAAGGCCTCGAGAGGGCTGCGAAGAAGAGCGTCACTTCAGACTTCAGGCAGACGGTGAGAAGTGAATTACAATACGAAGAAGATAAAGAAGAAACGAAGAATATGAAGAAGCAAGAGAGTGAAGAAAAGATTGAAGTACTTTCTGTACTATTCTCTACTTAGTTACTTCCTTGATCTTGCTATACTATCTTTTTTGAAGTGCCAAAAGAGATTAGGCGACTTAGGCAATTTGGGCCACTCTGAAGGAGAGTTGCTGAACAGTGATGAATGCCCACTGAGAATCACCCAGTCAGGGAGGCAGCTATGTATCCGATCTTTATCGATCTTTGGGGGTTCTCAGAATTGAAAGACCAATGTGCATAAAAGTTACTGAAAAGTTGAAGTCTGTTTGATATCCAATCCTTTGAAGTGCCAGGCACAGAGAAAAATGGGTGATGACACCGTCGAAGCACAAGACAGGCCGGGCGGGCTAAACAAGAAACTCCTCGACGAGCAATCGCCTCTCACTGTAGCAGCTCCGGAAGCCTTCGATAGCATTCCTGTAAAAACTCGGCACGAGCTGTCACGAGCTGTTTGCTTGTTTTGAACGTGGATCCATGTGGATCCAGTGAAAAATGTATACTAAGGCAGTTTTGCCTGTGTGGAAGACCAAATATCCCTGGCACGAAGAAGGATCCAGAACCATGCCACTTCCTTGAACTTGACAATCCCTTGAGGGAAACTTAGTTGACAACTAGGTTATCGACTTGCCAAAGTGATTCTGACTCCATTTCTGCGGCTTGCCATCGGAATTGTGGAGCAGGAGCAGCTACCAATAGTTGAACCATGTTGAACCCAATGAAATGGGATCAAATAGGATGAATCAACTTGGGAGCGCAGATCATGATACAACCGGAGGTTTTCTCGTTTGCTTCGCCTTCTTGTGTCACAGGTTAAATTCGTTGGTAGCTCGAAGTCAGAGTCCCTCGGTCAAATCAACACCTTGGGAAAGCGGGTTAGGGCATGATAGGGTGTCGAGGTATGTTGAGATTGACTTGCTGCATATTCATTGATTTTTTTGCTTGTGGATAGGAGTGGGAGTTTGATGTGATTTGGCATGTGGTTTGACCTGGTAGATTTGGTAGCAATTTAAACTTGTGTGAGGAGTTGGTGGATTTGCTGCCACTCGCCTTAAGTCCTGCAAATTCCCAAAAATATGTTGCCGTCCTGGCAAAGGTTCTACCAAAGATAGATTTCACTCTGTGACAGATCGCATAGCTGTACAGTAAACGATCATCAAACATCATCATAAAACCGTGCCGGAAATGTCTAGGAGCAGTTGTTTGATCGCCCGAGGTTTAGAAAACCAACGACTCTTCCAAATCTTTGGCGTTTGGGCCTTGGAACTTGCTTTCACTACCAGCTTTTGGGATAATTTGTCATCAGCAGATTCATTTCATGGATTTTGGAGCGTATGATTCAACATGTGTTCAAGTTGGGAAGCAAGAGCTCACAATGTGGAGGGCAAACCCATGTTTGCAATTAGATTTTAGGGATGAACGTGGTGGAGGGTCGGTTGCAAATTTCTGATTTTACTGTTTTCAGCTTCCATACCTAAGTGAGTGGACGTTGTCAACATGTGTCACGTTCACTTTCACAGAACAGAACAAATACGACAGAAACATCAGAAGCTATTCATGTGTCCGACTTCTTGTAAACTGGTCGTTTTGCATGACATTTGCCCTTTTTTTGTCGAAGAAAATGGTCTCAGACAGATTGCAAAAAAACAGCAAACCATCATGTGTGGTTGGAAAAACTGGGATGAGTCGAAGACTTCATGATACAACGATGGAGTGTTGTTTGTTGCTGTGAATTCAATTCACATGCGAGGGTTGAACAGCATTCTGCAGTCGTCTTCACACGTCATTCCATGATGTTCCATGTCGAGGGCATGAAAACTGTACAAACCAGATCCATAGAGTCGGCGCCCTCCAGGAACCATCATGAACCCTGAATCTCCGTTTCAAATCGTTTCAATACTATCAAGACATTGTGCTGATTTCAAGCTGAGAGGTTGTAGATTCTATGTTGAAGGTTGTTTTTTTAGACACTATATTTTCATTGCATTTTACATTTTCATTATTGGTTGTAGGCTCTTAGAATTTGCCAGCTCCAGTCTCGCATTGAAACCTTCCCAAACTACGATTACGAGGGCACATCCGGTCCAGGCTTGGGCTGCTGGGTCCATCACATTTCTCGCTTTGCACCGCCTCTGGAGGACAAAGAACACTTGTTACAGAACTTGGAATCGAGCCTGGTTCGATTTGATTTCGGCTTCACCTGGTTCGATTTGATTTCGGCTTCACAAGTTCGATTTAAAGTCACGTGGTCTTTGACTGTGAGGTCCATGAGTGCAGGCATAGCACTGGCTGACTTCAGGAGTAGTGGGACTTCGCACCCAACCTTTCGGCCTCTACCAATGGAGTGAGAGGCCGACTCTCCAAAGTCATGAAGCTTTTCGTAGATTGCTAGGTCCTAGCCGTCGATTCTGAAGGACTGGCCACAATGACTGCTCCACGTGTAGAAAGTCATTGTGAAATATGCATAATTAAGTCATCATAAGTCATCAACATATATTTTGAATCCAGTTTTATAGGCTGCCGATTCCAGGGAATTATTGAAATCTTGACAAACTTTCCGTGATCGGATGTATGGCAAATCGCAGGAGCCTAATTTTGGGTCTATTTGAGGCTTTCCATTTTGAGCTTGGGAATGCTTTGAGACCATCGTTGTCAACAGCAACAAAGGGCCACGGGCGAACATGATGGCCCGCTGCATCCTGCTGCTATGCCATAGTATGCCATAGTTATGGCTTTCAAGCGTAGGCAGGATAGGTTTGACTTTTTCGGAGAGTGGTTTAAAGTTTTGCCAGTCCTTCTGTCGCACATTCTGCACGCAACAATTCCGACTATAAAGGCACAAAGTGCCAGACATCGAGCAGAGTCGACGTTTTGTAGCCGCAAGGTATGGTACGGTACATACCATGTAGATACAACAAACAAATCGAATGGTGTTTCAAAAAATCACAGGTCAGAAAGTCTTTCAATTTGATGTCATTGATGATGAATAGTTCATGGTTTCATCAATTTTCCATGATCTTCATCGATCTTCCATTGCTCATTGATTTGAGGTGTAAGAGTTCCAATACTTCCCCGTTCAGACGATTGAAGATAGTCAAAGGTTTGAAGCGGCAAGCAAATCGTTGCAAAATTGTTATGGCAGGTGGCAAAGTTTCTACCATCCATCGGCATCGTAGCATGCCCTTAAAAAGAGGGCATCAAAAGAAGTGCCCATTTACTCGACACTCCAAACGGAAATGATAGATTCCACGCTGGGCAACATTGGGGATCTTTGTTATTGTATTTGCATTTTTCTTGCAAATGGATTCATTGTCAAGCCGTCCAATTTGATGCAACTATATCAATCTTTTTGCCCAACAGCAGCACGAAGTCTAGTCTACTCTCTAATCCCAAGCAATCTCCCAAGAAACGCTTTTTGAGCACATTTGAAGGCAATGGTCAGACTGAACATTGGTTGCAATCGATTCAATCACCTATCCTGTATTTTTGTTTGGTTTCGTTGACAAGTTGACCTAATGAGTACTGGCTTCGCTTTGCACCTAATACGGAGTGTTGAATGAATTACTCGATGTCACAAGGGCAGACAAGAAGAGGTTCCTTGGCATAGCAGCCAGGGATGTGCGGACTTAAAAAGGAATCGAGTGTTGCAAAGCTGGTAAATGCATGTAGATGATTATTTGAGATGATTGTCATCAAACCAGAAAGCTAGTATCATATGCCAAGTGTTTAATCTACCATGATACTTCCTCCATGCTTTGTCACTATGATGATTTGATTTCGATCGGGTGTTCACAAGTGCTTTGGGTTCTTCACCCATGCTTGAGAGATATCCGTGCCAGCAAGATTGATCGACTTGATCCTTACATATCCTTACTATGCATTCTGAACATTCTGAATCTTCAATGATTTGACACTGGGACGTGGTTTGCAATATTTGTATGAAGACTGAAGTAAAGGAGTGGAGAGATGTCGAGAGAGCGGATTGTGAAGTCAGAGTGTTTTTTAAAACATATTCTGGTCAGTCTTTTTGCAGGAGTTTAGATGTCCAGATTGCGGCAACTTCTTTCTGTCGCTTGGCTTGAGTGGTTTTGAAATGACCAAAAGCTTTGCCCTTGCAATCTGATGCAATTGGCGTAGAAATCCTTCTGAACTGCACCACGTTGGATATGAGAGTATGAGATCATGAGTCACTGACCGGCATCATAATGTTAGCACTTTTCCTGAAAGACGTGAACACGTCACATGCCGCAGGGCAGATGCAAATTTTTGCCGACACTGTGGGCGACGACTGTCAGAGGTGACTTCTTGTGTGGTGTCGGGTGGCAATCATGGAGCACAGCTCACCATAAATCCTGACATATTGCTATCTCTCATACCCGTAGACTACATTCTGAATAGACTTAGACAAAACCCTATGGATCAGTTTTTGGACTTCATGACCTTCAGGTGGCAGAAGCGATGAGGCCGAGAGAGGTTCGACTCTGAGATAAGCAAAGGTTGAGGTTGAGGTGGTACTGTTAGGCAAAAACATTGCAGATTGCTACTGTGCAAGTATGTAGCGCAGGTCCACCGCTGAGCTTTACATGAAGCCATTGACGTGTAGATGACTCTTGCCACAGTACAGCTTGTCCAGCAAGATTAGCAAACAGTGTCAGCGTCAAAGGTTGTTCGAAACCTAATTTTTTTGTTCACGCATGGTTGTATGGCGTGGTGCCAGCACCTCATACATCCTCAGGAACCCTATGCAAGTGAGCAAAGCTATCAATTGTCTGTTGATGACAAAAGTTGCTGTTAAGCAACGAGCTGACTCATTAGCATCTAAAAGTGTGATTTTTGTCCCTAGAGTGCTGTTGTTTGAGGAGCATCCCCATGTTGAAGCTTCTTGATTAGCTTTTTTGGCATTTTGTTAATTAGCAATGAAATACTGGTGGAAGTACAGGAGAAGCAGAGACAACTTGCTGTGGCATGAAAGGTAGAGTTGGACCAGTGGACCAGTGGACCAGTACAGCCTTTGCCAACAGCGCGCTACGTCTCCAAAGACACGCTGTTTGGCGGCCGAGGCAAAGACCCGTGAGCAGGAGCTTGAGGACAGGCTCAGGGAGATCAGGGAGGTTTAATTCAGGCTCATGTACTTTGTCCTCTTCCGTTTCCACTTCCCTTGAGTTTTTGGAAAGAAGGTCATAGTCACTGGTATGGAGAAAGATGTGAAATGAAAAGTGATAAAAGGTCATTCTAGAGCGGTGACACAGAAATCACTATGATTCAGCATGCTGTGTTGCTTGCTCTTTGAAGCCTTTTTGGCGCAAGCATGTGAATGCATGCGCGATATCCACTCGTCGCAAACGACCCGATACTACCGGTACCGTACTACATATATCAATGTGCGAACCTCAGCTACTGCAAGCTATTCTACTCCATGATAGCTTGACTGAATGGCATAAGCAAATAAAATCAAACAATATACTTCTATGCGCCTTGCCAGTCGACCGGTCGACCATCAGAATTGTTTGGCACAAACTAGGAAGGTGCATACAGTATATATGTACATATCATATATAGATATATCCTATACTATATACACTGTACAGTATGAAGTACTGACTTTGAGATGCTAGCGTCCGCTAAAGTCTGATTCCAGCAGAAGCGCGTGTCAGAAGGAATATAGGTCTCAATTCTTGAGTCAGTTGATGTTTGATAGTTTTGCTTTGCACTTCCATAATTTCTATCATTTCCATTGAATACTTCCTGCTTGAGTTTGAATCTTCCCTGGAAATTCATCATTTTTGCTTTCCATCTCTTCCATGATTTTCCGGTTTGTTCTGTTTGCTTTCTCATTGACTGAGGGCCGTGGTGACTGGAGAAACCCTTACATTCATCACTGGAGCATCTCTTAGAAGACATTTTTTTCCAGATGGCTCCCACTCCAGGTGTCTTGGCTTAGAATATGTGGCACAATATATGTATGTATACATATGCATAATTTGGTGTATAAATCTATTCATATATATACATAATATACATGAAGATATTTATATATATATATGTACAGACGTACGTGTACGATATGTAATGATAATATAACTGTACATAGGCCTTGGAACCAGTGGTACATTTGTTTTTGTACACTGCTACAGTAATTTGCTTTCCAGGACCAGTCGTATCATGGTGCAACAAATTGGGTCGCTGGGGGGTCGCAAGAGCCGCAGCTGCTCCTTGATGTGCATGTTCTTGTGCGATTCGTTGATTTGGATGAATTGACATGGCATGTCGAAAAATGTTATCTCGCTGTGGTACCAAGTGTAGTTTTTATGAAGTCAATCGTTGTGTTTTGATGTTTCAATTCTTGCAGTCACAGGTGTAGCGCACAAAGGCATCCACGATCATGTCAATCTCAAGGTCTTCATGTACGTAAATAAATTTATATACATAAATACATGAATACATAAATACATTAATTTATATACATAAATACATAAATATACAGAGCTATCACACCATCCACGCGTGCAGAATCTAGGCCCAAGCCAGACAGCAAATTACAGGGTTTGCTCACTCAAAAAATAAATAAACCCGCGGGCCCAGCAAATGCAATCGAAGAGTCTCTAGAGCAGCATCACCTGTGTCTCAACTGCACGAGATGCGTCAGTTGCAACTGCAACAGGACCTTACCCAGCACCCTCACGCAACCCAGCCTCCAACACTGGCGTTTGCAACTGGAAGAGACGCAGGAGTAGCGTGGGACCACCGGTGCTTGCAAGTGCAAAGGGATGTTACTACCCGCCCCTCTTATCCAACCCAGTCACCCCAAATCCCCCACCAACGCAACAAGTTGCATAAGTTGTCATGATGAAACGTGGGACAATGCACCTCTGTAGCTCGTTATTCTGCACTCCCCAGAAACATCAAAATAAGCAGAAACAAACTCTATATAACAAAATAGTAGAAATTATGTAGACAACAGTGTGGATCAGTGTCGATTTATATTGGACAGATTATAGATACTGTAGCGCATATACAGGGCGTCCCTAACTAGGATCCCAGTCTGAAGTTTATGCTCCAGCAATCCATGGCAAAAGAGTTCAGTGGCTGTTCCACTTGTGCTCAGGTTGGACTCAGAGCGAGTACCACTGCTACAGGCCGGTATTTCTGTCGTGTGATGGGACATGATGGGACATGATGGGACTGATGACTAGGTGACTAGGTCATACTAGGTCCGAGGTTTAGGCTGAGTTGCTAGATGATGTTGCTTGTTGCTTATAAATGCTTATAACATGTTGCTACAAATTTGCCTTCCCGAGAGTCAGAACAGCACCACCAGTGCCATACTGTTCACGCAGCCGTGGAGGCCACCTGGCCTTCCAACGAAGGCATTCTCGAGTACAACGATGTCACATTTCCAACTGTGCCACGGACGATTTTCAGAGATTTAGCATAAAATTTCAGATAGTAAAGTAAAATAATATGATCTTATCTATTTTATAGTATTTTACTGTTTAGCATTTTTTTAGTAAGTCTTTGACTGCACAATCCGGCGCTGTGAAAAACAAAGAAAGTGTCCCGCATTTTTCAAATGATCGACCGAGGTGCAGGCTTTTCTGCCCATGGGTTCTTTGCTCTTTCTCTTTTTGTTCGTTTTGGGCCTGGCGTGCTACGCTTCCTGGCAGAGAGATCGGCTGTGAAGTGTTTGGTTATTTTTTCATTGAACGAACGTGCAAGTCATTGCGAGTCTAAGTCCGCCTTATGCAAGAAGTTGCAGTGCAGATGATTATGAATGCGTGTCTTCTGTATTGAGAATTCCTTACGCAATATGAAGAGCTAACCTTTCCTTGCTGAATGCAGTTGTTCTTCCCAATTGCATTCAACTTTACTTGCCTCCGACTGTTCGTTGCTGCATCAATTGCACTTCGACTTGCTTTCTTGCATCATTCAGGTCTTAAGCGTCGTCTACTTCTGGATTGGCGGAGTGTCGCTTGGTAAACAAATGTTTCTTCTGTTTCCAAACTTGCTTGGAAGCTTTTCCGCTTGATCCTTTGCCTAGCTGGAAAAGTTCCATCAGCTGAAACTAGATCCAAATTCTTGAGACTCTTACTTCACCGGATCAAGGTATGTCATAGGTGAGGAATGCAAAGAAGTACGCAGCCAAAGCCCGGCAGACATTTCAAGTGCAAGCAGTTCTATTCCATGATAGCCTACATTGGCCTACATCTACGTACAAAATTTGTGGATAGATGTAATAATGTCGTACTGTAGCTTTGGTGGAAAACCCGCTTTAGAACCAATTTTCTCGGCATCAAGTCTTTGCAGGTTCTTACTGCTTGAAGAAATAGCCAAACGTTCCTTGGCATTGCTCAAAAGAAGGGACGGTCACTGGTATTCGGCATTCGCAGTGGAAAGTATGTTCGAGAGCACCTTGGTAATACCTTGGAGACAAGTTCATTCCAACAACAACAACAACAACAACAGCAGTGATGCCGTGGACATTGTCACGTTGTCAATGTCCCTATTGCGTTCCCTGTGAAACCCAGAAGGAGTACAGCTACTTATAAGAGTCCTGGTACCTGCATAGAATTTGCTGCTGCAAATAATCCTAATTTGTCCAGGGCCACTGACAGAAATGGTCATTGTCACTCAGAGGTTTGCATATGTGGCCATCATAGATGCTTTAGGCGTGTTAAAGAAAACGGGTGTACGTTTGACTCCTTTGACCACGATTTGACGATTATTTGTATACTTTCCATTACTGGCCAATATTTTTCATTGCAGTTCTGCAGTCTAACAACTCATGCTTGGTGCAAAACACTGCAACCGGTCCCTCTTCATGCAAGTGAAAAGCAGCAACTTCCGAATTCACCTAATCTCAGATTACTTCCGTAAATGCTTTTTAGGATCTGGCTACTTGTATTCAGCATGTGTACACGCTGTCTTTGCCTCAACAAGATCCACTCTCTTATCATGCATGTTCATCATGCTCGCGGACACATCAATGAATTGAAAGAAGTGGTGTTATGCACAAACGGCTGTTTATGTGCCTGTTGCTTTGTTGGCTCTTGATGGGTTCGGATTCTGGCTGCTTTCTCTACATTAGGGATCTAAATCGGGAATGTGTGGTACTGGTTGTACGTGCAAGAACAGAATTTGTAAACTTGAAACCATCAGGACCATCTCCACACTGCCTTTTAGAGAACAAAGTAAGATCCCAACATATCCCAACTCCAGCAGAATGCAACTTCGAGTGTGCAAGACCTTGTCCAACTGAGACCGGAGTTGTGGTTCTGACATGCACCTGTGGCTGGGTGTAGCCTTGCTTCAGCCCTTGATAATTGGCCCCTCGGACGCAATTCTCTTCTGCCAGTCAGGAGAGATGTGCACCAGAGCTGTGCTTCAGCTTTCCATAAGGAGCTGTGCTTGCACTTGATGAGACATGACTAGACTCCTTAAGCATCACCTGTTGCTTCTGCTTCTGCCTCCTGCAGCTTTTCTCATCGAACCAGCCGAATTGTAGTGGCAATGGCATGATTCCACAGACAGATGAAGAGGCCGCGCTCACCGATGGAGCTGTAGATCCAAAATGTGAGAGTTCGGGGTTGCAGTGCACCTGTATCATTCCTGCAAAAATGGAGCCAACTGACCTACTGGTGAGAGTGGACAGCTTGCACTCCTTGCATATGGCATATTTTTGAAGCAGATGAGGTATTATGGTCAGCAAACTCAGAACCAGCCTGCACTCAACACCGTTTTGGCTGCTGACACCCAAACTTGAGGAAGTTAAAATACACAAACGGTATCAAGACATTCTAAGAACAGAAGCCTGAAGACACCACCCAGCATGGACAGAGTTGTACTGTAATATTCATCGATTCATCAGGTTAGTTTTGACATGAGTACATTGACAATACAACACATTGACATAGATTGACTGGATATACTTTTTGACGATGTAGACATTGCATTCATTGCATTAGTTTGGTCCTTGACGCTTCAGGAAGGTTTCTCAGAGATGCTTAAGGGCTTGGAGCGCGACCAGAGTCCGCAGGCCAAATGCCAGGAGGCCAGCTGTCAGCGGAGAGCATTCCTACGCTCCGCAGAATCAGAGCATGTCCTAGGCTTCTCCTAGGCTTCTGAAGGTTCCTACGCTTCGCAGAGCGTGTTGGGGCTTACCAGCGCGCAGAAACAGAGCATGCGGAGCATGTCATTGTGCCTTTCATCTCTTGCAGGAGCAAGCCACTAGTGATAGATCCGGAGATGCTGACTTCGACGACATCGATGCGAAGGTGACAAGACAAGTTTGGGAACATCCTGAATCCTTTTGAGCTCATGCTTTTTCTATGTTCATTTTGAGTGATGTGATTTTCAAACGGTCATCATTTGCCCGCTTGGGCGTTGTGACTTGCAGTTAAGGGTGGATTTGGTAAGTTTCATGGCATGTACAAGAAAAATATACACATTGACCTTTTGCATAGTGCATTGCACCGCGTCGCATGTATGCTGCTGTGCGTGTACGCATGTGGTGTGTGTAGGTGCAGGTGGATATGTGCTCCGGTCTATGCTCATGTGTGTGTGTGCGCACACCTACAAGCAGACCAGATAGACATGTCTCAACCTACTTCGAAACATCATTTGCTATAGGTTCTTTGCCACGACTTCAGTTTTGACCATCTTGTAGGAGTTGGACGATGAGAAGGACGATGAAAGAAGGCGTGGGTTAAGAGTTCTACTCATCCTCAAGTCTGAACATGTTTCTCGGGTTTGACCGTCAGTCACCCAGACTTCGATTGTTCGAACTGCTCCTTGTAGACATGTCTACTTGTTGCCACACCAGCACACCACTTTGGATGACCTCGCTACGCGTGCTAAGCTGCTAAGCTAGTACACAGGAGTACATACTGTAGGAGTGCATAGGAGTACATAGTGACTGAGACACTACAAGGATTTCAGGCTTCCCCTTTCAATCGCTGCCATCAGAGTCAGCACTGATGTTGGCAGCGACTGCCTGAACTGTTTTACAGTCACCATTTTGCTACGTATTTGGCTTATTTTGTATGTTTCATGTGATTGCTATTTATTTCATTTTATTTAAAATTTATTTAGATTTTTATTTCTATTTGTTTTCTTTTTTTTGCTGTTTTGTGTGTCTTGGGTGAGGCGGGGAAAGCCTTCGAAGTACGTTGAACGAGAGTTTGTTCTGGGCAGTGACTCGGAGCAACCCCTCCAGGAGGTCCCACGTCCAGAGGAGACTTGGCATCTGAAAAGTGTGAAGTCTGTAGCAGGACATGGCCAAGCACGTGTTTATTGTGATATTCTTATATACATTCTTCATTTAAAAGTAGACTTAGACCTTCAAACACCAAAGTTGATGACTAAGTCTGATGGAGTTTGAAGTTCTGATATTTTGATGCGATGCTTGGCCATCTTTAGCCTCAGCGCTACTCACATTTGCTCATGTCAGGAGCTTGACCCAAAGTTGGACCAACTTCACGAGGTAATGATGCTGACAAGATGCGGTAGACCGCGGAAGAGCTTGGTTGATTGGGCTTCCAGGACAGCATGTCACTCTGAATTTCCTTGTTTCTAATCATATTGTTTTCAAAACATCTTTAAACGAGTCGGAGGGCAAGTTCATGTTGCATCATGTTGCATCATTTTTCCCCAGATAGCGAAGCTATTGGGGTTCTTACTTCAAGTATAGGACGAAGCGACGTCGACATGATTCGGCGGGTGCCGCTGCTGTTTTGTGTGCTGCTGCCGTTTCTGGATGGGTGTCAACATGATGCGGTGGGTGCTGCTGCTGTTGCCAAATAGGCATCAACATGTTTCGGGTGAGTGCCGCTGCTGTTTTGGGTGCTCCTGCTGTTGCCGCATAGGTTTCAAGATGTGTCGGGTGGGTGCCGCTGTTGTTTTGGGTGCCGACATGTTTTGGGTGCTGCTGTTGCGGGATACTTCGAAGCCAAACATCGGTTTGTTGGAGCTTTCCGATTGTCAAAAGCTCAAAAAATGTCCACCATTGGAATTTATTTGCTATTTGGGGTCTATGCTGACGTAATTTTGGTTCTTATGTGACTTGAAGTGTGTAGGAGAATGATGCATTTTTCAGGTCCGATTTCTTTGGGCCAGCTTGCTGCCAAACCAGAGGTGACTAATTAAAATGGATTTGTTTTTGCTCAGCATTCCCAACAAGTGTTGAGCACACCAAACATGCCATTCCATCAATATCCTCAATGAATAAATCCTTTAGAAAAAACAATTCCTGAGCAATTTTCCAAGGGGTAGCCCAGAAAACCAGGAAACCGAACAACAGATTGCTTGAAACATTGTTTCAGGATAGAAATGGTTTCCTGATCCAGTTTGTAGCGAGCTAGATCCAGTCTAGATGGCTTTTACTATCTATGTACCTACAACTACCCACAACAATCTACAACCACTTTCTTCAAATTTCTTCAACCCTATTTTCTCCAAAACGGATTTGTGATTGAAGGCATTTCAACATCAACTCTAAGGTCCAAGATTCAAGACTTTAGCCATTATCCCCTAAAAGGATAGACTTCAGTCAATCAATTCAAAATCAACAAGTAAGTCTCAACCCTAATGTCTGCAAAGAAAAGTTGTATGAGAATAAATTCCACATTGATAATCTTCAAAAGAACATTAAATTGAGGTCAATTCAAGGTTGATACCCAATTTTTCAATGCTTCGCTCCTGCATTCAAGTCGGTGCAGAAATGACTAGCAAAGCTTCAAATCCTGATTACAATTCAAATTATCAGCTGAGCTGGATCCCTCAAGAAGAAGTGAATGGATTTTACTTCACAACGTGTAGCTAAGCTCGATCATCCAAAAAAGGAAGTTGAACTGATTTCAATTCAAAATCAGCAACCACTGACTAATCTCTGCAAAGTTCGTTCTTCAAACATGAACTAGCAAAATTACTGAGGAGCTTAAACGAATCATGTGGTTAATCAATCATCACACAACATTACTTGGTGCTTCCCAACGTTCAAACAGTATCACAAAGGTCTTTTTAACCACCAGATTCACAAACTGATGTTTTATGACGTGCATGTTGTCTTCAGATGTCTTCAGGACTGGGCACATTCGAGAATGGAAGGACAAAATTGGAGAAGGTTGGATCGAACCGGACGAGCCCATTGAAAGTGAGTGCGTGCACCCATCTGGATGCCAGCAGCTGATTGGAAGAACATTTTTGGATCAGCAATGGTGACAATCATTGGTTGTGGATGAAGGTATTCACATGGGTGTGGGTGCCAAAATAGGGTACGTAACCAATACTGTAACCCACCAAAAATTGATCATTTTACTAGGAAACCATTGGTTTTGGGGCTGCCACTATTTTGGCACATACACACATGTATAGAGTATGCAATCTTTGACAATCTTCGCTTCTTTCTAAATTGTCTTGGGTTTATGTGCCTGATGCATCCAGATGTTCAGCAAGACTAAGGATTTGTTTGGTTCTACGACCGCGAAGCCGCTGAGAGTCTTACGAAGAAAAACATTTTGAATCTTCCGGTAAAGTTTATGCTCTACGAGCAGAATTTTAAGCGCCTTGATTGTGCACACAGAGACATGATGCAATGCGAACGAACACATGATTGTTTTGAAATGCACAAAGTTTATTGACAGTGACACTATGACTGATGGATTAATCTGATCTTTTTTTTACGTCCACAAGTTTGGAGCGCTCTTGAACTGCCTCCAAGATCTTGAAGATTGTAGCCCTTGTGCGCGAAAGTGCCAAAAGAATATACGTGCCAGTTGGTCTCCCGGAGTGTCCCGCTTTTGACCAAGGTTAGGTGCCGCTTTCGTCACACTGCTGGAAAGGCCTGGACAACGCAGCTCCCCATCTTCGCCACAGCGGCGCCAAAGAGCACGCGAAGAGCACGAGGAGAGCACAAGAAAGCGGCGGCGAAAGACAGACATAGAAAGTGAGGACAGTCTCCAGGACGAAAGAGAGTGTGAGGAGGAAAGAAACAACATGAAGATGATGAAGGTTGAGATAGACGGACATGAAAGCTGCGACGACGATGATTTGCAAGCACCCTGGAGGCAATCGAAAGTCAATTCAGCTGCCATGATTGCAGACAGCAAGTTTATAGAGATATGCCATGATGTAGCGTTTTGCAACATGAGAGTTGAATTAGTGGAGCCACTCTTGATATGACGTTTACATGTCTGGATATGGAATGATGGTGGGTTTGTCGGTCGTTAGTTGGCATTTGTGGTCCCAACCTCCCAACCCCAAATTCACAACCTGCCCAAGTTGTTATTGCCCAAGGCACCTGTTTATTCTCATTTCTCTCACATTTCTTGAAATCTCTCCATTTAAAAAGGCAGCCCCTGGACATGAACTTAATTTATCTTAATTTGCTTTCAGCTTTCTCTAGGGCCAGCTCTTTTGACCACCAAGAATCTACTGAGAGTGCCGCAGTGGAACCGAAAATTGAAATCCTTTCTGCGTAGGCATTGTGTATAAGCACTTTGAGAACTAGAACCGTGACCCTTTTGCACGTGTGTCCTGGGGCACCAGCGGCCAGAAAGTGAGATCTGTTTGATTTTTGAATCTCAGTCCAGCAGTCCTTGTCATTCCTGGTGGAAGGACCACTTGCTGGCATTAAGGAATTTCTACCAGAGCAAGATGGCTATCACGATTCTCACGAAAATAGTCCCTATGAGAAGTACTGCGAGGAAGACCCGGAGGAAGAACATGAAGAACATCAAGAACAGGAAGAAGAGCATGAAGAAGAGCACAAAGAGTTCAAGGACAATGCAGCGCGGGCCAGGGAATTTCTTGCGAAAGCCGTGATCACCACTTTCTCGATTTCTCTTGTGCCACAAGTCTTTTGCAGAGGAAGAGATTGGTGACTCATGGTCCGCCACATTCAGTGTTGTCAGGGAATTCCGGGGAACATTTTTGATGTGCGCAGTATCATGCAGTATTGGGTTTTTGGATACAGTCGCTACTGTGGTGCGGTATGCATACGACTACTGGATAGGCCCCATAGGCTACTGCAAGAAGTTCAGCAAACCCTTGAGTTTGCCTATCAGTTCCTCAACACGCAAAACCGATAGGGGCACAACTTGAGATGAAGAAGCCCACGCTGTAACGCTACGGACGACCCAGCTTGGCTGGTGGCCATTTTTGCGCAGCTCGTATTTGATCTGTAGCTAGTGGTCGATGGACCTAGAGAGCACTATGCAAATTCAAAGCGAACCATGACTCTACACGCGCCCTGCAATGGCCTGTGACAGCCACCCGGAACAGAGTTGTTTTGGTTCTGCTCAAAAGTACGTTTGTTGTCGTTGTTCCTTCGGTTTTTGCAATTTAACTCTGCTTATTTCTGCTTTCTTGTGCTGGTGCGTGGTTAATGTGTGCAGCAAGGTACTTTATTTCTAGCCATCTTTACTTGTAAGGTAATGTTATGATATGTTGGAGAAGTACAATTTTGTTGGTTGCAGGCGAGAGCGCCGCAGCATCAGCTTCCTCGTCCCCCGACGAAATCTCGCGCTGGATCGGCACATGAAAATGCAAAGTCGACATTGCAATCTGAGGCATGGGCTTTCCAGCGTCAGTAGGATCTTGTAGGAAATGATTGAATTAGGAAGTCGTCGGAAGTAGCAAAGTAGATGAGAAGTCGGAAGAACACATTAGCTTTGGACAGCCAAGCTCATTGTGCCAAAGCTTTAACATCACAAATGCCAAGCACCTTTACCTATGTTATATAGGAGGAACATGTAGAAAGGTTTTTTTTCAAAATAACTTGAGACATTTTCCTGAACAACTTGACATTTGGACCACTTTGGACCTCAAAAAATGCCACTGTTCTAGTGAAATGCTACCATACATTGATCTCAATCATTTTTTGACAGCTGTTTTCCACTCGTGGCGAGAATTACCATCGTCAACAGTCAGCAACAGCTCATTCGGCTCGCGCTCTTCAAATGAACAGAGACGCAGAGAAAGATAATATTGTTCCTTGAAACTTTTGACAAAGAACCTGCAATCTCTCAATAGAAGTACCTTCGACCATTTATTAGCGCACAGATGACTAAGCAGCTAACTTGGCCAGGTCCGGGAAGTGATGCAAGTGCTTGCGGAGAAAGAGAAAATCTGGTCACCTTCAGAATCTGGTCACTGAGAAAACCTGCTTATTTCATCTTCTTTCTGCTTTATCATGGTTTATCTCAGTGTTGAGACTGGTCAGACTCTTTTCGAACCCAAAACAGAACTTTGAGTTGGTGGGAATTTAGTTTGAGAGCTATGGTGTTCTCACTGTACGTTGCGAAGGCTGAGATGAAAACCTGTCGGCAACGCTGTCGTTGTAGTTTGCGCAAATTTCCTGTGTGACTGCCCAAAGTAGCAAGTGGAGATGCCGTAGACAGTTTGGAGATGTTAGCACCTAGATGATCCTGGATATTGTCCATGCTTATGACACAGCTTTAAATCAATGCTTGAAGGCTTCTTTCTTTCGCTCCTTTCTTTTTGCTTTTCATACTAACCTCCTTTTTTTTGCTGGGCTGAAAGCGGGGAAGAGAAGCATATTCATGCCCGATGCCTTGAGTTTTGTCATCCAAGTAGTCAGAACTGGTTGTCATGGCCTTTGCCTCTAAGGATCTCTCCAAACGTGTTCTGAAATATTTCGTTGGAGGTCTAACTGCAGCTGAAAATCAAGATGACTGGAAGGTAGCTGCAGGAAAGTTTGTCCGGAGCAGACGCTCGGTGCAGAGTCGAGCCTGAGATTAAACGATAGAATGAAAAGGAATGCAATGATCATGAATGATATATACTGTATCTTGAATGAGAATAGTTGACAATTCACATCTTTTGCACATCAGTGGTACATCTTTTGACGATTTATCTATTGAAGGAGTCAAAGTTCAAGCCATTGAACAAAAAACAAGAAGCCGAGTTGGCAGTATCCTGAACAGCTACTGCGAGGTCTTGACTCACTTTCACGTGCTTGCCACAGCCGACCCTGGTTCGCAGATGCTGAAGATTTGTTGAAGCCTGGCCAAAGATTGTCAACGCACACCAGCAAAAGATGATGCTGTCAAGCAAAACATCATGGAAATGGATGAAAATGGGAAATTGATGACAAGTGTCCAACATGCGGATGAACATATTACCCTAGCCAAAAAATGCACCCTCCGTTGGAGTCGATTTTTCAGCAACAGGAAACCTGTACTCGAGAACGTTGCCTGGGAGCTGATACAGGACCTGTCAGTCAAAAACCTGTCGGGATGGCTACAACTAAACACTGTACAGTGAGTATCTTAATGCATTCAACACAGCAATTTCAATCTATTCCGCATCTTGCGCGAACATACTAAGACAACTGTAGAGCTCAATAGAGCTCATTTCCCTCCAAATTTCAGTTGCTTGAAACGTTCTGCAGGACTGCAGTGATGTCTCAGAGTGTTCTTTGGAGTCATTGCAGCAGCTGGTTGATGAGTGCTACGGTAACATGATGGACAATTGCCTCTTCGATCGGTCTACCAGAGATGCCGTGTCACCTGTTTGAAGTTGTGGCCGTCCGAGACTGTGTGGACCCTATGAAGTCCAAAGGATTAGCCCTTTGGAATCCTTTCAACTGTTTAGTTGGCCATAAATTTGCCACAAACGCCTTTGATGAAGTCGTGAACTATTCAATCAAGGAGGTTTCCCAAGGGGACAGCGAGGTTCGGAGATCAGGTGAGATGAAGATGGGAGGTAAGTAGGGTTTTTTTAGGAGAGGAGCCGTGCATGGAATCGCTTCTTGTGTGATAATGCTACTGCATCATACTGCATCATACATGTGAGCCAGCGATATTCTTTGGTGGTTTCTGTCGAAGCAGTTGGACCCACAATGCAGATTTGGTTGTGTCAGTGGTGTGTATGCAACTTTTTTGGAGCATCCTTTTCCAAAAAGTAATTACCTGCTCAAGTACTGCTTATTTTATTTGAATTCTCGATTCAGAAGAAAAGATATGAGGAGACTTTCCCGTTCCTTCCATGATCTCGCGACAGGCACCAATCCTTTGGTCAGCATGGAAAAGAAATCGAGGGCAAGGTGCTCACCGCTTTGACTCGTACTCACGCAGGCAGGACCAAAATAGATCAAATTGGACATCATACATATATATATATATTCATTTATTTATGAATGCATAATATATATAAGTACACATCAGAGACAACGAGAAAATATGCATACCAGAAACAGGCAAATGAAATGGGAAGTCCATACTCAAGTCCAATCGTTTTCCCAGGGATGTCAGTGGCTTTTGAGTCGCAGCTTGTCCAGCGGCGCCAAAGGGTTGACTGATTACTGAAATGTTTCAATTGTTCAAAAGGTACCCAAGGATGTCCTTCTTCCCCTTTATGAAGCATCAGTTATGCTGCAGAACCATGTTTACCATTGTTTACCTGTATTTGATCGCAGCAATCGCTTTGCTGCAAAAAGTCTAGATTCCCAGTAGGCAAACATCGCAGAGATCTTCAGAGATCTTCGCTGTGCTACCTCTCCAGCTCAGGTGCAGTCAAGCAAGCCACAGAGACGCCAGGTAGACGCTCTGCCAAAATGGAAGGGCCGAAAAACATTTGACCTTGGGAGGAATGGCTCGCAATGGCTCACCGACTTTGATCAAACTTTTTTAGCCAAACAATGTTTGCATGAACTAGTTTACTTATAGTGGAGGACCTGTGACTTTCTGCCAACAGATCCTCTCCTTTCAAACTGCGCATTGATGTTTCCCCTGCCAAAGTAGTTGAAATAGATAGAGGATGATAGAGGCAGTGTGGTCTACAGAAAGGAGTTGGTGGTCTCTTTTGATTGAAGCTTGCTTGAAGCTTCTTGAAGTCACTTGACGCCGTTTAGATTGAGGTCTCATGCGGAAGATCGAGGCATTTACAAAGACCTGGATGCACCAGAGCATGGATCGTGCAGCTGCCTCCAAGCTGAAGCAGGGACCGGAAAAACACAATTGGCAAATATTGGAGCGGTTGCAATTTTGAGACCGAAATTCTCAAGTGTACGACGAGTATTTGTACAAATCCTTGCAATGTGTGCACAAACTCTTATCTGACTCAGAAGAATGTCACAAAGTGTAGGATGCAATGTAAACGTGGACGCTGCTGGTGGAAACAGTGTGGGTGTACATGGTCTGGTATGGTACTGTATGGGGTGAGTGAGCAAGTTGCTTGAATCTCAGCCTCAGTGTGAGTGTGCTACCAGGAGTTCGTATGTTGAACATCCAATTCGTATCCTCAATTCGTGGTTGATCTTCTGCCATTGGGGTACTTCCTGGGATGGTTGGATCCTAGTGCTCCGGACTTGGGGAGAGCGCAACCATCTTGACTTTCACAAGGCGGACAAAGCACAGATGGGGAGGCATGCAATCCCATACTATCTCTACAAGTGAAATGTGGCCACGCACAACCATGTTTACACATGGGTGTCTTAAATGTTTGTTTCTCTTTGTACCGTCGTTTGCATTTTTTCTGACGTGCAGGATTGGTTCGGACCATTGTTTCAGCGAATAAATATTATTACAGTATGTATTACCCAAATGGAATGTTGTTCTCCTCATGTAGATCCTCGAATCATTCATTTTCTAGAAGCGAAGATCTCTTTGATATCCTGTGCTGTAGAGATTCATGTCTCTTGATATAACTAGATACCGGTGACTAGTGCTACGAGCCAGCTCATCCAGATTTCGCAAGATTGATTTTGTTAGATCGAATATGATTGAATAAAGTAGGGAATCAGTCTTTCAAGGGATGCAGAGTGTCACTTTTGAAGAACGTGTAATTTCCTGACCAAGATCAGGCTTCGGCATTCCGAAGAGATTCTGACTGAAGATCCCATCTTGGAGCTCTTCAAACTGTTGCTGGCTCCAACTATTTCCGAAAGCTACACTTGTGTACCGCGACCCTTGAGGAGAACGGAAGATGAGGAAACTGAAAAAGAAAAAGCGGAATCTCTTGGTCATGGTCAGGAATTTCATTTTGCTAACTCATGCACGACAAAGATAAATGACAACTCTGAACATGTTCTTGTCATTGCTCGTACTTTGCCACTTTGTGGTATTTGTGTATGGCGATCCATGGCAGATCGTAGATGTTTTATGATAGAAGTGTACCTGCAGATTGTATTTTCATCAGATGACCGAAAGGACTGTGACTGCCCAGACTACAAATTTGGGCCACACACTCCAAGTGGAGCAGTTGTATATTTCCAATCAATTCCAATGACATGTTGCATCAGAATGTGCTGAATCAATCCAAACGAATCCGAAGAACTATGGGAGAATTCAATAATTTCTCCTCAACATGTGGAATTCGGACGTGGATGTGCGATGTGAGTGTGCAGCACTTGTGAATTCCAGGAGCCCAAAGGGAAGACCACCCAGGAATTGGAATTACATTCGCCCCTGCGTGAGTCACTTGGATGCTCACTGTTTCTCGGTCGATGCAGGAAACACACAAACAGCATCATATAGTATCATATACAAATATGCTTACATCCATATACAGATGTGCATAGATATATACAAACATCCATGCATCCATGTTTCTATACATGCATACAGGCATACGTGCATGCATGCATGCTTAAAAGCATACAGCCATACATACAGTACATATACATGCAGTACATACAGTGCATATCGACATTACATTACATTACATTCCATTACATGACATAAACAATAAATGTATGTGTATAATATGCATACATCCATACACGGCATACTTTATATGCACACACTGCATACTCGACATGCATACACTGCATGCGTATGCTACATCCATACCCTACATGCACGTACGGCATACCATACCATGCAAAACCATGCCATACCATACATACGGAAAGCATCACAACGAGTACGATGCAGAATGCATATATGATTATTCAATATACTGTAAAGTGATACCTTTAGCCTTTGCACCTGAAACATGTGTTTACTGTTTGTAGATGATTTATTGGCATTGTGAATGTTCCATTTTTTGAAGCCGAAGCCCCCTTCCAAAGTAGAGATTCCAAGTCACTTTCACAGTGCAATTAGTTTCTTTTGTTGAACCATCCGCGTGCGCACTGTTTTGTGAAAGTATACTGCTGTTAACAGGCTATGTGCATCCGTAATTTCCTTGCGCCTGATGTTTCTTTTTCCGTCTCTTGATTCTGTTCCAGGCGAGCTGATGAACCGTTGGCGAGAAACCAGGGAAAGCAACCGAAAAGGGGCCAAGAATGCTGAGAAGGAGAAGGAGGCATTGCCCCAGCGGATGATGCCGGCAGCCCTGAAGGCTAAGAAATAGCCATTGGACTTGGGGAGTGGTTCCCCAATTTGTAAATAGAAATGTGCAGTTCCTTAGGTGTGACCGTGTGACACGCTTGGAAGTTGCACTTACACAGTGCAGCAGTCATGAAGAGGCTCCAAATCTATCCGAATGTCTCAGATTCGGTCTTGTGCAACTGTTCGTGGATCTAGATCCGTCACATAACATTGTATAACAGTATTATAACGGCAGAGCATCGTATAATAACAACTCTCAGATTATAGACCCCCCTCCCCCTTCTTTCAAACCCCCCTAGATAAACTTCTATAGAGTAATTTGGGAGGATCCGATTGTTTTAAGTTGACAGATAAGAAATCCAATTGGCAGGAAACCCAGAAGAGATTTTAGTATTGCTAAATGAATTGGCTAATTGTCAAGGATAATTAAAACCAGAAATCTTCAACATCTGGATCATGAATCTATATTGTATTGCTGAATGAATTGGCTAATTGTCAATGATTTCCTACCCATCAGCCATGAACTCTTGGAGCATTGATGATCAGATGGCTTTCTGGTCGAACCAGCTGATGATACAACAAATCATGGAGCAGCAGAATCAGCAATGGCACCTTTGGCACTCACAAATGCCTGGAAACCTGTTTGGGCCTCAAGTCGCTATGATGCCCCAACCTGATGTGTCCATGATGTCTATGAGTTGTCCGTCCCCGTGCCCCCAACCTCAGGTTAATGAATCTCAGTCGCAAAAAGGCCAAGTGCAACAACCAGGGGCTTACCAGTTTGCTAAGGCTGAGGGTCCAGTTGCCAAACCACGGCCTTCCATGGCCCCTGTTGTCAAAAAGCGTGTGGCGCCCACTGTTGCCATGGTGGATTCTCCTTCCAATGTCAAGTGTCGGTTTGGGAAGCGTTGTACTCGTCGTGACTGTTGGTACCAACATCCGGATGGTCGTCACATTGAGTTTGACGGCGGTCCTGACAGTTCGGCGCCTAAACTTCCTGACCCCTCCAAGTCGGTGAAGCGTGATTTGTTCCAAAATGATTCGTCTGGTGCCCCTGTTTCAGAGTCATTGCTCCCAGATTTCTCTGTGAACCCTAAGGATGATGAAGTGAAATTGTCAACGGAAACACCGGCAGACAGTGGGAAGGAACCCCAGGATCCCCCACTTTCAATGAAAGATGTGTACACCTTGTGTAGAGATCATGATGTGCCTTGGCCTCGTCAGATTGCTTTGGATGGGAAGCTGAGTGATTCAGTGTATGATGGGTCTGGTTATCCTATGCATTTTCTTCATCCTTTGCACTCACGTTTGCTGGTAGGTTTGGATGATCTTGACCGTGTTTTGGGCCATTTGCGTTCCCAGGGCATTCTGTCTAGCGAGCCTCCCAAGCTTGTCTCGCCCGGTGTCTTGCAAGCCAAGTTTGGCGCTGTGAAAGGGTCTGGGAACATCCAGGTGTATCCTAATGCCACTGGGCGCTCTGGAGGCAATGCCCGGTTGAATTGTGGATCCCAGAGCCAGGTGCACACACTAAGGTCTGCTCTTCTGAAATCGCAATGGTTTTGGGATGCTGGGCCAGCTTGCATCACCCCGCTGGATTCCATGGGCAAACTCACGCAGCTAGCTGATGGACGCTTGTTGTTGCCACCTTTGTCATCCACAAGGAAGGTTGCTGATCTTAAGTTACTGTTCCAGGATGTTGCGAAGCGCCTTGGGCCGGTTGGCAAGAATGCGCTGTTGGATTACGTGAAAGAATGTGGAATCCCTGAGTCACATGAGGTTTGGCCATATATTGAGGTTGCGTTTGCCAGCACGTCTTCTAAGAAACGTAAAAAAGCCGAGTGACTAGGGCATGAGACGATGGATGGTCTCAAGGTTGCTTTCCACAACTGTGCATGCTTCCCCCGCCGCAACGGCACTTTGGATGATGGTAAGTTTTGGGACCTTGTGTCGTTCTTCCACTTGCATGAGCTTGATGTTCTTTTGCTTGCAGAGACAGGTGTGTGTGCTAAGACTCACATGTCTGATGTTCATGGAATTCAATTTGATTTTGCTTTTGCTCCACGCTCTTTGCCTGGGTTTGCAGTTGGTGCTCTTTTTGGCCCACGCCTGTCGAATTTGTGGTTCCGTGTTGATGAGTGCAAAGGTCAACTGGCATTTCGCGCATGGGTGGCCCAGTGTGGGTCTGCTTTAGTATTACTAGGGGTTGCTTATGCACCTCATGCTGGCCACAAAGTGGAACACAGAAATGCCTATTTCAAGACAATTGGCGCTGAATGGCTCAGGCTTCGCTCCAAATTTCCCCTTGCCACATGCATCTTGATGGGAGATATGAATTTGCCTACTTTAGTGTCAAGAAGTGAGCGTGGCCTTTCCCCCGCCTCGCTGCTGGACAATTTGTTTTGTACCTCGGTCGTGCAAAATATGTCCCTGCTGAATGCGTTCGGTGTGGACCCGGCTCCCACCCATTGTAGGGGCAATGTTCTTGATCTTGCCTTTTCTGACAAGCCTCAGCTCGTTCGCTCTTTCAATGTGTTGCCTGACAAAGTTGCTGGCAGTGATCATTTTGCTCTCCTTGCAGTGTTTGCGCTGCCTGTTTCGTTGCCTAATCCACATTTGGACTTGCGTTGGATCAACTTTCATGATGTTGATGTGCGTGTGTTCCATGAACATGTAAGGCCTCATTTGGTCTCACTGCATGCTTGGCTGGAGGAGTCCCTGCGATGTTCCAATGGTGACCGATCCAAGCTGCAGGACACATTACATGTCGGTGCTTGTGTCCTTGGTGTGATTCTTTTGGGCACTTTGTTTCAGCACAAGTCTACCTTTGGCAGATTCAAGAGTTCAGCTGCCACTGCTTCAGGTGCCAAATTTCCCAGGATTTTGCGGGAAGCGATTCATGATATGAGGTGCAAGCGTGGGTTTGCTGGCTTCAAGAAGGCTCATCGCAAAGTCCGTGCCCTATTCACAAAGCAACATCGTGCTAAAGCGTTGTCTTGCTTTCGTGTTGCCCGCCGTGGGCAGCTTCGTCCTTCTGGTAAACTCTTTGCATGGGTGCAAGAAGAGCTGTGCCCCAAGAACCGATGTTCTGAGATATTGGCGGTGGATGGTCAGGTTCTTGACCGCTCTGCTGCTACGTTGTTATGGACTGCCTTTTTGGAATCCCAAACTTCTTGGAAAGGCCAGCAAGATCCCAGTGACCTTTACAAGGTTTATACGGGTGAATTACAGCTTGATGATTTGCCTTGCTTGTCGCCTTGTGATTGGTCCTCAGCCAAAGCATGGTTGAAGCTGGCTGGAAATTCCGTTGAAGGGGGGTCTGGTGCTCAGTTTTCATGGGTTGAGTTGTGTGATGCCTGTGGCTCCCTCAACCCTGCTGCTGCTCCGCCGCCTTCTGAACCTGTCCCAGTCAAGTTTTTGCATGTCATGTGCATGGAGCTTTGGGCGTGCTATTTGGTGCTCATCAATCTTTGCGTGCTGTCATCATCCATCCCTCCATGTTGGGCCACGCTCATTGTCACACCTGTTTTGAAACCAGGTAAAGCTCGTCATTCAATGCAATCCCATCGGCCTGTTTCTTTGATGCCCTTGGGTTTAAAATTGATTGATCGCATGCTCTTTGAACGCCTTTGGCCACGCATTCAACCACGCATGGTGCCATGGCAACAAGGCGGTTCTTCTGGAGCTGAGGTTTCCTTTGCTGCGGTTGGTGATCTTGTCCGTATGCGTGCTTTTGGAGCTTTACCTCGCAATTTGGTCATTGCTTTTGTTGATGGCCAATCAGCCTTTTGTCGGCCCCCTGCACTTGCGGTGGTCGATTCACTACTTCGTTTACCAGGTCTTCCTGAACCAGACATTGTGTTCACTAAGGTGTTTTTGTCCAATCTGGGCTCTAAGGCAGCGATCTTCGGAGGTCTTCATGGAAGATGGCATAATGAGACAGGTCTCCCTCAGGGCGGTGCCTTGTCTATGGCTCTCTTCAATTTGTTGACCCTACGCCTGTACGACTGCTTGGTGGATGTTGGCGTGGGAATTCCTCTCGGACTCGGAGTTTACCCTGCCAATGCGTATGTTGATGACATTGCACTTTTTGCTTCTGGTCATGCAGCTGCTCAGCAAGCTTTGACTGAAGTGTCTAAATGGGCTTCTGGCATCCGCATGCGGCTCAACATTGGTGCTGAGAAAACGGCATGTTTGAAGAGCTATGATGGGACAGTGGACAAGCTTACCGTTGCTGACCAAACTATCCCGGTTGTTTCCACGTACAGGTATTTGGGTGGCTTGATTCATTGGTCAGGTTCCAATACTCCGCTGCTACAAGATTTGGAGAACCGACTGCGACAGAAAACAGGGCAATTTGTGCGCTGGGCAACTGCAAAGCAGGTCTCAATTTCCATCCTTGCACAGCTATGGATTCTGTATGTGCAGCCAATGGCATTTTGGGTTTTAGCAGCCGTCCCTGTTTCAGTCGCAGATGGGGCGCACATTGACCTCATTCAGAGAAAAATGGCACGGATGATCTTGGGTCACAGCAAGCGCTCTTCTGTCCCGTCATCTCTTTTGCTTCTTGGTTGGACACCTTGGTCTGCTACTTTGCCTGTGTTACGTGTTAGCCTGCTGCTTCGCACTATGAGTGGGTTTCCTTCATTGCTGCAAGATTTGTTCGCAGAAGCGCGCCACATCCCTGGCACATGGTGCCACCAAGCCCTTCAAGACCTTACATCTTTGACTGGTAGTGACAGGATTCCCCCGAGTCATGAGCATGGCGCTCTGCTACGCAATGCAACGCGTGCTGTCACAACTTTTCAGCGAAACCATTTGTTTGATACAGCGAAGGCCCACCCATGCATGTACAATTTCCCTCTGGATGCGGTGGCTAGCTGTATGGACTCTGGCATTTGCCCTGTGACTCTTTTTGAGCACCCAAAGGTTTCAGTTGACACGGTCAAACTGTTGTGCCGATTGTGGTCTGGGGGTCAGGGCCTCAACGGAGGCGATCGTGCTCGAACCCACGCACCGGGCCAACAGGTCTGTTTGTTTTGTGCTGGGCAAGGAGTGCAATTTCCTGATGACTTGGTACATTTTTTGGGCGAATGCCCGATGTCTCAAATCCATTTAGTTGGCATTGATGACGACACGCTCATTTCCTTGAAGCGACCTTGGGACAAAGTCAATTCTACAGCATCGACACGATTGCGGGCTATGACTTTGTTGCACCGCATGTGGACATCCAGACGGAAATGGTTGAAAGAGCACAAATCCCAGAGGCTTAGGTAGACAGTCCTTTCCAGCATGCTACCGAAGAGTGGTGTGCCGCAAGGGGCCCAAAGCCGCTCCCCGAGCGCACAAGCTATAGGCCACGAGAAAAAAAAAAAAAGAACTCTTCCACATGTTGATCATGAATTTAATATTACTTAATGAATTGGCTAATTGGAAAGGTTAATTAAAACGAGAAATCATCCAACCTCTGGATCACGAGTTTAGTATTGCTAAATGAATTGACTAATCGTTAAACATCATCTAAAAAGATAGAGACCATCTATTAAGGGGGGTAAAAACAAACATTTTATTGAAAGGGTCTCAGGTTTCAAGGCTAGCCGGTAGTGGGATTGATTTTATCAATTTCCGGATAGGGTTTTAAATTAGGAATTGATCAATTGAGGGTTGAGAACTTTTTCAAACATCCAACATCTGGATCATGAGTTTAGTATTGCTAAATGAATTGCCTAATTGTGAAAGATAATCTACAAAAGTTAGGACAGGGTTTAGATTTTTTCCCGCCAAATTTGGTTTCCCTTTGGTGTACTTTATTTGGGGGGGTTTTTATTGCAAACAGGGATTTGGCGTACTTTATTTGAGGGGTGTATTTTATTCAAGAGTTAACATTAGCCTTCTTTTTTTGAGCAGAACATTGGTTTGCTGTTCCTTTTCATGACTTCGTCCTGCGGGTTGGTGTGAGCGGGCGCCTCTTCAGATGCACAACGATGCTGAGAGACAGAGAGATTGCTTCCACCAAGACTTTCTTGACCAATAACCCTTGAGGTTGCCAAAATAAAGTGTTTACAATTTTTGGCTACCCACATCATGTGCCATGGTTGGGCCATGAAAAAAGTGGGTATATAGTGCACAGATGCTTTTTGTTTTTTCTGGAATCAATCTCGCAATAGTTTCAGCAGTCGTATGTTGTAGGCTGTGACGCCGTTCGTGGGTGACAATGGCAGCATTGTTGGAAATCGAAAGGCCGACCGACCTATCAAACAACCACTTGTTTAAATCAAACATCTCTTTGATTCGATTGGTACCCACCTGGTAGCACGTCACAAACTCCATGCAAGGAGAGAAAGATGAGCCGGGCTTTGTATACATTGGGTCCTGGGATGGTGATCACCGGTGCTACATCATGACATGTTGTGGTTCTCAGAAGTATGTCCTGGCAATGTATTCATGTACAATTTGCTTGGACAAACCCATTGTGTAAGGTTTCTCGACTTTTCTTGAGCAAAAGTGCTTACAAATAAGTTTTGTTGCGTTGTATGATCACTTGATTGAACATGACAATTTGTTCCGTCTCCTGCAACGACAATCTGTGAGAGTAGCACATTATATACGGTACTGGTACCTAGTACTGAAACATCGACTCGGATCACATGACTGCCACAAGGTCTGGCATGAAGCATCCTTTCCATGACGAAACATTGATGTGGTGTTTCATCCGCATGTCCTTCTCTTGCTTCATTTTCTTCCAGCAAGACATTGAAATGTGAAAGAAGTGAGAAGACAGATACAATGAATGTCTTTCATAAGTGACCTGATGTTGAAGTCAAGAAGTGGAATCAGTTTATCAGTTCTGAGGTTTGTGCTTCCAGAAAGTATTTGATCCTCTGTGTAGCTTGGATGCGCTATGATGTTGTCACACGAGCTGATACCAAGTACAATCTGAGGGAACCAAGAAGCCTGGAAGGCAACTCGCAGGCTCCACAAAAGGTCGCAGTTTGTCGCAGTCTCAATCCGTCTCATGTCTCTGCATTTCAGGGTGCCGCAGTCAAAGCAGAGAGGTCTTCCGTCACAGGCACAGTTAAAACTTGCAGGATAGGTATGGATAGGTTGGTTGGATTTGGTTGGTCAAGTTCCCACAATTTTCACGTTCTCAATGGTTCCAATCGGTCGGCAGCCAACGCAGTTGCTTTGCCATACCTAGGCAGCCGCGTCATGAGCTGGATTCTGTCACTGGGTCTCTGGGTGGCACGTGTCTGTGTGGAAGTTTGATTCCGAGAGTGGTGGCGATTGTGAAGGATCAAGAAAACATGACAAGACCATGTTTATTCGCCTTGTTTGCAAAGTGTTTGGCATGTTTGTATTTAGCATGATGATGAAAGGTACTTTATTTGTATTTGGTGTGAAAATAAGCTGTGATAGCACACTATGATACGCTGTGACTACCAAGGGTCTTTGCACGATGACTTGGAACCGAACAAACGCGTAACGCTGACTTCTCCAAGGATTGATTCTTGCAGGTGCCAACTGCTTTGGTCAAAGCAGGATACTCAGGCATTTGGAGCGAGAGTTATGGACAGATTTCTCAAACTGCATGAATTCAAGCTGATTCTAAGCATGTGGACAAAATCCCGATTGTGAAACATGCTAGATTTTCTGATGTTCGGAAGTGTTTGTTCCCTTGCAGCGTGTGTGGAACCTTCAGAAAGTTTCTGAGGATATCCAGAATGTGTCCAAGAGTCGCCTGAGTTTTACTCCTTCGTCCAGGTGCGAGTCTCAGAATGCATCGTCCATCAAGCCCTCGTTTGGTTTGGAATACATGTTTGGAATACATGTTTATGGTTATTCAATTTGAAAAGTTTATGCTTATATTTGTTCAATGTGGTTTATTGTTTGTTCTCTTCCGTCTTGCAAACGCCGTGTTGGTACTTGCACAAGCGGAGCTAAGTGAAAGTATATGCAAGTAGATCCAAATGATCTAGATATGTTTGAATACTGCCGCTACAGTGATTTAGAGCTTCAGACTGGACACTGATCTTGATGTAGTCTTACCTCGTTTTTATCTGTTTTCAGCCCAATCAGGCATGAGAGGCTTCAAGTGCAACACATCTTCTGATTTGTTGAGAGTGTTGCCTCCCTCTTCGGGGCATTATCGCTCTTGCCTCAAAGAGTTGAAGCAAGTGGTTCCTGTACCGAGACCTACCTGGTCTTCATGGTAGTCAGCTGGCTTCTATTTCTTCTCCTTCCGCTCCTGCCATTCCTCGTGCCTAGAGGACGGGCGAAAGGATTTATAGCTGTGAATTGCCGAAGAGATACTTATCTGTGCAGCCTTTGCAAAAGGTCCTTTATGCAAAATGACCTTTCATGTTGCGTCCCCAACGGTAAGTTCTTTCTTCTCAAAAACCGTGCGAAGATTTCCGTATTGCTACACTTCAAACAGGATAGAACAAGTAGCTTCTACTCTTCGCAACTGAAACACGAACGGTCAGAGTTTATGCGCTTTTTTGGCAATTTTGTTTATGCAAATCTGCAAAAAGAATAAACTCTCTAGGCCTGGAACACAACAAGAAGAGTCCATTGAAACCAGCTGGCCCACAGAGATCCACAGGTTTTTATCTCCCAATTTTTAACAGAACCTTTTGACCTGGAATGACATGTCGAAAAGTTGCATACTCTTGTGGCCGGTCCAATTTTTCCTGGGTCCGCGGTCGGCCATAGATTCGCAGAAGTATTTTTGTTCGCGAGGATTTCCATGTCAGGCATGAAGGCGATTGAAACAACACTGATATAGACAACTATCACTTAAAGCATCGCTTGCTCTTGAAAATTGAGTTCTGTCAATTTCAAACCCTTCTCGTCGCAATTTGAAATTTGGAGATTTCTATTTTGTAGGTTTTGTGTTTCTCATTGAGCAGCGAGATGTACCTTCACTGTCCAGGAGTCTTCCCTCGTCGAGTTGCTGGGGAGCCCAGGGACTGAGGAGTGGGCTCTTCGGGAATAGAAAACAGAATTAATCGATATTAATCGATATTCATTGAATTGATTGAATTCATCTTCTGAATCTTCAATCTTCACTTGTCCTGTCTTTATCCACAAATTTGATGTCCTTTTGAATACCATGAATGGCCTTGTGCGCGTTATCTTCTTCTGCAAATCACTCTTAGTTCCAGGAGGATTGCTCAACATTTGCTTGACTCAGCACATCTCACCGCCAAAAACATTGCCTGATGAGTCCAGAGTGACGGTGAAGCTGTGCGCATGAAAGAGCAAGAACATAAGAACTATTCCATCCGGGCGGTGTGTTCATTATACGTTTGGTGACATGGACTCGTAACTACTAAAGATAATTTGAAACTGAATTTGTGAATTTATGCCACATGGATATCCTTTTACCAGACAAATTTGTTGACCTCAGAGAGAGAGAGAGAGAGAGAATGAATATGCCAGGAAGTGACGTGATGTCTCTGTGTTTGCAAACTCTCTGGCAGCTGTCTCGAGCACTTCTCACTCTCAAATATTTCTACCATATACCTATATGCAAAATGAACCAATTTTTTACCAAAGTGTAAGAACGGAAAGCGTTCTTTGCTGAAGGATCCTGCCACATTGGATTCCATGGCCACTGTTGCCTTTGACTCTGAGACGTTTTGTGAGTCCCGGACTCAGAGGAACTCGACAAGCCAAGAAATTCAAAGAAATCCAATTTCAAGTGTCATTTGTGTGTCATTGTTGTGTCATTTGTGTGGTCATTATTGGGTGTTCTTGGTTTGTCCTTTCCATGCAGAGTGAAAGCCATGACTGTTTGGGAGCAGGATTTAAATGTTTGACTGTGCTTGAAGATTATTGCTGCTGTTACTGTTGGCGCAGTTCTTCATAATGCAGATGAGCTGAGGGACGGTGATTTCTCAAAAGGCACCGGAATCGCTGCAACATCACCATTTTGCATGTGCATACTTGCAACAAGCAGATAAACAGTATCCTGCACGATGTGTAACTACTCAAGTTCGTCAGATAACTTCAATCTTCCAGGCAGTTTGAAGACACCTTGTCTCACCCAGAGCTGCAGGTGTATGAAGTGAGACTTTTCCTTTTGGACGCTATCATTATCAGTCTATAATGTCATGGTAGCCAGTCCCTCACGTCTCTTCACCTTCGCGAATTCCTTTGTTGTGAGGGGCCATGCCAATCGAGTGCTGTGTGTGCTGCGAACGCTTTGGTCCTGAGAAGATCATCAAAAGGACACCGTGCAACCACGTTTTTCACCAGGACCGACAAGGGGTGCATGATGGTGCATGATATTGCATGATGGTGCATGATATTGCATGATGGTGCATGATATTGCATGAGTGCTGCATGAGTGTTTGAGGATTGTTTGAGAATCCCAGTTAAGGATAGTTAAGGTGTTCATGCACTGCTCATGCTTTTGAATTCTCTTCACTTCGATAGTCAGACGCATGGCTGATGATTGAATCACAAGATAGAAGACAGAAGTGCAGTGCACGCTGCCACTTCGTTGGACCTGATTCAAATGCAAGAATATGATGATTTGTGCGATAGAAGCCAGCTCCAGTGCACTGCCAGATTTGATGCCGGGTGTTGGCCATTAAACTCATTAAACCACAATACTGCGTGCCATTGTATGACTAGTATATAGACTTTCTACATGATTGTATGACTGGCTCTGGAGACCAAGGATGGTCAGACCTATATGATAGCCATTACTAAGAGATGGCTGAAGATCAGATTCCAAAAGCGCTTCTATTCAAACCTTTGGTAGGACTGCCTGGCGAGGTGGCTCTCCGTGCAATGCTCAGTCGAAAAAACACTAGAAAACGTGGACAACTTCAGAAAGACAGCACCATGTTTTTCAGGCAAGCAATGATACTTCATTTCAATGTTTTTATTTGATATGTAAATATATGTATATATAATATGATATATTTCAACATCAATCAGCATGTGCGGCTATACCGTGGTGAATATATTGTGAAGACAAATGCGAAGCCTGCAGACCTTCTCTCCTTTTTTCTCATTGCAAAGCTGTCCCGAGGGTCTCTTTATGATCAGCCGTGCTTCCCCAACGGTGTGCCTTCTCAGGTCACCGACTCCTGTCCTGTTTGTCGAAAAGAGTTAAGAAAGGCCAGCGTGGAGATGTCAAGATGACTGCAGAATGTTGGGTGTAGGTTTAGTTTATGAAATTTACTTGTGATTATATAAGTATGTTACTTAATTTACTTTACACTTACCAACTATTTGATGATAGCTGTAGTCATAGCTTTTTTCAGGTAAATCTTGACCACTCCCTTAGCCGATCAAGATGATTCAGTGGGCACGGCACCCTACATGTACAGCATCTCAAAGATCTCAAACTTTTTGTAAGCAGAATCGGGAAGCCGTGTGACTATATTCTTTGAAGCTCATTAAGAATAGATACGTTTCTTCTCACCCAGTTTGATTTCTTCCCTGCGCAAATTTGAGTTTCCTCCACCATGCAATGCTGTCCATGTTCGCTGGGACACTCAAATGTTGATAAGTTTGGAAGTCCGCAAAATTCAAAGCTAGAAAATGTGTCAGTTGAAAAGTAGACAGGGCGAAAAGATAAAACCATCAAGTATTGTGATAGTCATATGTATAATGACCATAGAACTAAAGACCTATATCCATAGAACAAGACTATGGTTATGGAAACAACACTATGCATGCATTGATCAATGTGTTTCCATATTCTATCGAGGTGGCGCAGGTTGCAAAACAGTTTTGGGTTGCATGATCTGCTTGGAGCATTGACTTTTTTTGTGATTTCTGGCGAAGGCTGATCCAGCGGAAGATACTGAGACTGGACTTGCTGAGCTTCTTGGCACTGCGCTTTCTTGGACGGCTTGGTTTTTGAATCTTCGTGTGGACTTGTCTCAAGGACCAAATTGAACGCAAGCAGACAGCGATCTGATTGCTTTGCGTGCAGCAGCTCTGATTCCCCATGCCATAAATCGATGTGAATCCATATGATATTTTTGAATTGAAAAAACACCCTGAGAGTTTGAGGTGTTTGCCTTCAGCTCGAGACCGCTCTCTTGTCAGTGAGAATCGGTGAGAAAACGTGGCCAGCGATGCTGCTGAGTTGAGAGACACAGCAGATCACAGCAGCACAGCATCCCTGAGCTCTGTGGCAACTGGGGTGCCTTTTCATGTCTCCCTTCATACAATACAATCAATGCAGTTTCTTATAGTCTTAATATGTCTCTAATATGATCTGTAGAAGAAAGATATTACAAATCGCAGGTTTTGCATGGTTTTGCCCGTACCAGTAAGATCTGCTACTCAGTCGACAAAATGGCCCTTTCTCTCGTCCGTGGTCACACCCGACGAATCGCAGGAGGAAGTCCAAAGGCTCCGTAGGCAAGGACCAAGAGAGCGCCGTTCATTGAAACTCAAGATTTCAACATCGCTTCCTCCATTCATTGAAAGTTTCTCAAATGTTTTTGTCTTTGAAAAGATTGGAAGTTTCCTTTTTAGTGTCCTTATTTTCAAGGAAGAAACAAATTGAAGAATGATGCTTAGAAACGAATTTGATGTTTGGAATTTCTGTTTGTGACGCGAAGGGCCAATCATGCCCTGGAAGAAGAGCTGCGAAAACTGCAGGCGTCTAACGGGAGTACTTGTGGCAGCCAAGAAAACTGGGAGATGCAACCTGTAGCTACAGACGATCTATATCCATGCTGATCCATGCTGATCCATGCTGTACCTGTTAATGATAGTAGATGTGATTTTGATACCATGGGAGTACTTTAAGATGTGACATGTTGATGGGACGGTATGTTTCACTTGACAGCAATCGCTATGATTCATATAATCCTCATCAAAGGATGAGAACATGCCAATACCAAATTTAAGTACTCGCTGCACATGATTCACATGCAGGATACTGATACTAGCATGTTTGACGTTCAATACTATATTACAGACATTGATACGAGCACTGATACTATACTAATCCTAAGACGAGCACAAGGGCCAATAACATTACTAATACTAATACTCACACAGATACTACTTAGTAGTATCACGCCATGGTGGAAGTTTCAATATAGCAAGCATGATATAGGAGCAGGTAGCAAGCATGAAGGCTGGCTGAAATAGATGGACCGATCCACTGAAGAGCAACAGTCCGGCTGGAATCTGTTTGTTTGTTTGTTTGTTTGCTTGCTTGCCTGCTTGCTTGTTTGTTTGTTCGTTTCTTTGTTTGTTTTGTTTTTGTTTTTGTTTTTGTTTTTGTTTTTGTTTGTTTGTTTGTTTGTTTGTTTGTTTGTTTGTTTGTTTGTTTTTCCTGTCTTTTTGCCTGTCCACTTCTTTGCCTATCAGTCTCCCCATGTATCGACCTACAGTATCAACCTGTTTATGAATTCATATATGATCTACTCATCTGATTATCTTTCTATCCAGCTATCCAGCTAGTGTACCTACTTATCCAAAGTATCTTAGTCATCTGAGCATCTAAGCCATGATGTTTGGAACGTCCCTGTGTACGGTACAAGGTGGCAATGCGGAACCAGCAGCTGAATTAATGCTGACTACGATACTTCCATGTGTTCTTTTTCCTTCGCTCCACCCCAAGTGATTTATGCTTTGGATTCAAACATTGTCAGGCGCCGCCGTCCCGAAAGGAGCCGGCTCGTGGGACAATTCTGCAGCACAGTACTATAGTAATGTATAGTATTGAGTTTCCAGATCTTCTAGTGCAAATCTGATTAAACATTTCAGGACATGGGAATCAGAGATATCAAGTGCGATCTCTATGTATGTGTTTATGTTTCAAATGGCTTTAGCTTCTTTGGAGTTCATGGACTTTCAAGCGCTGCGAGATCACCGTGACAAGTATTTTCAAAGGAAGTTACCTGGCAATGAAACGGTGCGTTGGGAGATGTGAGAAGCCTAAACCGCTACAGGTTCCAACTTGAGGCCACTTGTTTTGGGACAGAAGTTTGCCCTCAAATGGATTCAAATGGTACTTGGACACCATCTTTCGCATTTGTTGCATCCAAAACATAGACAGTATTTTGTAAATTTACTTTCTTATACCGTATGCATTTTTATTCAACTATCAAGTACCTACTTAGACTACTTAGGTACGTGTCATTGATTCCATCCCTTGATCACAACGTTCACTCATCCTCACTCTGTCCAGGACGGGTTTCTGCACGAGCAGGGGCGGGAGGTGCCCTGACTCCAAACTTTTCACGTTTGGAAGTGTCAGCAGTTCACCTCATTCAGTATGTATATTCTTTAGTTCAGCATGGTGTCTAGATGTCTAACATGTTCAGCCTTGTTCAGCCTTTGGTTTGATGGTGTCATGATGTGCATTTTTGTCTAGAACTGCGAACGTGCAGTAGGACTTGAGACAGCACCACAGCATCCGACAGCTCTCCGAGTGAACACTGAGAAAGCTTTCCCCTTTCTTTCCCAAAAAGCTTTCGCCTTTCTTTCCCCTAAGCTTTCCTTTTTCTTTCTTTTTTTTCATCCTTTTTCTGTCAAAGGAGGTGGGAAGAGCTCGCAGTCTGCCTTGGCGAGATGTGACTGAGCTCCGTCCGGACACCCAAGGGTTTGTCAGCACGCACTTACCCGTCTCTGAGGCAAGCCATGGCGAGCCTTTGGCAAGCCTGTATCATTGTGCTGATAGAGGGCACGCAATTGATCCCGGTCCTTTGACACATGTGAGCTACCACTAAAAAACCTGGCCTCAGTAGATGTATTGAAGTGGAATATAGGTTAAGAGGTCCCTCGGCCTCTTTATGAGGCAGTTGTGTGTTTTTGCAGAAACTAATCACAAATTTAAGAAAGACCCCAGAAACTAATCACAAAAAAAGGAAAAAATCTCAGAAACTAATCACAAAAAAGGGGAAAATCTCAGAAACTAATCACAAAAAAAGGAAAAAATCTCAGAAACTAATCACAAAAAAAGGAAAAAATCTCAGAAACTAATCACAAAAAAGGGGGAAAAATCCCAGAAACTAATCATAAAAAAGGAAAACAATCAGAAACTAATCACACAATCTTCTAATTGTTTCCTTAGTTTCTTGGCACTACCCAGTTTTCTACTATGATCTTGCAGAAAAAGATGTAGGCCCCCAAACTATGCTTATTGGCTTGTTGGCTTTTAATATCAGGAAACCCTTCTCACAATTCTCAGATCAATATAACATGTCCGCATTAATGCAAGCTCTAATAAAGCTAGGGGTGCAACTTGGGACTCTTGATGCATGTATGAGCCTCACCCCCAAGTAGACATACACAGTGGAAGATAGCAAACGACCGAAGCATCAAGAGAAACATCAAGACTGTATAGCATTGTATAGCAAAACACGATTGATGTGAGCTCGATGGCCTTTTTATTTCACTGATGTTTAACACAACTCCTTCAAAAATTCCTGGATGTCAAGCTGGTGTCGAATCCAAAAGCTTGCATGTGTGTCGGAAACTAATCTTAAACCTTGAGTAGATATTGGAAACTTATCCTTAAAAAACTGAATAGTGATTGGATTGGAAGATATTCCTTCTTTTTTGAATGCTCCTGGGAAACGAATCCTAAACCTTGCAGAGATGTTGGAACCAAACCGTGAAGACTTGACTGGTTCCTGGAATATACTTCTATTTCTTGAATACTTCTGAGAAACTAACCCCAAACTTTGAAGAGATATTGCAACCTTATCCCAAAGACCAGAATTCTAAATACTAAGCAAAGTGTTTGAATTTATTGTTCTACATTTTTCTCATCACAACGATAGGGATAAGATTTGATTTGTTATCCTCACCAACTTGTTGGTGCCTGTGGGAAATCATCATGAGACAAGACAACCAACCAAATTTTATGGACTCAGCTACAATATATAATCTGAATTCAGTCCAAACAAACTGAGCTTAGCTAACATTGAGGGCTATTGTGCGGCATTTTCATATCGGACTTGGTACTTCACACGTTTACTGTAAAATGTCTCAGTGCTTTATGGGTACATGGTACTTTGGCTTCACAGGAGGTACCACCATTATATGCATGGTGCGCAGTGTTCAGACAATGATTTATTAGGATATATTTATTCATAGTCATGTTTGCCATTTACTACTATCCACAATTCGGTTCACATGAAAACAAATGGTTCACATGAAAACAAATGCGGCCTGTTACATGTAAACACTACCCAAACAATTCCAACCAGCACAAACATTGGAATTGTTATCGTTTCTCACCTGTCAAATACCCCGATGAGTTTGGTCTCGCGCAAAAATGTCTTGCAACATCTTGACATTGAGGCGATTGACCACGTACCTCCTCCACTGGTTTGAGATTACAACAGTTGTGTCCAAACAGGTTAGTTTTCGTTCAATCCTGCTTTTCATTTATTTTTTCCAACGTGCCATCAGTATCCTCGCTCCTTCACCGCATTATCTCACTTGTCGGAACCCTCAAACTCAATTGCAAATGATTATGTTCTGTCATGGTCAGGAAGGACAAGGAATCGTGATTGCGATTCTGTCTCAGGGTCTTTAACCATGTGCTGCAGAAAATATCCCCCCAGTGGTCAAGGATTACAAAGCTGATGAAGGAAAATCGAGGGCATACGTAAGACAACTTCTGGAAAGTATTGGTTGGACGGCCACTATGCCCCCATGTCGTAAGGACAGTGGCTGAAAACAACTTTCCATTTGATGTCACTTTTGGGTTCAGTCAAACCACTATTGCTAGGGTCGCTATCCAAACGCCAAGAATATGTGATTCATCCTGTGCCATGTCAAGTACTGCCAATTCTTTTCTTCCAGTTCTATGGTTCAAATATTCCTAGGGAGGGGAATTGACGATTACAAAATGAGTGGTTAGTGAGGACTTGTTGGGAAAGATGGTCACCACAAGCTGCACACCCCATACCCTACTGCATATTCACCCTCTTGCGGCGCTGGGTTGTTTTTTCCCCCTCCCTGACGACTCCAATCTGGGAAGCGCTCGCGCAGGCCACAAATTTGGCCCCAATACATGTTTATGAAAGGAAACTAATCCTAAAAAAGTTCAAAAACTCCGGAAACTAATCCTAAAAAAATTCAAAAACTCCGGAAACTAATCCTAAAAAAATCAAAAACTCCAGAAACTAATCCTAAAAACTGGGAGGTCCACCCAGAACCATTCCTAGGCTTGTGGGTTTCTACTGCAAGGATGGCCACGAACCACCTCACCTAGAAAGAGTTGAGGACTGGGAAGCAGAATGCCCCCCCCCCGGAGGAATTCCGAAAAATGTTCTGAATCAAAGGGAAACGAGTCCCTAGACCTCGATGTGGGACTTGAGTATAGTCAGGTCTCAAGGGCGGAAGAACACGAGCGTCAGGTCACTCAGGCAAGCTCAGGGATACAAAACCTTCCAGAAAATCAAGTACGCTTTTCCAGAAGAGTCTTCACTGGGTCATATGCTCACTTCCCACACATTGGTTACGCCAAACATATTTTGTTGGTGAACAGTACATCCAGTGTACTGATGAGCCAGCGAGTCAGTGACAGGTGACTTTGAACAAAGCTCAGTGATGTTTTACCTGTACTAGTGCCTCTTGCCACTTGCCTACTATTGCACTTGATTCATTTACTGTAAGACAAGCAACATATGCAATTCCATAGTGATTATCACAATTGATAAAGATGGTATTCATCATCAAGTACATTCTAATAATTTGCATCCCGGATCCCATTATATACGTCATGAAAACCTTGTGTATTAATTGAAATTAAAGCTCGTAAGTGCTGTTAGAATAAACACTGCATTTGGATTGCCAGGGAGCCGCTCTAAACCGTTTAGAGCCAATCCTCCGGAAGATTTTAGGATTAGCTCTAAACCGCTCTAAACCGTTTAGTACTATTTGCAAAGCAAATCCACCAGGTCGGAGTTTAGGATTGGCTCTAAACCGCTCTAAACCGTTCCGGAACCAAGAATGTTTTTGAGGAGAATCAGCTAGGATTAGTACTAAACCGCTCTAAACCGTTCAGAGCTAATCATAAACATGTGCTCAGGACCCGCTCTAAACCGTTGGGAACCATTTCTAAATGCAGCCACACATCGCAGCATCAATCAGATCTGGTGTATCTTGATTTGGTGAATATCTAAATTACAAACATGTGCATCGTACAATGACTTGTACCTATTTCTTGTCAAAGGCCATGTATGACTATATATCTAAATCTAAATACATGTTTTAGGCTGTGTAGTGTAAGCACATACAAAGGAACATCAATATATGTATGTATATATATATTTACACACATATATGTATGCACACACATATGTATATATATATATACACATACATATGTTTAGATTTGGTTTTTCATGCATTCTTTAATTACACTCAAACCAGGTTGAAACGCATCTGATATAATTATTCAGTTTCAATCTTACTGCTATATGATGTTCAGTGCTTATTGTGTGGAATATGTTGTTATGATGTTGGGATTGATGGAAGAGTTTCCCAAAATTGAAAGCCAGCTACCAATAATCATAACTCTTTGGCTCCTTGTAAGATCATGAAAGAGAACTGGATACTGTGAGGGAAATGCAGGATTGTTTTGAATATATTTCGAGTGTTAAGGAACACTTGATGGACGTTTTATGGATTGGGATGTTCGAAGATCCCAAGCTGATTAGTGCCCAAGAAATATTCAAGGTTTTAGGATCAGTATGCAATAAATATCAAAGATTTGGAGCTGGTTTCCAATATCTACTCCGTGATTAGGATACATTTCCAAGAATTACCTAGGTTTTGATAATTGATTTCCCATGTATGTATATATATATATACTCAAAGTTGGGAATATTAGTTCCCAACAATTATTTAGGTTTCTAGGACAAGTTTCCAATATTTGTCCAGGGCTTAGTTTTGCAAAACTTTTAGGAGTAGTTTCCAATATATCTTTTTTGCATATGAATACAAACATACACATATATTTCTGTTTATGTGTATGTAAATCCAAATATGAATATTTATATCTATGTATATATGTATATTGATATGTAAATATATATATATACATTTATGTATTGATTTATTGAAGAATCCGATGATTTAGGATTAGTTTCCAAGATTTGTTTCGTATTTTAGGATTAGTTTCCAAAAATTATTCAATATTTTAGGATTAGTTTCCAAGAGTTTTTTGATATTTTAGGATTAGTTTCCAAGAAATATTCAATATCTTAGCATTAGTTTCCAAGATTTGTTTAAATATTTTAGGATTAGTTTCCAAGATTTTTTGATTTTAGGATTAGCTTCCAGGTTTTTAGGATTAGCTTCCACAGGCCCACACAGAAAGAGGCCAAAGGATCCCATAAAATATAGGCTAAAACCCTGCAAAACGAAGGAAGTCCTTTAAAACGAAGGCCTTGATATGTTGCAAAAACCCTGTAAAACGAAGGAAGTCCTTTAAAACGAAGGCATGATCACTATTCCACTTTTTGATGCTTGCATTTTGGCGATAGCTCATGTCATTCTTCTACGATGTTTCCTACATGAGGCTGCACAGAATGTTCCATATGATATATCGTTGGCATTTGTTTTTTAAAGTTTCGCTCTGGCCTAACAAATTGTGTTTGGGAGCAAGCACTGGGGCATTGAAATTCTGAGATACCAGCATTCATTGAGTGTCAAATAGAACTTTTTTCGCAACTTGATGATCTTTAGATTTTTTGCTTTGGATGATTGAGCGTTCTGCAAGCAGCAGAGGTGAAGATCTACAGCAGCAGCTGCAAGAGATCAGACAAGAGGCACTTGCTTGATGAATGATGACATTCTTAGTTGACTGATGTGGACTGATGTTGACTGATGTTGACTGGCTTCCAGTTGCTTCCAGCATTCGAGATAAGTTGCAAAGGACTTTTGTCTTCTCAGGTAGACCTGCTGTCACGGCATACAGGGTACGTGCAGAGAATATGTAAACTTTTTGCATGTTCGGTTCAACTTAGATTGGGTCATTCGTTCGTAGTTTGAAAACAGCAGCAAGGCCTTGAGAATTTCTAGATATCAAATGATGTAGAATGATATGAAATGATATGAAATGATAATTATAACATGATATGATAATTATGAAATGATATAAAATGATAACTATAAAATGATACAAAAATGATAATTATCAAATGATTTAAAGTGACATAAATCTATAGATTCATCAATTTTGAAACAAGAAAACCCATGGAGCACGTGAAGCATCGCTGGAGGTGACGCGCTGCGCGCGAGCCCTACAGGTGGGTGGCAGCGATGGCGTCCTGGGCGGCACATCGTTCACTGGACAGCTGCGGTCTTGCAGCAATACATACCCTTCAACATCTTTCAACACATTTTCTAACTTATTGAATGTTTTTTTTGCAAACATTGTTTCTTTCAACATTATCTAAACACGTCATGTATCATTTATCATCATTTATGAACATTTATGATCTATCAAAATCTATCGCATTTGTTTTTTGCAGTATGGATCAACATCATAAACCCCAGCTAACATGCTCATGGTGTTCATTAGACAGGGATATAGAGTTGTCCTTCAAGCCTGAGAGTCCCGCAGTGTATGCAGTGTTGAAGCACGGCAAAATTTGAAGCCATGGTTCTGCGGACTTGCATGCGATACATGTTTGTATTACATGTGTGGTATGTGCATTATGTACTAATTCAGTGTTTGTTTTCAGTTGATTTGAACGTGCAGCTGCATTCCAATGATTACATTGACTGGGTTGGCACCGATTGTGATTGGCCTGGATTTTGTTCGCCCCTTTTCCACCACATCAACACAATGCACATGTTCTTTTGTCACAGTCAATGAGAGAAGAACTATTGATCTACCTTCGAGCTGTAATTCGATTAGAGGTACTCTCCAGTACGACTGTTTCAGGAACCGGCCAACATCCCTGCAGATGAGGTGGATGCTGCAGCTTCAACTTTCACTGCAAGAAATTATCCACTGCAAGAAACCTGTTATTTTCCTGTATCATTTCCTTCAAAAAGATGTCAGTGGTGGATGATTCCGATGGTGGTGGAACAGAGTTGGCTGGACCACTTAATTTGAAATGTGCCGCGTTTACTTGCGTGTTTCCAATTTCGAAGTGTGTTGTTGAACTTGGTGTGCATCCCTGGATGACTTCTGTTTGGACAGTACTAGTGAATATTATATACACACATATCATATATACATATATTTATCTTATAGTTTTGATAGATTCTGACTGTTAAGTCAGTTTTACAACATTCTCAGCCACAGGTCCTGGACATTCGTCAGCAGCTTGAAGCCCTGGGCGAAGAGGCCACAAATTCAGTCTTTGGCATCACATTCACTGTAGCATGGGCGATGCCAAGCAGTGGGAAGCAACAATCACTTGCTTCAGAGCTCAAGAAACTGAACATAAAGAGCAGAACAACTTTTTGAAAAGCATACCAAAACATGACTGCAAGAAATTTCACTCTGTGAATTTGTGGCATGAATTATAGAATCAGCGCAAACGGATACAAATGGTATAGTTGAAGTTTTTGCTCTGAGAATACGATGACTGTTTCTTCAATGCCTGTCAATGCTTTTCATGTTCTTTCCAAACTGCTTTTGTGCTGTTCAAAGGTTCAGCAAACCTCCCGCGTAGTTGCGAGCCGCGATCTACGGGAATTGGACGAGGTCAGAAAGTTGGTAGGGCTGCAGGTGGCAGATCCACATAGCTCCAATGCACAATGAGCTCTCTATCTATACCATATGTATATATGAAAAATATCTATATATATAGAGATATAAATCTATATATATATATATACTATGTTAATCCTTGTCAGTCTATCACATCACAATTCAGGGCAGCCGATGACACGGGGCTGGGGTTTGCTTCCGTGACTTTTTTCCTTTGCCACATCTGTATCTTTTCCTCTGTAACGAATGTGCCTCATGGTGGTTTGCTACTTGAGCTCTGCAAGGTGCGGCATCAACTTGAGGGCATACAGCGCACGGCTTCCCAGAACATCGCTGCAACAGCTGCTTGTAGAGAAAGGATTGCTTGATCCTTTGTTACTATTGCCTTCTTCATGAGCATTGTACTGCATTATGTATCAAAGTACATATGTATAGATACCAATTCATGAACACTTTAGTCCTATGTCATTACTTTGTTCGCACGGATGGTGCCCCTTTTGGGAGCACCATGGTGCACCCTTAGCCGGCTTCTCTCACGTTGGAACAAGCGTTTGCATGAGTAGACGTCATCCCAAGCCTCCAATTCACTTACTAAAGAGTATTCCTGGCCCCTAGCTCAAAGTGGTTTTCGATGCATGCCAGTAATAACCCTGGGGGGGTCAGGATGAAGATAGCGACATGTAACATACCTAGCAACCTGGACATACCTGGACTGACAAATATGTAAAACACCCACAAACTTGCAGTTGAGCATGAAGGCTGGTTGGCAGGCAAACAGTTAAACAGGAGACGCAAGGCGAGGGTTGAATGATCCAATCTACATGCTCAGAATACTGCTCTCAAAGCAGAGAGTCAAGCCTGCCCAAAAGGATTCATCGCACCATGAATCCGTTTGTGGCGCTGACATCAATTTTTGCTGCAGACACTCTTGACCACAGGATCACTCAAACTCTTGCCCAGGACAAGTTTCCAACACTTTGTCGGCAGCACGGTCAAGGCTTGTTTGCTGCCCGTAGAACGAGTGGTTGAAGGATTGAGCTGAACATGCGAAAGCAGAGTCATTGCATTGCCTCCTTCCCTTGCTTCAACTTGGTTGAATCCCTAAGTTGCCTCTAAGTTTCCTTTGTCATAGACTAAGTGTTGCCATACTAAATTCATCGTCGCATATCGTCGCTATGCCTCAAGGCCAACTGAAATGCCTTCGGTGGGGAGCCTTGCGAAGATCTGCAGTCGATATTCTCTCTTCGATCTTTCTTTCACCAGACGAAACAAAATTGACATTTGAGATGTTTCACTCAGTCGCTGAACTATTTCAATTGTGGTTTCTCAGTCTCAAGAGAGAATCAAAACAAATTTGACCTGCTGACCGACAGCTTGGTTTTGTACACAAAACACAAATTTCTTTGCGAAATCTGAGTTCATTCGGTTCTGTTTGAGCTGAAATTCGAGGCAAAACCCTCTTGGCCACGTTCCCAACCAGAGCTTAACGAGCTTCGCGCAGAGGCATTTAGCATGGTTTTTGCATTCTGATGAGAAGTGAACTTTGGAACTGTGGACTTCTTTGATGCTCTTCGAGATGCTGTGGGTTTTCAACGTTTTTCCACAATGAAAAATTGTTGTGTAGCAGAGCGCTGAGCAGATGAGCTATCACTAGCCACAGCAACATCAGCAAGGGCATTGTATATATTTGTATATTGTATTCATGCAATTCATGTTGTATTCATGTTCTAGATTGGATGAAGCTCTTTGGATGCACAATTTCGAAGAGCTTGTTGTTCATCCATCTCAATTCCCTATCCCTTGTAGCTTTGATCAAGATCCCTTCAACTTCTTGACTGGTCAGCGGACCTAAGCGGAATTCATTGCACGAGAAAGGTAAACAGCCTCCGAGCGCAGTTGGGGCAGCTGTCATCAAAGGCCCGCGATGTTGGAGTCTTCGAATGCCAAGCACCTTTATCAGCAATGGTTTGTTTTTACCTGCAACGAGAAATAGACGCTGTGGAGATTCAGACAGAATCTTGATTTGGCATCTAACCTTACACTTAAATAGGAATGTGATCGGCATCTGCTCTCAGTACCATCACAGGAGCGCGCAGCGCCCAGCTGGAAACGGCACTTGGGGCAAAGGCGGGGCCCAGTTGTTTGAGGTTTCGCCATCCTCGAGGGTTTGTTGCAAGGGGTCCAAGTAGCCCAACGCATTTAGTAACAAACCAAGACCTGGCAGAACCTTTGCACGTGTACATGTGTAGTGACAGTTGAGCAAGATAATTTATGTGCATTTGGTTGAGGTTGCTGAGGAACGCTTAGGATTTGTTTCAAATGTTTCCATTCCTCAACATGCTGCAATGAAGACAAAACATGTCCCTGGCATTGGATCGTTGTGAATCTCCTGATTTCCAGACTGCTCCAGTGATGCTGAGCAAACAGAATTTTATTTTTGACACTCATAGTTGCTATATTGATAATTATTGATATACGTTCATACTATACCTTCATCATACTGCATTCTTATCTTCACTATACTTCATCATACTTCATCATACTTCATCATGCTTCTTATATTTTCAATTCACCTGCTCTGCCAGGCGACTCGAGCCCCTTGGCAATCTGGCGCCTGAGGTGCCTCGGATGGGTGGGCAGACTGTGCTTCCTGTGTTCACTCTGCGGAGCCTACAGGTGGCGGCTTTGCATGGACGGCTGACTGCCATCCGAACGGAGGTAGCAAGGGTTTTACAGGACAGATGTTGCATGTCAAATCATAGAGAGCATATAGAGAGCATATTTGTTTATAGCTCGAACTTTAACGTATTTTCTTGATACGTTGCACTCACGTGGACTTATATACTGTTTGTTTGCAGCAGCGATCCTTTCTCAAAAGTGCAGGAGTCACAAAACTGCGTAGAAGCTGATCCTGCGCTGCAGGCTCAACATTGCTGATTGTTGTCGCTGGCTAGATTTCTTCCTCCCATGACAACCATACTTCCCTGAGCCAGTCTGAAGCCAGATGCAAACACAGAAGGGATGAGGGTTGAGTATTGACAGCTCTTTTGAGCGAAGAAACCATTTCTCATAGTAGATGGCATGTGTCAAGAAATCCACCCCTGAGAAGCAAAACTGAATGTGTAGTCATGTGTAGTTGCCATAGTCGCTGGATGTTCACAGCATGACGCATCCCCAAAGTTTCCCTCATCTCTTTGGGCTCCAGGCGCAGCTAAGGGTTCTCTTGCAAGAGCTTTCCAACGTGCGCTCAGATGCAGCCACTGTGGCAGCAGGAGGCCGGACCAAGCGGGAAGCTGTCCGGAAAAGAAGCGTGAACATGTATGAAAATGTGACAACAGGAGTGACATGTATCCTTCCTGATGTTGTTATGAAGGCAGACTGACTCTTGGACATGGTTTGCATGGTAGTCTTGGACGGTGATACTCTTGAACTTGTATGAACTTGTCATATTTTGTTGTGATGTGTTCTACATTCTCAGGGAAGTGCTTTAGGGGACGGCAGCTGACTGTATTACAAACTTCTCACGCCAACCTACCCGAATCCTGTAGACTGTAGACACTTGGACCATGATTGGTTGTTCACCAAAGGGTTTCGCGAGGAGTCGATGGGGATCTCACATGTTTGCACTCTGCACAGTCGTTGAAAACAGATTTTGGGCAGAAGACTTGCAAGGTTTGAACAGTCAAAGATCATCAAAGATAGTCAAAGACTGTAGCTATCAAGGGCAACAGAAGCGCTACACCCACCAGCTGCATTCGTCCCAGCAAACATGAAGGCATGCGGGGCATGCGTTTGTTCTGACAGGCAGTCCTTGCCACTGGTCTGCCTGGCGGGCTGAACCTGTGGCTTTGCCAGGAGACGGAGCTCAGGTGGGAGCTCAAACACTCAGAACATCTTAGAACACTTGTCCAGTCACTTGTCCAATCACTGGTGCTCCAAAGATAGGATCACCTCCAGTCACTTGTCCTCCAACCATAGGATCACCCAAAATATGAAGATGGCAACACCAGTGTCAACACGTGGCTAGCGCTGTGGAACCTTGAAACTCAACAGAATGTTGATCCTCCTGGACACCGCTGCATGCTCATTGCAAGTGCTGACTGGCCCCCACATGTCATGGAGACTCCTGGAAGATAGTTGCATTGAACCCTTGGATTCGTAAGAATGGTCATGCCTCAGCAATTTGCCAGGTTGAAGTTCGCGGCGAGGGAATGACAGGCGGGAAGTCCTTTGATTTGAGTCCGATGATAATGCAGTCCTGTTGCCGGCAAAATATGGATTTCTTGTCAACCTCTATCTCAGCGCGGTCGCCTTTCTGGAACACACTATCCTACTGGGCATACACTATCCTGCTGCGTTTTGAATTCTGGGGGGGCTTTGAAAGTTGGATACTGTTTGATCAACTTGACGGACATGCTGCAGCGGAACATGCCATTTGCAGGTGCTCCACCGCTTGTTGTTTGTCCTCACTTGACGGGAGATGTCACTTTTGGCCAGACAGAATCTTGGCTGTAAAGTTCTTCTTGCACCGTTGCTGTTACTTTCAATGTTCCCGTTTTGCAAGTTGCTGCATTTCTTTCGAGTGCAATGACCTTGTTGGGCACGCCAGTAAAGTCTTCAAATTCGATCCAGGCACAAGATATGCAACAATGCTGTTGTCAAAGAAATCTTTCAGTCAAGCAAACAGAGCCTGAGGCTGTGCTGAATGGAATCTTGGTCGAATCAATGTCATGATGCAAGGTTTTGTCTGATGTCTTGTAATTTACTATGTAGTTTTAGTGGGCATGGCTTGAAGATCCACAAGCAGAGTCTTGCGCGCCTACAGGTTGCCAGCTGGATCCAGAGGAAGTTTGGTGATGTGTTTCAACTGAAGATTTACACAAATTATATACTAGATTATATAGTAATTATGCAATTATATACATATACATATACATATATATATATATATTGCATGCATATGTATTTGGAAGTAGTGACTGGGCTGCAGTAGCTAATTTTAGGCTTTGTCGGGGGAAGTATCCGGGTGTTTGTACTGTAGCTGGTGTAACCCAAAGGTTCTGGTTTCGCTACTAGAAATAGTAATCGTTACATCTATGTTTGGGGTGAAGATTTGTAGGTCCAAACAGCTGGGTCATGTTGCCGAGGCGGTGGACTCTCGCGGCCTTCCTCGGCATCAAGTCGGGACGGTAATAGCAGGGTGCGATGCTCATTGTCGCAGCCAGGATGTTTGTTTGAGGAATTGGCTAATGGGATCCGCTCTGGGTATCCCTGTTGCATCAGGGGGTTGATGAAGTTGATCGACCGGGACGGGTTTTCACACCGCATGTCACTGAACTTGGAGAGCATGGCCTCCAGGCGTTTGGGTTTTCTCGGGATCCGATACCAGGATTAACTCCGTTTCACCTCCAGCTGCCAAACCGCCGCTGAGGGCTCAAGAAAGCAGGAAATCCAACTGAAATTGGCTGACATGATAAACAGCTGCAGAACCCCAAGATGCCCTGACGCGCCGACAAATAGGACAAAATATCAAAAGATGTTAAAAGCTAAATTAATTTTACATATGTTATATATGTTGAAAGTTGAACACTACGAAAGTGCAGTAGATTTCTTGTACATGTTTGCTGTGGCTTTCTTAACATCCTCAGACAGTCCTGATTCATTGTCTTGCAATTTGCATCTTGTGCACTTGAATCATAGCAGCTACTTGCAGCTTGCCACAATGGCAGTTGGGGTCCCAGTGAGAGACTCTTTGGACAACCCATCAAGGAGCAACTCAAATTTGTGTGTGTGTGTGTGTCTAGAATCTGAAGCTTTTCAATGTTTTTTACTCTTTCAAATTAAGGACACTCAAGAGATCCGGGGAGTAGTTCATGGCGTGTGTTGTATCTCACTCCCGCTGTGGATTGTGGGGTCCCTACTGAAATCGAATCCTTTCTCTAAGGCGATCATGGATTTGTTGATCGATTCGGAGGATGAAGCCCAGGTCAGGAGATTAGGTATCAGCTATGTCAACGTTTGTCTCAAGATATGTCAGTGTTTGGAGTGTGATCCAAGTGCAAGATTTGTGTTGTATGGACTTGTGATTTCATTGCCATACTGCTCCTAGATGCGGCCACTATATTTGGCAGAGAATGTATACTGTATAATTTGTTTTAAAACATCTTTGCCCGGAGGTTGCCACGCCCTGCATTTGGCCAAAGGTCTAAGCCACAGATCAAACCTTTGTCTGACGCAAAAAGTGAAATATCTCTTGATTGTGAGGCTTTCCTGGGTTCACATCTTGTTCCATCTGAGTTGATTGACATTCATTGATGAAATTGATTGACATTAATTATTGACATTAATTTCACTGACATTCATTGACTACCGGATTGACTTCCGGATTTCTGATTTCAATTTGCATTCCTCAGGCGCCAGGATTGCAGGAGTGGGCGGAGGTGCTTCTCGCTGAGGCGGCTAAGACCGGGGTGGAAGCGAGTACCAGCGGGGCTTCGGAGATGTGTGCAATTGAATTGTGTGCACACCCTTCAAGCATCTTCCAGCATCTTCAAGCATCTTCAAGCAATCATTTCAAGTGACTCGGTGATAAGTATTTTGGCTACCAGGATTTAGCAGGATCTAGCCTGATCTACCAGGATGATCCAGGATCGTCCAGGTATCTGTACACGTACTATTTGTTGGGCGACTTCGAGTCACAGCTCGCTTCTTTTGCGGGGCAGGTTAACACTCGCACAAAGTTCCTGGATGCAGGAGTCACCTCCATCACCACGGCCAGCTTTACGTGGGCAGGCAGGAACTATGAAGTGCCTATGGAAATCTCTGGAGATCTAATCTATGGAGATCTATGGAGTATGGGGATGACTGTAGCGGCCAATTCTCGTGATGCAAATAACAGGCATCACAGGCTTAAGGCTTCAAGTTACTTCCATGTTCCGAACATATAATGCATCCTGAAATCCGATGCAAGGTTCGACAGATCACTCCAGAGTTGCATCAGGACAGGGACATGTCAGTCAGAGGCCGAGCATCCCGTTGGTTTCACGCCGTTCATTGGCCACAGTGGCAACCTCTGGCAGAGACCTCCAGGATCTTGCGGCGCCGGAGGACAATCTTTTCCGCTTGGATGGAAAAGACAAGAGCTGGCCTGTCACCCAGGGGAAAAGCTCAAGAGTAGAGCTTTCATAGGCTTTCATGTTGTGAATATTTATGAATCCACCTGAAAGCGACAGACTGGAGGCCAATGGAGGCCATCATGACGAAGTAAAGCTTTGAATAGCGGGTACATAATGGTACACGGATGTATTCTTGTGAGATTCTTTGTGTACTCTACAAGCCCTGCTGCAAGTTTGCTTGGTTCTTGAACATCTCGCTCTCTTTTTTTTTTTCTCTCTCTCTCTCTCTCTGCAAAGACAGGAGCATCACACACACAAATCTGCCTGCACTGATGTTGTTCCAAAGCATGCCGAACTCCCTGCAATGCAAGAGCCATAGTTTTGGCTAGAGGACCCTCGTTGTCTACATGTAGGAAGGCTTGTTCTGATGTACAGCTTGGCCTGGCATGCGTCACAAGATTGTATATGGCCTTGGAAGGGTTGAACAAATGCTGATTTGCCACTCAGTGCTACTGCAAATTTTGGGACAAGTGTCTCTTTGCCATGAACCCCTCCAACACGGTCGCAAAATTGACCACAACACTAGCTCTAAAACAGGCTGTAAAATGATTCAGAGTCCGAGATCAGTTTGCCTTCAATAGAACCTACTGTAGAGCCTACTGTGCCCAATGTAAGCCTCCTTTGTGGGCTCAACACGGCCCTTGGTCCAACACAAGCTCCATCGCCCAGCCCTAATCAGCCAGCACAAGGGCAACGACAATGTGACCCGCCATACCTTCAAGCCCCACGGAACAGTAATATCACAGATGGCCAGCTCAAGATATAAACTGCTTGATGTATCTTGATGTTGGTTTCTGTCCAAACCTTCTCCCTGTGACCGCTGCAGCAGTGGAATCCTCCTGCCTAGCCTTCTGTGCCGCCACTTTTTGTAGCCGAGCAACGCGATGGTTTGACTGGTTGCATATTCGTCCAACCTTGGGGGTTCAATCTAGTTTCAATCTGTTTCAATATGTTTGAATCACTGGCTTTTCCCTCAGGTTCCTTCAAAAGGGGGGTGTCAGCTTCGAACGCTCAAATGCTGACAAGCTTGGGCCTCACGCAAAACTTTGGCAAGCAAAATAGAACGATGAGTTCAAGTGACAGCAAAGATTTGTTGGGCGACAAGCTTCAGGCATGAATTGATGGATGGCAAGATGATGCAAAGAAAAGTTCAGTCTGTCTGAACAATTTAACAAAGGTTTATGGATTGTCTTTGTTAAGGTTGAGATTGCTGAAACAGACTTTGACATTCTGTTAAACTATCCGGAGACACATAGACCCATGAATTCATCACTGTGCTCATCATTTCAGTAGATCGTGTTCTTCACATCCCTGGAATTTCCACAGGTTCCGACTAGATGTGACTTTTCATGGCAGCCGCTTCGGAGAAGACTACGCTGAGCCTGGACGCCTCAAGGGTCCAAAGGAAGCCAACAATACGACAGAATTTGGCAGAATATCCGGCCCAAATGTCTTGGATTTGAGAGAGGGCATGGCAACTCAAGATTTCAAGAATCTTGGAGAGGCCCTCAAAGCTGCGGTTCCTAGTTGGAGTAGAATTGCTGGAGAGATCTGGAGAGAATTGCAGAGTCATTTTGGGGTGAGTGCGGCACAAGATGCGCACGGTTTAGAATGCAGTACAATCATATAGGACTATTTGTTGACATTCTTAGATGGTTGCATGCCCAAACTCTTCCATCATGTCAGTTCCGCAAAGGCTGAGTCGAGAAGAACAAGCCAACACCATCAACTGGCTCATTGCCATCGGTGTCGTCATGGACTCAAGATTTTGGAACTTAAGTGCTCGCTCACTACGCGGCTCCAACCAGCAACAACCATGTTTTCCGTTTCCCGTTGCGGTGCTCAGTGTTCGCCAGTGATTTTTGTTTGTCTCTAGTAGAGACGCACATAGATCTTGCAACCAGAATCTAATCATTTGAGCTATACTGTTGCACTCTCTCGGAAGTTTGGGAGAAATGAATTTATCGGGAAAGATTGAATCTTTTTCACAGAGCAGAGCTTCCATTGATATTGCATGATATTTCTTTATATTGTTTCTATTTGCCTAGCCGGCAGGACCTTTGCAACATAGATGCGTATACAAAGACGTATGTGAATTCAGACTGATTCATAGACATTGTTGCATTGTTTGGGTGTGGAGCTTTGCATATGTAGCAATGTAATGTAATTAAATTAAGTCATTTAACCTATTGTGTTGCGTTCTTTGATGTTGTGTCATGCTATGTATGTTTAACGTTTCCGTGTTATGGTATGGCGCCGCATGATATGATATTGTATACTGTATGTGTGGTATGAATCCAATGTAATCAAATGTTGCGTCATGCACTGCAGTGTATATACATATATGTCATTTAATGATAACTTAAATATCATGGCTACTGCTTTGTACTCGTATGATGTAGCATGATGTCAAAGTAGCGTATATACATGCATATAGCACGTATAGACGTATAGAGGAGCGCGTGTAATTTTGAGATGCCAGCCAAAGCTAGGGCTGATTCTTTGTATGAAGTTATTTCAGGTGTGTCTGTGTGTGTGAGAGGAGGGGGAGGTTGCCAAATAAACGTTTTCGGAGAGTGGCATGATTAAGCCTTAAGCGCCAATGGTGGTACTGTGGCAGTTGGAACCAGCACAACAAGTGTGAGCATGCAGGTGACTGAGGACGACTGTGGTTTACGACTGGTTGGGTGTTTTTGTTTACCAAAATCTGCACACGGTTGTGCAATACAGTGGGGTATTTGACACTGAGCTTGATGTTGACGTTGAGGTTTTTGGGAATAAAGAACTCACTGGCTACGAGGACTGCCGCCAACCGGGAGGACTTTGGACACATTTGGACTGGACCAGTTTGAAGCAAGCCCTTCGGCCAAATTTGGCCACCGTGGAGCTTGGCAGTTTTGGAGTTGCTTGTCACATCTTGTCACACTTCAACCCCCCCCACACCGAGCCTCAGGACAGCAAGACCAGCGGTTTCTTTTTCATTTTCCACTCGAACTATCGTCGCACTCGCTGGCGCATCATCACAAGTCCGCACGATGGAAAGATACAGGAGCTTATATGAGCGCATGATATGTACTGTAGCTGTGTGCACATGTCACTAGTACCTACATTGCACAGACAATTTTCAATGCAGGTTTATGTCTCCGCATTGGCACAAACTGAAGCAATTACAAGCTTTCAAGAACGACAGCCATAGGATGCTCAGGTGCTGCACTTGTAGGAGCAGTTGTGGTTTGAAGAAATTCTGATTTCTTGCGCTGAACTCCGCTTTGTTTGGTTGGCTATCCATATTAATTGGCAACAATTTGATACACTTTTACATACTTTTACTAATCTCATGATGTAAAGATGGACAAAGCTAAGCGGTGCTTAAGGGATCTTAAGGGGTTGGCGATTGTTTGCCCTTTTGTTTTTGAAGAGAGCTTTCGTCGCAGGACCTTAATGGAGAGCAATTTGAATGCGACCCGCAGGTGGATATCATTTCCTGGCAGTGTGTTTCATTGTATGGTTTGCAAATGTTTGCAACTTCATTTATACAAGGTGCTATGTAGGATTGAGGGTCTTCAGAGCCACTCTCAGTCAAGTATGTGTCGACTGAAGATTGTGAGTCATTACGATGCAACCAGCACTGCTGTTCTTTGCTTGTCCTTAGCATGTCGGAGTGTGTGTGTGTGTGCGCGCACATTGGCATAAGCCCCGTCCTGCCTCTCAAGTTGGATGGTCACTTTGAGATTGATGCCTTCGAAGGGCAAACCCTGTCGATTGCTTAAAGTTGGTCGAGTTATGCCAAGTTCTAATTTAAAGTGTCAACAGCTCGGGAGTCATTTGCAATGCTTCTCAGGTCCATTGAGTTCATCAATCACGAGCTGCCAGAAGTTCAGTTTGCTGCGATGTTTTTTCGTGATGCACTAAACTAAAGTCATCCTAAGTCAACCAGTCCACTTGTAGGATTTGATCAGGGAAAAGGAATAGAGGAAGAAGGAAACGAGCAAGCAAGCAATTTAGTGTCGAGTTGCTTGAGAGGAAACATTTCTAGCCGAGGTGGATAGCAGAGGGAGCCGAGCGAAAAGCGCTTGGCATTTGGGTATGGCGCTCGAAAGTGGAGTCACCTGAGAACGTACTCGTAAAGACTGTTCCGGAAGAGCATGGCACGTACTTGTAGATTCGAAGGTCTCGATACAGTACAGTTGAGAATCTTTAACCAGTTGACAAGTGCTGTTTGAATTGGACATGTTCTTTGAGACTTTTCCTTAGATAATTCAATCTTCGGTGGACGAGCCATACCTGAACCAGCCCAACAGATACAAGAATCCCTGCAAAAAGCTCCTCAGATCTGTTATACTATGGTATGCTATATCATTCACACTTTATGGGCTGGGTGAGCCTGTTTGTATGTGGGCACACCAAAAATGACAGAAACCGCTCCCAACTGGTTGAAACTATTTGCAACATGAACCAGAAACTATTACCAAAATCAAAGAAACTATTTGCAAAATTCAACAAGAAAAAAACCAAAAAACACTTGAATCCGTTGGTTGCCCTTTGGTTAATCGAAATGATGTTGCATGTATGTGTGTATGTGTGTACTGTATGTATATTTGTGCACGTATGTATGCTCACCCAGCCCGTGATGGATGTATGTCAGTTGTATGTATTGATAGTTTACTGTATGAATCAAAAACAAATGTGACAATGTGTGAGAAAATAATCAATCATAGAATCATAGTGAGTCAAAATCATCATCATAAATCATAATACTCAGAGTCATAGGCATAGACCGTAGACATCATTGAGTCATGATAAACAATCAATGTAAGTACAAGTAACTATACAGTGTGAGTTCTTAATGTATGGGTTGACTATAAATGGAATATTTGTAGGTCAAACAAATGTAAAGGATAAGGCGACCTGAGTGAATATTGATCCTGACTGTTCTTGGCATGTCTTCTGAAACTTCTCTGACATCTAATGCCTAATGCAGCCAATAGTCAATAGCCAATAATTGCAATGCAACGACTCAAACAATAATCAGAATCGGAACCAATGAATGTCAATGTCAATGTCCACCAAAATTTGAGACTTCGACTCAGTGGCTTATCACTTCCGCCTGCCATGAGCGATCATCATCACCCGCTAATTGTGATTGTAGTAATACACAGCCATCAACTTGTATTTCATTCATGAGCATCTCATCCCACACAATCAAACAATTGGACCTTGAAATTATTTAAGCATGGGAAATCTGTGCAAATTTGCAATGATAGTCAATTGGGCCTGATCCTGCTTATCCCATCTGTTGGGCAAAATTCAATACATTTGATACATGTTAAAGGATTTACCCATACATAGTGTCATTATCATTGATGACATTAGCCTTTGCGGATCAAATGTCTACTGTCTATGTGTTTCTTTTGTGTTTTTTTTCTCACTCTCTCTCTCTCTCTCTCTCTCCCTCGCTGAGGGATAGTCTTACCAGGGCCAAACCCCCACTCTTCATCCGCAGTCCCCATGCTTCTGCGATCTGGCGGTCTTTCTTTTTTTGGCTCCCTGCGTTTGGACATCCAAATGCCAAGGTTCGGAATGCTTGTCTGTGAGCCTGACTCCAATGTCAACAGGGAGGAGAGCCTTTGAGAGAACTAAGCTGTGTTGCGCGTCTGCTTTGGCCACAGGAGAATGTCAATTGATAGATGAATGATTGTTTGTCTTAGGCTTAGGTGATGGTGATTTTTTGATACTGTAATCCAAAAAACCGTGACAAAGTAGTGAACAGGTAATTCACAATAGCAATAATTTGGCAATAATAATAACAATAATTAATAAATGATAGTAATCAATTATCAATATTAACAACAATTTCATAGCCTAGTAGTCTAGTCAAACAATCAAACGTTTTTCTCAGCTCTGGCTACCCCTGCTGCACAGAGAAACTGCACAGTTGCTGCAAAACCCACTGTGTGACAGTGACTGTCACTGATACTGATTCTCTCAGTATCTCACCAAACCCTAGGCCGCAGAATCTCAAAAACGAAGATGGCCTTCTGTGCTCACAAAAGTAAAAGAGTTTGTCACTCACTCATTCTTCTTCTTCTTCGCTTTGGTACCCTTGGTGTCATCACCACCCTTGCGCTTCTTCACTGGTTCTTCCTTTGTGTTCCCAGGTTTCCTGAGACTGGCACATGTTGCAATTGTGTCTATCATGGGTGCGGCACGTGTGGTGTACGCATTCCTTTCACTCTTTCATGCATTCACGGATTCATGTGTTTGTAGCGATTCGTTGGTAGTAATCACTATTTCTAAGTACATTACATAACTTTTAGGGCAATGGCAAAAGAGAATGATAAGAAACCACAGATAATCAATATTTTAATTAGAATGCATTGCCCTTGTCGATGCGCCAATGACTCAAATTTACTCTGATAGCTCGACACTGGCAAGGCAATATACATTCTGGATCTGCAAAATCCAACGGTTTAAATACCTCATTTAAACTCAATTCTGAATGCTCGATTTAAAAACATCGTCATGTGATCAGTTGAGATTCGATGATGAGGCAGGCTCTTGAGTCAGCGAATCCATCTTGGCCTTGGTTGCTGCAGGAAGGTCCTCACGAGAAGTGCCCAATTTCTTAGCCATGAAACCACAGACCTTGCGCACCGACTCAACGCTATTTGGGTACTTCTGCTTGTTCAGGACCAGGTCCATGCACATCATGACACTCATGGTTTTGCTTGTGCAGGTTCGCATCTCCTGATTGTTCACACTGTTGCACGTTCAAACTTCGACATTTGGAACAACAAAGCTCTTGCCCAAAAAAGTATTTAAACATACCGCTGGCAGCGTACTCCACATCTATCTTTTCTACTTTTCTGCGTTCTCCAGGTAAGCAGTGATATAAATTGATATTATAAATATATAATATATCATGGAATATGAAGTTGAAAAATAAAATGAAATGATGTACTTCTATGATGATATGATTTGTGAATTGAAAATGAATTCAATGATGGCTGACTCAACAAGAGAACCTCTGGATTCCCATCACAGAAGCGGATCAAAATTCTTACTTAACTAACTGCCTATCTGATCATCTGATCTGCCTATCTTGCTACCTGGCACTTTCCCTGACAATGTCCTCCAAATCGGAAATCACCCCGTTGATTTTGAGGAGCATCCACTTCAACTTGTCAGCAATCTTCGTCATGCCTTGCTCGCAAGCAACAACGGCCTTCAGATTCTGCAAATGTTTCGCACCATCATCCCTGAAAGAGAGCAGCTGCGCGGTCTCAACCTTGATCTCCTTCTCTTCGGAAAACATCCACGAAATCGATTCGAGCTTCTCACTTTGCCAAAACTCTCCAGCATCCAAGACTGGCCTGCAGGGCAGTTTCATTCCTCACGGCATGTACAGCATGAGGACACAAAACACATAAATCAAAAAACAAAAACACAGGAAAGTGAGTCAAAAAGGAAATCGTTTGACATTTGCAAGAGGTAGGAAAGTCACTGCTGAGTCAGTGTTGTTTTGAGGCCTGACTGAATGAATGAATCATTGATAATCATTTATCAGATCACGTTTTTAATCTTAATACTGTGCAACAGTGATATACATAATAACAATAGACAATAATCAATAATTGATAATTAGTAATCATAATGAGTAAAAAACAATAACAACAATAATGATAAATAATAATGATAACAAAAGATAATGATATTTTATAATAGTTAGATAACAAAACAAAAATAAACATAAAAAATAATAGCAAACAATAATGAATCATTAATCATTATTAATGATAATAAGTTTAATAATAGTAATGAATGATAATGATAATTTGATAATCATTGAATCATCGCATTCAGTAATCATCATATCGTCCCTCTAAATTGATCCAAATTATCAAAGGATCAGTCTGAATTTGGGAATCTGGCTAGTCACCATGCTTGCCCCGGCCTGTATTTGGCAAGAAGCTCTCGCCACTTTGCCAACTCGGAGTCAACGCTGGCCACACACATGTTCAGAGACTCATAAACACTGTCAAAGTAGCCTTTGATCTCAACTGCCATGCTTTGTGGCAAGATCTTCTTCAGCAGATCCATGTCATAGGATGCATAGGTTGCAATCTTGACCATCTCTTTGGCAAAGCTTGTGAAGTCATCCGGCACGAGAGATTTGGTTAATGAGGCCAACGCACCAAAGTTGCCAACAATCTCCCTGCACTCCTCAAGCTGGCCCGGCAGGTGTTTGAAATCATTCAAAAAAGACAATGCCGCAGCTGCGCCTTTGGCATGATCTTCTGACTGGAGCTTCTTTGCAACAGACCAAATGGCGTAGGAGACGATCAGCTGTGACAATCTATTGTGAGCTTTGACAACGGACTCAATCCATGGTTCTCGCTTTCCAAGAAATGACTTCTCAAGCCACTGGCAATCGCCACCAATGCCACCACAGAACTCGGCCACCTTGGCTAGGTTTCCGCAAGAGGAGGATTCGTTGAAACCCATGATCTTAGAGCAAAGGCCGCAAAGTCTGCAGTTGACGCCACCATCCATCTTCAAGAAACGCCAGTACACATTTCCTGCAATACAGTTTCAAATTCATACCAAATGTAAATTTGAAAGCAATGTTCGGCTAGCCAACGGACAAGAAAAAATGGTTTGATCATCAACCCCTGCAGCTGCTATTAGAATACTAAAAAGTAAAGTCGGGCCGTCCTCGAATTTGCATCTTCTCGAGCAATGAGATGCCATCGTCGTCAATGGTCTTCAGGCCAAAGGCTGCTTCAACATCCATCGACTCATCGTTGACCCCAATCTGACTGGCAGTCCATTGCTTGTCCATGAAGTTCGTGAAGGCTTCAATCGTGCCTTCTCCGATCTTCTCATTGCAAAGATCCTGGATATCACTGGACAATTTGTGCATTTGCCCTTGCTTCTCCTGGTCAGAGTCCAAGTTGGCAGCAACATCCATGTAGTCAGTCAACTCCTCAAGCTTTCCCTTGAAGACGTCGTCCAAAGCAACGGAATCGCTCTTGAACATATCTAGTAGTTCATGCCCTAGTTTCATCATGTTGGTCGCAGCTTTCTTAGCCTTGACTTCAGTGATGGTGTTGGCAGCGATGCCCGTGACAGAAGACCACAGGGTCCTTCAGGGAGCAATCAGGTGAACATGTCTCAGCCATCAAATCTGATTAGGCAATGTCAATGTCAATGTCAGTCAGACCATGTATTTACCATGCATGTGCTCTCCAGTACACACTTTAAAGACTTGACGTTCTGTAGAGGACAAAATGCGTGTCTTGAAAATGTTAGTTGTTTAATTAATATTTAATATTGATGAACTGAATGAATCTGAATGAATGAATCAATGAATGTGTTTTTTTTTTGGCCGGGATCAAACTCAGCCTGAGAAGAGAATTGCTTCGGAACACCAGATTGACCCTGCCAGAATACTTCTCCGCCTCCTGGATTCTGAGTTTGATTCTGTTCTTCTCTGCGGGAAGCATGTTGGCAGTGCCCTTTCCGTCGTCAAGCACCAGCTGGCAAGCAGTCAGCTTCTGCATGTCAACAAGCACCCGAGCACACAGACCACAATTGTCGTTCTTGTAGCCGACCTCATTCTCGATCTCCAATGCAAGAGCATGCTTCTCTTCATTGAAGTCTGGAATCCTGTGTGTCAAGGGTTCATTATCATGAATCACTTTACGATATGATATTTTCTTTATTTGTTGTTGCTTTTGTCACTCTATCATCATGAACCTTCTTTGGCATCAGGAAGTGCACTAATCGACTCACAAACTTGATGAAGGAATGATGGCGTCAATGATCAAAACATCGATTGCAAGATTGCAATAGTATCTTTTCCAATGTGAACCTGAATATATATATATAAATATAAATTTAAATATTTAATTGAATTTGATAGTTAAGATTGATGTGATTATTAAATGATGAATTTCTGGTAATGATTCTGATGCTGCTTCCGAAGATCATTTTTCAATTTCAAACAAAATTGGTTCAGGCCACCCAATGAACATTTATTCAATCAACGCATCGCAAAATACAGCACATCAAACAAAGAAACAATTATCAAAATTGGTTAAAAAAAACAAAATCAAAACGCACGACAATCGATGATCGACATCCTCGATGATTCGATGATCCATCACCAAGCAAAAGTACCAATCGACAAATTCACCGGTCATGCATCGGAGTTTACAAGTCAATGCAATACACTCAGTGGAATGGAACAACGGTCAATATTGTTTGGCTTAGTCTTTGACCCCGCCTCAATACCTCGTCGTTCACGCAGAACTCTGGCAGGGCCTGAAGCATTGATGAGGTAACTTCTCGGGTTGTGGTGCGAAGCTTGTCCAGAAACTGGTTGAACAAAGTCAACTGCATCAAAAGCTTCACATTCGCATCTTTCATCTGCACAGAGGACAAAGTGAAGCGTTCACTGTCGCTACTCTCCTGGGCACGAATGTATTCAAAGAAGAAAGCCCTGTCTGAACTCGTCAGCGATGGTTCTGGCGAAGTGCAAACCTGGATGGATGGGGACTGGCGCAAGTAGAAGCGAGAAACACGGGAAGCTCAACTTGACTAAACTACCACTACCTATCAACTAACAACACCTTGGATCCGTCAAGGGGTCGATCATTCCAAAATCCATCTGTTAATACTTGTCAGGGTTTGTAGAATGCTGCATTGCAAATATCCCATGCAACATTACAAGTGACAAGGCAATTGCCACATGAACCAACATGTCCCCACGAAAATGAAAATTATGATGATGATTTTTTTAATGATAATTGAAAATAGTAATAATTGATATAATAATATCAATAATTGATAATGATGATTTTGATAATTAATGATTCATGATTCATCAATTGTCAATTCAATGATTCATGATCAATGATTCATTTGGTGGTAATTTCGAATGATAATGATAATGATCCATGAGTCCATGAGTCTGATTCTTCAAAATTTGTGCCTCTACCAAAACTTTTCCGATGTCGATCAAGACAGCTTTGGAGCACTCGGCAGAGAGATAGTCGTTGCAAGCTCGGATCAAACTTTCCCGACAAACCTCCAAGTTCTTGAGGAACTGCTGGGGCGCAAAGTTGCTGTTTCGACAGTCTGCAAAACGATGCACGATCTCGCACCACTTTGACAATCGCTCTGCCACGGGCTTCAACTCCTTCGCAACATCCTCGCACCCTTTGTTGTCTGAAAATGACTCAAGCTTGCTCAGGCAGTCCATTGCCTTGCCGACCTTGGCATCAACATCTTTGACCTTGGCCTGTGTCTGCCACAAACTCAAAGGGCTAACTTGGCGAAGGCTGTTGAGAAGAGAAGTTGCCATGGAAGCAACCTTCTCTGCGCTCTTGGCACTCTTTGAAGATGTCACTGAAGGGCCTGAGGCAGGCGCTGGCTTCACTGCTGGCACCGGTGCTGAATCATCTGCAGGGCCTGCTGGCTCTGTGGCAGCCTTGGGAACTTCACGGCACTCTTCCTCAGCAGGCGGCGGAGCCTTCCCTCGAACTCGTTTGGCAGGGGGCGCCTTCTTGATCACAGGCTTGCCCTTCTTCTTCCCTTTTGCAATCCCAAAGCCGGAATCCTCAGATTTCTCACCGTCGGACATGGCTTTGTCGTCCTCTTCCTTCTCGTCTTCGTCATCCGACTTAAGAGCATCATCCACTTCATCCTGCCATGAGCCGTAGAATCTGTATCTGAATCTGTATCGACTGTATCAGAGTGTATCTGTATCTGTGTCTGTACAAACACTAGGAAGCAACATGAGAAGATCACATTTCATGTTTTTAATTTTTAGCTTTAATGAATTAATGATATAATATAATATAATTGGTTCAATTGATGATATAATTATAATAATCTTAATTGCGGGAAGTGGCCAAAGTCAAAAATCTACTTGGCCAAGAAGAGAACAAATGAGGTCCAAAAACTAGAAGAGAGGAGATGCAAAGATGTGTGGCTTTACACTGACATGAAACACCAAGATTGCAGAATTATCAAGGATCAAGAAACCCTGGAAAAGAAATGGGACTTGGATCCAAGTCCGTGTTCTGTCCTGGTTCATTGTGTCCACTTGCAAGCCATTCTGAAGCTTGTCGAAGTCCTCTTCCTGGGTTTCCTTCTCGTCATGCCTCGATCGTTTCTCCTTGGTAGCAGCCAAGCGAGTGCCAACCAGAACCTTCTTCCTCTTGTCGTCCAGGACGATCACGCCGTCGACACCTCGTTCATCCTGCAAAATGATTGGAGGGGTTTCACAACAGCAGAAGATCCACAAGTTGCAAACCTTCAGAATACCATGCGTTCTTGCTAATAACTTAAAAGCCATAGCATAGCCAACGATGTTTGTTAAATTCCAAATTGTAACTGTGAATCCGTCCATACAGCGAATAAATACAGCAATGCAAATATTTCTTAGTGCAACATCTTGTTCAAATCAATTGAAATGCAGTGAACTATTCAGCTTGACTCGGAAAAACATGGAAACATGACAGGTGGCAAGTGTCCTTCTGCAGCCTGAAACCCTTCTTCTCCAGGTAAGCACGCTTCTGCGCCAAGCTTCGCAGCTTGCGTTTGGATTCAGAATCTGCGTTCTTCTCAAAGAACTCTGGAATAGCGAACCAATCTCCTTCCTTCCAAGCAAACGCTGAGCGACAGGATCAATGCCAATGCCAAATGATGTCATATGATTCTGTCATTTGATTCCCTTTGAGATGGGCTATGCAGCGTGCAGTTATGCAGTTATATGCTGCTAGGCTAGGCTATATTGATGATATGTTCATAATCCGACGTTATGCTATTTTACACGTTGTATTCTTTCAATGATTCACAAGGGATAGATTCGACCCTGCATTCTGCCAGCTGATTGAACCTATGTTGACTTTGACTATTGGTTGATGAGTTGGTTCAAGAACATAATGTCGAACAGAGTGAGAAAGGGCAAACTCAACAATTTGTGGGTTGTCTGAGTTGTCTGTGAAAAAAACACTCGACTGTGTTTAAGCCCATCTCCTGCCGGAAATCGACGTAGCGGGAAGAACTCTTGGTGGTGTAAAGCTTTACGTCCACCTGCTCATGCCTACATTTGGCCCGTGGGTTCTTGGCAAGCTGGATCACGTGCTTCTTCCGAAGCGATCTGAACCTTGGTTTCAGCAGAACTCGGCCTTGATCTAAAGTCGCACGCAAAGGTTCACAGTGTCTCTCAAGTGGTTTTTGTTGTTGTCTAGGATAAAAACCTGTCCAAGCGACCGTGGCCCTGTCATGACTATAGACTATATACCATGTCTCTTATTGCGTTATTGTTGGCAAACCTCTACCTTCAACTGTTTGCAACCCATTGCTTGACCTGACAGTCACCTATTGTTTGCAATTGACACTGAAAAAAACAATGCAATTACATGTGGCGCGCCGTCAAGAAACTTGTCGGCCAATTGTGGGTTCTTTCGCATGAGTTTCAACAAAGCGTTGACCTTCCACTTTTTGAATGATCCTCTCTTCACATAGTAGCATTTCAAGCACTGGGCACGCCCTCCGTCAGGTTTCGCAGGCTGCACAGTCATTGTCACACCAGCAGGGCAGTCCTGCAATCAAGCGGTGGTTCAAGGTCAGAACGGGAGCATACGCATTTCGAAATGATGACATAATTCATAGCGCCACAACAACTAGCAGTAGGCACAGTCATGGAAAAAATAATAACATGACTTTACAAGTTAAGATAGGATGGGCAATTTGATGGTAATATTTTGGTCAGTCATATTGATAGTAAGTACTGATTATACTTTTCATAAGTCTTATCATAATCACAGACCAAACCAAAAGCAAAAAAATGACATAACATTAACATAGATATAATATCAATATCAAATGTCATTTTTTTTGAGACAAATAGTTCTACTCAATGTCAACATATTTTCTAACTTATAATTTATAACTATGACTATAACGATATTAATTTTATGACTGGCTATGCTATGAGTATAACTAAAACGATGATCTAACTATAAACTGTGACTGTATCAAGAAAAATGAAATGATTATTATCAAATCATCATACAATACTTTACATTAGCTCCCAAACTTACATTGCAAAAGTAGCGTCAAAACTTGCATCCATACAAACTGTCACACATGACTTATCCATCTCAGTAATCCTGGATTTCAAATACATAACTTACATAACTACATAACGTAACATAAGATTCCATACTACAGAAATCACATGGTTCTTTGAGGCACGAACATGACACGAGAATCAAATACAAATCAAATACTAAAACTAAAACACTTTGGATATCTTCGGCACCTCTCCTTGTCTTGGGATCCAAACTCTTGCAAACAGTTCGGACATGTGTTATCTGGGCAAGGTGGTTCATTGTCAGAACCTGAACTTTCGTTTTCGGAATTTGGCGCTTCGTCATTGTCTTCCACTCGATGAGGCTCCTCATCCTGGTCCAAAACCAACGATGCCATGTAGCAAGAAAACCTGGTCAAGCTGCAAGGCGTTGAGGAACTTCGTAAAGCTGAGTGATCAAATCCACGTCTTGAGCAAAAATGAGGAAATGCGGCAAAACATATGACACAGCGAAGCTTCGTCCATTCCGATTCCATTTGACTGCTCAGCATGCAGAATTTGTATGAATTTGTCATCTGAAATAAAACTGGCCAATGGCTATTAGGATTTACGGTCGATATAGTCTGAACAAAACATTCTAGAAAATGACAATGATGTGATGTTGCTAAAATGGTACGGATCAAGAAATAATCAATGAATATATCCATTCCATAGCATATATAATCATATAGCCCTCCAGTATGCACTGATCTCCACCGCGCCAACGCAAAGCAGAACAAATTCAAACCTATAGTTTGGACTTGGTCACTGGCATCTCTCATACTGCAAGTCACACAAACAACATGAACTGAATCCAACTGAATGCAGAATGAAATAGAAAATGGAAGCAATAATCAAAATTCACCTTTAAAATATGACTGGTCTGTTGATTGGCGCTATCGGCCTTCGATTTTGGATCTTTAGCTGCAAGCACCTTCCCCGGTGAGCAAATCGCCGTCTGTGACATGATTCCACAAACGGTCACGGCTACGGCCACTATATCTTGGCCATGGAAAGTCTTCTAAATCAAAAACTGAAGCCCTCGAGCCTGACTGTGAGGCTCATGATTCGTGGGCCCTCAATTACCCTATCACATGGTACGATCAATGTCCCATGGCAGGTTGACACTGCGATCAAACTGGTAACGTATAGCGCGACGACGCCAAGGAGGTGTAGGTGGGGTGGAAGGTCCATCAGAGATCAGGTCCCAATCCTCACCTTCAGGCGGATCTGCCTCCAGATTGTCAATCCACGAAAGCGGAAAATCACGATGGGTGCTCCACTTCCACAATGAGTTTGGAACACGGCAGCGAAGTTTGTGTGGAATCAAAAGGGTCATCACGGCTGTGACCACTGCGCCCATCACTGGTACACTCCATCCGTCTCCTGAAGCGGAGGCAGCAAAGGCAGCAAAGGTGTTAAAAGTGTTTAATTCTGGCCAATGAGCAATGTGAAAATTCCAAGGGAGGAGTCTCTAAACAATTCAAACTGGATTGATTGTGGGAAAAAAAACGAATAAATGAAATAGTAACTACTAGTAGTAAGTTGATAGTAACTCCAATCATAGACATGACATGGAACATGATTGTAGCAGTGTGCTCTCTGACTGTCTCCTATCTCTCCCATTGACCTTGCACCTGAGGACACCCTAAGATCAAAATATAAATGGTAAGTGGCATGTGGTAAGTGAAGTGGTAAAGTAATATCATCACCTAATCGGAATTGCCATCGCAGAATAGAATAAATGTCTGAGTTGAACCGTGCTGAAATGAATTGCAATTGAACTGATACTTCAACTTCGTTTTAGCCAGCCACCAATGACAGCCCACATGCTGTTGAGCCGCCGCTGATTTTGTTGAGGTCGCGGTAGCTCATGCCATCCACATTCAAGCGGTCAATCGAAAAGCCCTGCAATGCCAACAAATCCTCGGTATGAGAAAAATCGCAGCGCCAAAACGGAATGTTCAATGTTCAAGAATGCTGCATGTAAAGACCATCGGGTTGAGGGACTATAGATTCATCTTTTTTACCAAACTAGTGAGGATTCTGTCAGAATTCAGGATTTCTCTCCCTATACTATCTAATTACTGATTTGCCTATCATGCGTTGTATCGTGTGAAGTCACGCTTTCCTGATACATGGTGTGGCAGTGGGCACCTTGTCTTTTACATCAATGACGCAGGCAGACTGTAGACCTTACGCGGTTGTAAACACCGAGTGCCTGTGTGCATTTATAAAACTTACAATTTAATTTCATAATTCATAATCTGTCTATAATTCATAATCTATAATATTAACAGTAATAGTCATAGTATAAAATCTGTCTATATTAATCTATATTTATTTTAGTAATAGTCAAATTGATAATATTTGAATTGGCCACCGCTTAGTTCTCAAAATTCCAACCCGAGACCACCCGGCCTGTCCAGAAAGAATCGACTTCGATGTGAAGTCAAAAATTTTCACAGTCGTTGTGATGCAGGAGAGGTGGCCGTTGCGGCCAATGTGATGCCGCCCCACTGAGCCTTGATCAAAAACAGCCGCCGCAACAACATTGTTTTACTGTTTTACTGTACTGGTTTTGTTCTGCAAACTAACGGCTATCTCGAGACTCAACAATCTCTGTAATTTCGAGAAGGACACTTCACATGTAAAACTCGTGGAATGCTCAATGTCTTGAGACGAGGAACGCGCGAGGTCGACGTTACAGTGATCAGCTGCAGCGTCGACACCGTTGGCCTTAAGGTCTGAAGGTTTGGGAGCGGTTTTAACATTTGTGAAGTAGCAAACTGTCGTTGAAGTCATTTGGTTATTGTAAATGTAAGGCCGTAAAGCTCAATCTTAAAAAGTTTATGCAAATCATTTTTGTTGTATCAAATCATTCGTTACTTATTATTTAGTTGTTATACCGTTATACAGCCAGTTCATATATTCTCAATCAACAATTAGATTTTATGTAGACTAAGACTAAGATCATCAAAATCACATCTTTGAAATGATGTTATTTTGTACATCGTCAACATCAATCAAATAATATTATATAAATTATATAATATATAGTCCATTATGTCTTTCGTGCCACTATGGTATATCCAATCTATACATAATGCTGATGATACATTTTAATAGGTAGTACCGGTAGTACTACAATACAAGAACATTATATACTTGTTAAGAATTGTTATGTAACGTGATAATGATATGTGGCAAATCGTGGCATTCACGTAAGTAGTTGAAATGTGTTAAGTCATATCATTGCTTCACAATATTGATTTGTTTTAATTTTCATAAGCGCAGAAGAGTAAATGGCAATAAGCAAATTTGATCATGAACCATAAATCCAAACTTAACAGAATGATGCGATGAAATTAACAAAGTCAATGTAAAGAAATCGATGAATGGTTTATTCAACGATTAGTCTGAGTCTTGATTGAATCGCAGCGTCATTAATCGGTGATCCTTTGTTTTGAACATGATGTGATGAACTACAATTACACCCATGGCCCATGATTGTTTACTATTAGTAATAGTTAACCTTGACCTTACATGACTCCTTGAACCAATGCCATTGCCATAGAAACAAAACTTGACGTTAAGCAAATAAAATGCCTCCGCAAATTAGATCAGATTCATCATAGGACTCAAACGTATCAAAAAAAATGATAGGATTGGCTTATGAAACTTGCAACCACTCATGTGACTCTGACTATGACTATGACTCTGACTCTAACTTAACTATAATAAAAATAAATAATGAATAATGATGACAATGATGGCTATGACATAAGCTTGAAAGTCATAATTATCATAGTCACTGTCAAAGTCATAGTCATAGTCATAGTCGCGTCATAGTCATAGTCTATTCTATATGACTAAGTGCACGTATGACCTTATGACATCATCATATATCACGTCACATAACTTAAGCGAATGATCTAACATCATGTAACGCACCCAACATTATTCATATCATATCAAATATATCTATATCATATATTATCAATACAACTATGACTATAACTATAACTATGACTATAACTAATAATCTCATTATATAAATCATGAATCATAAAGTCATAAATGGTTAACTTATAAGTTATCAAAAGTTATCATATCATAGGCACAATAAGAACCAGTTGGAAGCGGTTTCGAGCGGTTTCGAACTATTTCTTGACACATAGTTTCGAGCGGTTTCGAGCGGTTTCGAACTATTTGCACATCGTGCCCAGTAGGGAGCGGTTTCGAGCGGTTTCGAGCGGTTTCGAACTATTCTGGATTTTTTGGGGGTAGGGGTTAGTAATAGTTGGGAGCGGTTTCGAACGGTTTCGAGCTACTTGCTGAGAAGTAGTTTCGAGCGGCTTCGAGCGGTTTCGAACCATTTCCTGAGACCCATACCATATATATCCATATAAAATCATATATCATATACATATAACATATATATTCAAATTTATATATACAATGTTTCAATATGATTCAGTATAAGTGATATGCTATGTGCATAGTCAAGTCTAGTCAATGAATCATATGTCACTGTCACGTAATGTCCTTTTGATATATCATCCCGAATCCCGACTATCACTGTCACGAGTCACTGTTGAACTATCAGTTTTTCCTTAGCGGTCTTTAAGTCTTGAGTCTTTATGTAGTCTTGAGTCAGGCTCAGTCACTCAAGTCTCAAGTCTGGTGATTCAAGAAGGGACCCATTGAACCAGAAGACAGAAGACAAAATCTGGTTGAAGATGAAACATGTTGAGTAAATAAATACGAAATTCCGAAATACAATCAGTCTGAACTTTGACCCTTCCCCAGATTTGACCTAACAAGCAAGCAAGCCTCAATCAATCCAAGCCACCTGCAACAGAGCATGCTGTATGTCCAGGGATTCTCGCTCGCGGCTGTTGAGCTTCACAGCAACTGACTCTGGGAGTTGGGACTTGGAATAGGGCTGAAGGCTCCCAAAAGGAAACAAACCGACCTCCCTCTTCATGGACCTGATCATCATTTTCCTCTCATTCGAAACCCGACGGTCCTGTCACAAAAGGATGGGTGAGCATTTCAAATTGAAAAAGACCAGGCAAAACCCATCCAGAATTTGCAAATAGTTTCCCCAGAATTTGCAAATAGTTTCCAATTAAACATACAAATAGAAACCAATTGCAAAATAGTGTAGGCAACCTCCGAAAACTCCCCGAAAAGTCCCCGTAAACTCCCCGTAAACTTTCAAAAAACTGATCGAAGGGCTTGAGGAACTTCGGGTCTTAGGGACGGGATGGATTTGTGAGGGTGGGGGCTTGTCCCCAGGATTGGTTTCAACAGGTCCCCTCCTGGGAAGTTGCTGGCTGCGTTTCCTGTTTGCCCATGTCTGAAAGAATGGCACGATTGTAGTGGCGGATCTCATGAACTGTCTCTCTAGCGTGGTAGCGCTCATTTGGTAATGGACCCCAGGACATTGGCAAGACCTTGCAAACCAGCTTCGTGATGTTGTCAACAAGGTCAGCCTCTGGACAAACATCCTGCCGCACCATCACGATGAACAGCCTCCTTCTGCTCTGAGCCATACGGAACTTTGAAGACCTTGCATCAGTGACGGATCATGGGATTGTGATGGATTGTCGTAAGTCATACATACCGTTACATACCTTTCATTTTTTGAACAATCCAAGCTCAAACATAAATTGAATATAGGATAAGATGAGATAGGCTGATAGGCTGAAGCACAATGACACACCAATGGGCGACGAGTAAACTTAGGAATATGGACTGGCAAATCATGGCATGTGCGGGCGCAAATGACAGAACTTGGGAAAGAGATAGAAAGATTGAGAAGGATCAAAAGATATAGAATGAGAAACCAGTAAACTGGAAGCAGAACTGAAATGATAAATACGCAGAAACAAGAATGCACACATGCCACCACAACACCCCACATCTGCTACATACTGACTTCATTTGCTGGTGTTTAAGGACATACAGCATATATAAGTCTTACAGTTTTACAATGAAATTATACATATCTTTCTGCTGTCCCATTTCAACTGTCATGTCATGATTTCTACTTTGATCTGGAATTGATGATCTGTTCACTTTCATTATTCCAATGTTCCGAATTTGAATCCAAACATGCCAACGAGATACCATATGAAATGGAATGTTCGGAATGTTGTCATCCACCATGAGAAGTGTGACATGTGTGTTTCTGTTGGGCTTTCACGTCCAAAAGGCAAACTAAGTGCAACAAAGGTTCTCACAAATCATCAAAGTCAGGTTGTAACCTGGAATGAGGCCAAGCCCCACCTCCTCGCCATCGTCGGAGACACCATTGAGCATATAATCAAGGGGCGCCTGCCAACGGCATCGTTCGGAGAAAGTCATGTATGGTTTATTCTCATATCGAAATTGTTTGTGTTTATTTAATCTTCATCTCATCATTTCTATTGATATATCAATGCCAATGTCAATATCATAACTCATTATTGTATAATTAATCACTTTGATTACGAAGAACTATGACTGGGCGGACATAACAAAAATTGCACCGTATTGGTTTTACATGATAAGCGCTAAGGCTCATGATATGATATCATGTATATATCATATGAATATTCTATATAGTAGATTCAGATTCAATACTAAATGATTTTGATATAGTTGACTGTTTACGATATGTAGTACTACTGTAGTATTCATTTTTGAGAGCAAATGTGAAATATAAGATGTTTGACACTGGTATTTCATGATATTGTAAATAATGTGCGCTGTAAATGATAATTTCATAATTTATATTTATATGAATATGTTGTGGTGCCACCGGAAGCTGAACATCTTTCGTATGTCATACACATATGGGCCGGGGGTCACGCGTCATGAGTCAAAGGCCAACAATAAGCCATGCCATGCATCACAACTACTATAGACTATAGACTATTAGACTTAGACTATGAATACTATTACTGTCAGAGTCATACTGCATGCCTAATGATGCTAAGTACTAAGGATGTGTTACATCGGCTTAGGGACCAGGGTTGATTCAGGTTTGTCTTTTCCTCAGCGCCAATGATGGAATCACATCCGAGCATCACTGCTGAATCCCGTCCTGTGCGGAAATCAATTCTGAATCTGAGGTTAGTGAAGATTTGCGATAAGCAAGTGCGAATCAAAGTCCAATTAGATGTGATGTGACTGAATAAATAAATGTTTGATGATAAGTTAAGTTATCAGAAATTAAATCATCAACCCGTTTTTTAAACACTGTAAAGAGTCACAAATGAATCTTCTGTTGAAAAAAACATATCATAAACATTTTGTGTAATTCAGTGATATGATGACAAATAGATTTTCTGTACTGCAGCGCTCTGTATTGCAACCATCAATGTCAATGTCAATATCTGACAACTTTGATCAGAACGAAAACTGTAGTAGTAAACCTTTGGTGTTTCATAAATCATGAGTCATGCATGCTGCTTGAATTGCCTGAGAGTCATGACTCAAATGTTTGCGAGAAATCTAATCGTTTACCACAAGCCTGCTTCATCTTGATCTATGATTCTATGATTGATACTGGCTTGCTTGCCTACTTGCTTCTTACAACTTGTTACACAATTTCAATTACAAATTATATAGGTAAAGAGTCGCGATGCAATCATGATTGCCTTGCTGCGGGATTCTGCAATGGGATCAAACAATCAATGAAAGGATCCGAGCAGCTTCGACTTTGACGGGGTCGTCTGCATCAGCACTGCCACTGCTACTTTCCGCAATGTTCTGCAAGACGGCTTTGGTATCTTCTTGCATTTGAAATGATTCTGATATTTCAAGCAAACAATGTGAATGGATCCATGAATTAGGCCGCAATTTGTTCCAATACCACTCGAAACGGACGGAGTCTCTTTCAATGAACTTGTTACAAAAGCGGCACTTGGACCGTGAGGAAACAGCCAAGCCACCTTTGCCAAGACCCAATTTCTGTGAGAAAAACGTACTTGCACTTTTCTTTCTTTGAGAAATATCCTCCAACAAAGCCTCTTTTGTTTTTTCTGCAGTCTCAATCTCATGCTCAACAGATTGAACCTCCACAGTCTCTTTCTCAACTGCTTCTGAAATCGGAACTACAGAATCTTCATGGCTCGTCTCAATGGCCACTCCGTCACTGGAATCCGTGGATTCGGAATCACTGGAAGTCCCTGACTCACTTGTCTGTGTCTCAGAGTGAGCTTCACTTGAACTCATGGATGCAACGTGAGCTTTCTGTGGATCTGATTGTTCGCTCGCTCCAGTTTTTTGCTGCTTGGTTGCAGCGTCATGGCGATTGGAACCCTTAGCACCTTGCGTGGGCTGTGGCTGTTTCCTCTTCTTTGCATTGCCCCTGGCAGATAAACCAAACGGCAAAGGAGCATTGGGGTTCCTGCTTGCTGCCCTTTTCTCCGGTTTTTTGTTCACACAAAACTCGCAATGAAGTTCCTCAGCAATCACCACCAACTTAGACTGGTCCTCCAACGAATGACTGCACACCCAATGCTCAACAGTGATGCAATCCAGTTCAGATGATGTGGATCGCAGAAAACTTGAAATCACATGATGTGTTGTGGAAAACTTGGGTTTTCCATCTTGGCGTTTCTCGAACAAAACTCTGTCACCTGTAACTTTTGCCAACATCGCTGTTTGCAAGAGCGGCTTCTTGAGCACAATGCCCAGAAAAAAGCAAGCTGTTTGTGGAAACTCTGCAGACTTGAAAACTAGCAATGACCCTGTCAGGATCTTTTTCTCATCCAAATGTGCCTGCAAAGCTCTCACAAACATTGAGCTTTGTGTCCATAACGCAGACGGATCGTGCTTACACATGCCTGGAAGGCATGGCTCATCAATATCTACGAAGTTTGACTGGTCACCGGATGGTCTGAAATCCTGATGAAGTGTGGCGCCCAAGAAATCCTGCACAACCTGATCCGAAGACCAAGTATCAATATGCTCTGCTTTGAGGGCACCAAGTCCTGAGCTTTTGCAGGGCTTCAGGCACTCAAGCACAAAAGCAGAAGACCCCGGGTTGAGAGATCCTGGAAAGAGAAAACATTTTGAACGTCGTCAGTTATTGAAACTATAAAAAGTGAAAAACATTTAGCAATTACCGTAATAGTCATAGTAATACGGTAGATATATACATATTGTGAATGCTCTTCTGCTCTGGCTCTAATGCTAAGTACTAGTACTACTGCATATGTTTTGTATCTATTAATCGGTATGTGAATGTGCAAATGTAAACAAATTACGTTAGATCACCACATATACAGAATCTACATTACACTGTAAAATGAAAATCATGAATGATACATAGAACCAAAATACAGATATGTCATGTCACTGTCTTAGATTTTGATTTTGTTTCGCAGAAAAAATACTGTCGAGTCAGCCATATCATTTGAATCGAAGACAATGATGCGGGAAACACTGTGATGTAAGATGAAACCAGAGCGTCATAAGTCATAAGCAATCAGACCAAATCAGGCCATCAATTATTGAGCAACACTACACGGCCATGGACTTTCATGTGTGGACACTGTAAATCTCTGTATAGCCTATAAAATAACGTCTGTCTATCACTATAACTTATAACTTATAACTGATTCAAAAGAAAACAGCCCAAACCAAATGCCAAAAAACCATCGCCCAACTGCGTAGGCCCTGACCACATCGAGGCCTGCAAAAAGTTCTGTTCGTTCAAGGCAAGTCGTTTTGCTGAAAGCTTCTTGCACCCAGACCTTCCAACTTGGATTTCAAGTTCATTTCGCCCTTCATCCTTCAATGGCAATGATGTTTTGGACAAAGCATCTCTGGACTCTTGCTCTTGTCGAGCTTGGAGTTTGAACGCTAGTTTTTCTTCCGAATTCATGTTCTTCCATTTGTTTGCTGCTTCTTTGTTTTTTGTTGTGAACTGGTCTGGAGTAAGACTATTGCTTGTCATTGTTTCACGCAAGAAAATGTTCCATCCTGACAAATTCCGAACTCTCTTCGCTGTTGCAGCTCCAATGCGAAGTTGCTTTGCTTCCCGTGACTCCATGGGTCTCTTGCGCTCTTGGTCCTGGCAAAGAACAATCAAACAACCAGACTGGACCAGACTATTATAGACTCGATGGCTGTGTAGCTAAAAATGCCAACGTGAGAAATACATCTCAACTCTGAGTGGCAAGTCATGGGCCAACAGATTTGAAATACATCACATCTCACATTAGGAATGGGCATGGGCGGCATGGGAAAAATGATTTCGATTTCAATGTCACTGTCATGAATCATGAGTCATGAGTCATGAGTCACATAATAATGAACCATGAATCACAAACGAATGAATACAAAACAACATCATATGACTTGATGATAATAATAATACTTTAAAAAATATTGTAGTCTAGTTATAGTTATGTTACAAGTTATGTTACATTATCTGAATTATAGAATGTAATTATAAACTAAAGACTACTATAGACTACAAACTATAAATAGTTCGGCTATAAATTATAAATTGAAAATTCTAAATGTAAACATCGTATAGTATAGACAATTCTTGATTTGTCATCTGTCTATTTGTTTTTCACATTAACAACAATACCATCCCGATCACGGTCCAGTCCTCCTTCTGCTGGCTGTACTGGTTTCTCCCAACACGGCCAACTTGTTTCCGAATGCCAGAGCGGACAGGTGCACTGGGCATGGTGGAGTTGTATGCATCTTGCCGAGCCAAACCATGACAACGAATCACTGATTGGAGCAAGGATGTTTCCTTGGCAGCCTTGGGCTTCTTTACATACATGGAACCTCGCTTTGAGATTGACCACTGCATGTTGCCATGTTTCACCTCCACACTGTCAGAGTTGACCGGCGAGTAAGATGCAATGTGTGCCAACACACTTCTGAACTCAGAGAACAAACGATCTTGATACTCCTTCGGATGCATACCCAGAGGTCCTGGGCTCTCGTCTAGAATCACACCTGCAAAGGTTGAGTCAACACACCCGGGGCATCTGGACCTAGTTTTCACAAGCTCATCCCAGCACTGCACGAATTTCTCCACTGTATATCCAGAAGCCAGCCACTCAAAGAGACGAAATGGACAGCTTTGAAATTCCAGAACCATCCTCCTCCAAATGTCGCTAGCGCACGCCACAACAAGTTTGAAGAACAAAGACAGCCGATCACTTGTCGGTTCAAAGCCCATGGTGATGTTTTTTTCTAAGCCTGCCTCCAGAAGATTGATGGTTCGGTCAATCAAATCTTCCCCCAAATCACCCGAAACAACCCGGAGAAACGAATTCTTGGATTTCTCTTTCAACTCCGGTTGCTTCGGATGCTCCGGTCCAAAAGCGGACATTTGTGTCAACCAGCCTGTTCTTTGGAGGAAAAAATTCATGCCATACTCCAAAGCCTCCACAATGATATAAATGAGCATCGCAGATTGGTTGAAACCTGGCTTTGACAATTCCTGGCTGACAAGTTTTTTGCGAACACTGTTCTGTACACTGAAGCTCAGATCGTTGTCCAACAACTCATCCAGTTTAAGTTGGAACTCTTCAGCATTGCTGCCTGTGACATCTTGCAGCAATGAGTCCACCATGCCAGACAAACGAGAGGATGCGTCCGATTGGTTGGATGCATTGTCTTGCATTTGGGCAAGCACACGAGGGAGCAAATTGAAACAGCAACATCCAGTATTCATCCAGCTAGCTGCGTGGGAGAAATGCTTGAACCTGTAGAGAAGTGGTACCCGAAATCCTTGACTGAACAGGGGCACCACACTTCGCAGTGTTTTGTCCATGGCTTCCTCATCGGATTTGCAGCAGCCCTTACACCAATGAATCAGATTATCTGATGTGGTGTCAGAATTGCACATGGCCAAGAAATCCTTCAACAAACCAACAGATCGGTGAGAGTGATCGCAAAGTCCGTCAATGATCCATTGAGCCCGGCGTGCCCAAGATTGCATGCCAGCCGGATAGTGTTGCACCGGCACACCTTAATTCTGATGGTGGCTAGCCAACATATACACACCAACTAGAATTCCAACAGCCCAACGAACACCAACCAACAGTGCATACTGCATACCGTCTACTTGTAAGTTGTACTGACCTGTACTGCCTATACGCAACTTTACTGATCTATTTATTCTAAATCAATGTCATGAAATATGTTTTTGGTTTAATGAATCTTGATGGTAGTATTAATACTCTACTACTGACTATACTGTGACTAGTGACTAGACTATATTGCACTAAAATACTTTACAATACTAGAATCAATCGTGTCAATCGCGTCAATAACATATCCGGTCCATATCATATCAGTGCAGCATCATCTCATCTGGAAATAACAATGTCAGAGGCAAAATGAATCCGTATTGCATCATTTGGGGATTCAGATTCACTTAAGTACAGACACAAATAAAAGAGAGACATGATATGAAATTGATATCAATATCAAGATCCAAGCATCGTTGGAAAGTCCCTGGGGATTTGAGAACCTGAACCAGCGCCAATGCGAACTGGCGTTTGAACGAAAACTGTTCAAATAGATGAGCAAGCCTGACCAGTGTTGACCAATACTTGTCGACGCTCAACACAGCTGGCTTACGTACCAAGCACACCTGGTGCAACTGGCACTTGATGCGAAGGCCCAATCTTCGAGATCGATCAGAGCTGCCGCCAACCAGCAGTGCACGCTCATGTTTCCAAACTGCATCATTCGTTGGAAGAGAGTCACCAATCATGATTTGTGTTTTCCAACAATTTGACGGCAAATCATCCAGAAGTTGTTTTGTTGACTTGTTGAGTGAATGAGACGATGGCAGTGCCGCTTCCACATTTTGAATGGCCTGTCCAACACCCTGGCTGGTCAACAAAAGATGCGACGTGTATGCTGAATGCAAGTCATCTGTTTTTTGCGACTGCAGCATGAGAAAGGGAGAAGGGACTGAGAAACTGTTGCACTTGCCATCGTCATATCTGATGTGAAGTGTCTGGATTGTATTCATCACAGTGTAGATATTGGAAGAACTGTCTGCTGGATTTCGGATACGGCATGATGTATCATCCAGCACAACCGTTTCCAAGATATGGAGACAAGAGTTCTGTGCTGGACTGAGCAAACGTCTGAGGAACAACAGAATTTGTATCATCAAACTCATCGCAGCCCTTGCCCGATCCTGCAACAATTGTTTGTAGTCTGGCCTATCATAGGCAGTGTCTTTCATCTGACTGATTGCGGTGTAAGCGTTCGGGGTGAAGAAAGATTCCTGCAATCTCAAGGCCCAGCTCTTCTCTGATTGCTTGGGGCCACTTTCTCCAGCTCTCTCGAGAACGTTCTTAGATTCTTTGATCCTGTTGAGAAGTCTTGCCCTAATAGCTTTCTCGGTTCGCTCCTTGTTCAGTTGTTGTTTCTGTCGGTCTGTCTCATCTTCCGTCCCGGTCTCATCTTCCGTCCCGCTCCCGCTCTCTGCTAAGTCAAGCAGCCCCGGCATGGCGCAGGATGCGTGTGGCTCAGTGAACGAAAAAGAAAAGTCAATAGTCAATACTCAGTACTTCAATAGTCAATATTCAATATGTTACATGTTAGTTTGATACTTTACAATCAAATCAAACCATCGAATCATAATCATAATTAAATTATCCATGTATCATCTGATCTAGTTTATATCAATGTCAATATCTATCTAACTATGTCACTGTCTATGTCAAACTATGTTGTTGTCTTTCCTTTTCAAATTCGATTGACAATTTAACACTGAATCAATAATCTGATTTCGGAACTTGGCAAACATTTAGCAATGAGTCGAGTAATGAGCATTCGGCCGTTCTACTCTTTAATTTTTGCAACTGAAAGGATTGGAACACCAACTCAAGATCGTGGATTGTCCCGCCCCTTCTCTTTTCTAATTGTGAATGGGCATCCTGAACTTCAGAACCTGATGCATCCTGCCTTCTTTGCTTACCGAAAATTCTATCGCTGAAACCGAGACTGCGCATGGGAACTTTGATTTGGATTGTTTGGGCAAGGAAATTTAGTGGTGGAGGAAATACAGACCATCAAAAGTCGATACAGGGTAATCTGATGTAATCTAGTAACCAATCGTCTGACCAGCGGTCCGTTTCAATGTCGTAAAGACATGGAGGAGTTAGGTACAGTCTGTACGGTACAGTCATGAGTCATAGCCCAGAGTCCTACACACTCTGCCATAAGCCATCATAAGCCAGTTATAGGAAGTGAAGTCAGTGTTATTATAAGCAAGCCTGTTTTGACATTAGCCAGAATATACATGTTGTCATTGAGGCTTTCCGCTTTCCACAAAAACTGCAGGCCTAGGCGGCCTACCCTATGTTAATTCAAAATACAATCATTTCATTTGAATCAAAATAGTCAGAGTCAGTCTAGTTGTATGATATGATGTGATTCGATTCCAATTTATTATGAGTTCTCAAAGTCAACCCGCTGGAATGGATAGGTGAACCGGTTAACATTTTCAGCCCAAGGGAAATTTGATTAAACGTGGGCAACTGGCAAACAGAACCCAGCTCTGCCCCCACTGCCTGATATCGTTCGAAAAAAGTGCCCTTGCACTCAGGAGGGAAGTTGGTCATCACATCGGCTACCTAAGATACAATCCAGGAGGCGGAGCCCAAAACGTCAGAACTGTCCAAATCTAAATTTTAAGTCTGACTCGAACTTGCGAGCTGGAAAACGAGGATTATGAATTGTTCAGAAGTAAGCAAAAGCAAAGACCCTGAGCCAGAGACAAGAGACTCCATGGTCCATAGGTCAAAAATAATGATCAAACAAGTGCAAAGGCACTTTGATTTGGAAGTTTGCATCCTTAACCCTTACCGTCTTACGTAGCCCATCATCTCGCGTCAGCAAGAAACTTTGAGAGTTGAACCCAGCCAAAGACTGTAAGTGCGCCAAAGTGACTTCCTCCATCACCGAGACCTTTGGTCTCTTGGATCCTGAGCAATCGACCAAGTGTTTTTTGGAGATACGATCTGATTCTCAACATAATGTGGATGATAGGATTTGGGATGATTTGGATTCCGTGAGAAATATGTGATATATGATATTCATTAATTAACTATATATTTTTTATATAATTTAATAGTACATTATGTAGCCTACAGTAATATGAAAATATCATAATATCTGTCTGTACTTAAATTGTCTTGATGATACACTGTCACTGATACGATACTGTTACTGATTACTGCGCTGATACTGTATGCTAGGCTATGACTCTATGATCAATGAATCAATGAATGAATGATGAACAACATGGTCGGCCAATCACCGAAAGCGGATGATTGCAAGCCAAGATTCTCACGTATTGAGAACCCCAAACGAAAGGTTTGGCCTCCTCCTCTTGGAAGGGGTTATAGTTCCGAGACTTGCGCTTTGTACTAAGTCGACTGTAAGGGGTACACGGCGGTCCCCAAAGTGCCAGATCCTGCGTGCGCGCAGCCAGTCCGTGGCGCAGCTAGCACTAGTCTAAGTCATAGTGCGAGTCATTGGCTCATAGGTGAAGGCTACATAGTGCATAGGCATAGGCATAAGTAAGTCATAATCAGAGTCAGAAGCATAGTCGGCATAGTCTAGTCGCAATCTTAATCTTCAATGGTCTTCAGTAAATCAATAGTCTAGGGTAGACTAGCAGTATCTAAAAGTCTAAAAATCTAATAATTAGTAATCATTGAATCATTAATTACTATCTCTAAAAGTCTAAAAGTCTAAAAAGTTGCTTGTTGATAAGCCATGAGTCAATGAGTCATTGTCATTGCCATGACTTTTGTAAAACATATTGTCCCAAACGCGGCAATGATTATCGATGCGTTTATGCGCTAGTTGTAGTTCTTACAAGCAGGAATTGGCCCATGTCAACTCTACCTCAGAACCGGTCCTGGTCTGCCTCAGAAACGCACACGCGGTTGTGTAGCTTGCAGAATCCCGCAGTGCATTGGTCCGCCGCAAAGTTGAACATGTGATCGACTTAGGCGGCAGGTGTGTGTGTGTGTGTGTGTCTGTGCTTGCACGGAAAAGGGAAAACTGACAACACCCGAACATGTCAGAAATAAAACGCATATTCGGAGACCTATGTTGATTGGCTTCACGGTAGAAGTATGTAAGAGCCAGGGGCCAAGGCATTTATTTATATTTGGCACTGCAAAGCCCATGACCGAAGTTCACTTCAGTGAAGGTGGTTGTTTATTTATTCTCATCATATATCATCATATATCAATTTGACTATTTACATGACTGCTTCAAGTATTTCAATCTATGAATGACTGATGATCAAAATTACTTTTATATTTATAATCTATATTTATATCAATATCATAGAACTTAACTGAAACCTCCAATCGATGATTATAAATCAGAGATTATAGTACATACATAGTTTATAATTTGTAACCACCGTCCATGGTCAATCAGTTCAAAACATGTTCCGCTCACATGAATTTTCATTGCTCTGGTTCCTGTACCTTTGTTGCTTGCTCCAAGGGGTTCGCAAAAAGATAGGTTAAGTGACACAAACTGAAAAACCGACACTCCCAGAAACTTCACCTTGTCTAGTTGACTTTGCAACTTGTGGCCTCAGCTTACAAGTAGCTAAGCTACTAAGTAAACCACTACCCTTGCCCTTGCTTTGATCTATTGCAGCAATTTTACTCACAATGTTTTATCATCTAATCATCTATCATTAATCATTAATTATCATCATCATTATCATTGACAACCGCGTCCCTTGCTGAATGCTGTCGTGATGCTGATGCCTGGGTAGTTTGCACGCATGAATGCCTGCTTGCAGGGATCCGGATCGCTCACAGATGTAGTCTGAAACTTGAAGCGCAAGTGGTCCTGGAGCTCACGCCTCGGTTGCAGGATCTGACCCTTCAGGTAAATGTTGCCACAGAATTATTTCGACATTGACATTGGCGTTCTGAAAAGGAATCATGAATTCGTTTGATTGATGAGTACATGACATATGAGATCTGAAATATGTAATGTGAAAGATTTCATATTCAAACAAAAACAATAAGAAAAATGTCATACTGATACTTCATATCATATCACAACGGACAATTCATACATGTATGATTGTATGATGATTCTGCTTGACTAAACAATATGTGATTCATATCATGAAAACAAACATTCAGCAAAATATAGTTATATTTATATTTTGAGAATTATATAATGTTGATTATCAATAATTAGAGTGAAATACTTTATCGTATAAATGGATATGATTCGGTAAAACTATGAAACTTAACACCATATAATATGATGTGATTTTAGACTGTGTTTTGTTAAGTTAGTTGACTGTATATGTTATACGTAAGCAAAGTAATAACAATGTCAACGTCACTCCGTACGGCTGTACTAACTTTTGGCAATTTCTTATGGAATCATTTTCTCCGATCCCACGCAGTGATGTGATGTCCGGGAAAGGAATGTGTGACAACCCAAGGCCTTAGAACTTGATAAGTGAAACCACACTTGAATGCGTTTAGGACTTTAGTCAATGTTGTTTTTTCCCCCGAACTCGAACAGAACGGACTCTGAAGAATGAAATGCACTGTAAAACCAACTTGAAGATGAGTGGCATCACATAAGTTCCCGTAGCAGCACCAGCGCACAATTCAGCAACGTTGAACCTGAGAAGTCATGCGCAGAGCAAGGCCCTGTAGTGGTATCGGCACATGATATTGGTATCGGCATCGGTATCAAGTGTATCAGAGTGTCAGTATTGACAGTGGCAGCAGTACTGTTACTCGTTGATACAGAATTAATAGCAATGACTGCAATGACATATCGACATCGAATATTACAATTACAATGTTACTTAGCTAGGCAGATGCACGACTATGCCGACCATGCCATTGCTTTTCATGTCATTGGATCTAAAAAGTAAGTAGGCCAGAAACTTGTGTCCGGTGTCCTGGATTTGAATCAACCTACCTGGGCTCGGCAACCAAAGGTAGGTCTGAGGTTACTTAAGGAAAGCACATGGACAGCACTCCAAGCAACGACACATGGTTGAGTTTCCCTTGGAATTCAGACAGCCCCAACTTGTCGCAGTACGCAGCTGCCCATTCAAATGACCGTGGTCTTCGCAAATCGCTCTCTTGTGGAGACGTTGAGCTCCTCAGAATTTATCAACGGAAATCCAACATAATCTGCAAGCGTGGCAAAAAATGTGAGCTAGAAAGAATGATGCTTCAATGCTTCATGTTTCTTCAACAAATCCGCAACATGACACCTGCATCTGCAAAACATACATGTTACATGATTGATGTGGGTTTTCACAGAAATGCAGAAAAAAACATGCAAGGAAACATACTGGCAGAATCTGTTTCGCACGGGAACCGCATAAGTCAGTAGTCAGTAGTAGATAGTTGGGCCTTGAACCTCATCCTGACTGTATTCTTTTGGTTTCTGGTATGATGCCTGGTTTTCACAAGGACAAGTTGACAATATCTTATCTACAAAGTGAAAGCTTTAGGTTGAGATCATACGGATTCGGGGTGAGTGTGGCGCAATGGTGGTGCTATTAATATCTATTCTATTAGTCTATTAAACTGAATTAAACTATTCTTATTCAGACTTATTCATGTCAAGTTTTATGCAGGTGTTGTTTTGGCATTTTATGCTCACACGGTCTGATTTGGTTTGTCAGCGAAAACTTGCCACCATCTTAATGTCATGCCACATCACATCACCATCAAACAATCAACATTTACATATTCATATTTCAAATATATTTATATTTATATAAAAAATGAAATGCTGTGCTGTATAATTTTGTATAATATAATTCATGTTTTTAGATTATATGAATTTAAATCAGACTATATCACCAATAGTCAATAGTGGATTTACTGTTTCTCACCAACCCATCATCAGAATCATAATCATTATCATTGTAATTAATCAGGAATCAGTACCAACCAAGATTCATCATATTCACTGTTCACTCATCATCATTCAGAATCATTCATCATTCATCATTCATCATCAAATCATTCATCATTCATCATCAACAAAAACGGCCTCACAAAAAGCACATTGTCTCCAGGGCTCTGATCATAGTCCGAATCATCTGCCTCGTACCCCCGAAGCAAATTGCGAACGAAAGAATGGCAGTCTGAAGACCTTTCATCTTCACTGCTGTCCACAGCAGCCATTGAGGCCACTCCAAGGTTTGCTCACTGCCAGCAACAGCCAAAAATGTCTGCAGTCGTGCTTGGCGAAATTATGAAATTCTGAAAACCAGCAAGCCTGATTTGACATCCAGGGGCATCCATTTACAAATGTACTTTAGAAATTTCCAATTCATCAAAATAAACCATTCTAATTGTTCATGGTCCATGAATCCATGAATGGTCTCTGAATGGTTCACAATAACTCGTGGCTCCTGACTGACAACAAAACCTGACAACCATCTCATGACTGGGGCTATTGACATCCCAACTCACATGTGCCGTGCTGATTGTTGTTTCAGTTTGGTACTCTTTTCCCACCTTATTTCTCCAAATGTTCTCTCAGTGAATTCTGGTATCATGATATCATGATAAATGATATCATATTATCTTGAGATCATATCCCTGGAAGTCTTTGAAATGGCTTTGACCACCTCCTCTTAGAAGCATGCATGCAGCATCGCTCAACGGGACAAGGTGCGTACTACTCAGCCGATTCATTGAATGGCCACATGAGGCTAGAATCCCCTTATGGCATGCTCTTGGCCACTTTAGTCCACATCTGACATATCAAAACATTTCCAAATGGTTCCCATGTGCAAGGGATAACATCTAATATTCTATGCTTAGGAGACCTGGCTTAGCCATGATAATAAGACATATGTAGCCTATAAATAGCAATTTATTGAATTCAAATTTGCAAATGGTTTCTTAGATTTAGCAAATGGTTTCAATTGGTTTCTGGATGGTTTTGGGGTGTTTGCAAATGGTTTCTGAAATTTTGCAAATGGTTTCTGTGAAACGACATACAGCAAAAATAAACAGGCTCACGCAGCTCCTAATTCACACTCTAATAAAATCCAATACTCCAACACAAAGAAAGAGGGTACTCGTAGTTCGCCTTGCTCTTATGCTGGATTGCAAACCCTTTTGGTATGTTTTAGCCAACCTTGAGGCGAACAAGAAATTGCCAGAGGGTGACTTCTATCCAGCAGTGCAGAAGCCAGTTTCAAACGCCCAACATGTTCATAGAAGGCGATGTTGCATTTTGCACAGTACATTTTGCTAGACGCGAGTTCTTTTTTGAACACGAGTGTTTTGTAATGTGTTATTGTAGCATTCCGTTTACTTTGCCCTAAAGCTACAGTACATTACAATAGCACGTTCGATTTAGAATAGTTTAGATTTGACTGTCAATGATTGATACCAGTCGAACGGATTTGCCCCAGGTGCTGACATCCAACTGCCCGACTCTTTTCTCAGCCAAAGTGCTGTGAAAATTTGATTCTACGACGAAAAAAATGATAGAGCATACGACGAAAGGACCAAAATTGATGCAAATCAGCCATGAGCAGCGTCCAATTCATGTAAAGCTGTCAGCTTGAAACAGCGCCGAGCATCGCAATGCCATATCGTTGGTTTCGTGACATGAGGTGGGTTTCCAAAATTCCCAGCCATTGCAGCCACCAATGTTCGGGAAGCCCAAGGCATGTCCATTGGGCCAAATGTTTGTTAGTTTGCCGAGCACCTGCAGTTGCATTTTGGTTGATATATCTACATTTGAATGAAGCATGAAACATGTTTCAAATATTTTCAAATGCAGTGCAGAATGCACTTGAAATCCTTGTGGTTCCGACGGATGCTGAGGCCGCCTCCTGATCGAGGCCCTCAACATTTGCCTCGGCGTCCCTCTCGGTCCAAGCTCAGTGAGGCCTGAGACTCCTAAATTCCAAAACAGCACGAAAATGTATTGAACAATATATGAGAATATGATTTAAAAACATATGTAAATTTATGATGATTTATGTAAATTTAACGAATTTCAAATCATGAAACGTCAAGGACTGACTGTAACCAACGGCTCAGCTCCAGGCTGCAGACCTTTGAAATATGTAAATTGTTTGGATCTGTAAAGGCTTCAGGTGTCTATGGCAACGCGAATCAGTCGCAACCAGCCGTTTGCAGAGGGACCCTGCTATGGCTATAAATTCACGGAAGAGTGGTTGAAGCTGGCATGTAATGCTGAATCAACTGGTCAAAAGATATGTGTTGGACCCTACAGAACATTCTCGAGTCACCACGTTCCAAGGCATTGGCTTTCAAGAGCAGTTCTTGAGAACAAATTCAGCAGGGGTTGTGATTGAGAAAAAAGCTCAGATGTCAGCATTTTGCTTGCACTTTCTTTTATGCGTTTGGCAGTTGCAGAGGCCGAGCCAGCCACACGCCGCTTTTGAGAGACGGATTGAAATCTCTGCAGAGCATCAAGCAGATGCAAGTTTAAGATGTTCAAGGAACTCAGACGTTTGCAGGAACTCAGACGTACTCATTTTTGGTGCAGATGTGTTTAAGATTCCTTGTATAATTGACAAGACTTCCCACAAGGGGGTGAGTTTTCGCAAGGCAATAGGGTGAGCGTTGCCTGTTGTTTATCCTTTCTGATCCTTTCTGTATTTGTTTGGCTTATGTCTCTGAGGTAGGTTGAAGTTCTGTATTGCTTTGCCAGTAGACCAATCATGAGCCTTACCAGCGAGCTGAGAAGGCTCAAGCGGCTCAAACTTCCCTGCCTTAATTTGTGAGCTGTGATTACCAGCTATTTTCTGCATTTTGGGGCATGGGGCACAAGAGCGGCTGTGGAATGCCAAAGCACGCAGTGCTCACGAGTGGCGGATGACAGGAATGTATAAGTTGTACGTAGTTGTGCCAGGTACATCCACGTACCAGAAATGATTGGATTGAAGTCACTGACTTGTCCTTTGCAGTTGCTTTGCTGGGCGAATCTCCGGGGCGAAGCGGGTTTTCAGATTGAGGATGGCTGGTAGACCGTCCTATCAGTATAGTATTTGGGCAGAGTTGTGGTTTCCATGATGTCACGATTTGCATTCTATATTGCACCTCATGTTTGATTGTGGGATGCCTGAGATTGTTTTGAGTCATTCAATTCATTCACGTCAAGATGAAGCGCCCAAGTTTATTTCTACTGTCCATACATCTCTATACTATGTCACTTTGAGTACTCTCAGCAAGACTACAAATTCTTGCACATGAAGTGCCTACTTCTTTCATATTCCACAGACGGCTGGCCTTTGTGCCCCCGTGTAGTAGGTGGTTCTCAAGGGACGATGGCGAGGAAATCCAATAAGACGTTGGATAGACCCGGTCCAGACAAGGGAAGCTCGCTGGCGCAACTGATGTCAAAAAGGGAGTTGGACTCTTGAACAACTTAATGAACCATTTAAATTACCATGTATAAGATCAATCAGTGGATGTATAGAAGGGTTTGGTTTAAGGGTGCTTCAAACTGAAGCTTGCGTTTCTTGCATATCCCTGTGTGTGTATTTCAAACAGTTTCCGGCAGCAAGAATTTCTGCTAGGTTTGCTATGTACATTTGTGGCTCACAGCATGCTGCCTTAATCCGACGGTTGCATGGAATAGAACAGCAAACCAGAACAAATCCTTGTCAAGAAGTGTACTAAGAAGTGTCGATTTTGACACGGCGAGTCTCACACAGTCCTCCAGCTGAGAACTGGATCGCTGAACCACAGAGTTTCTCCAATGTGTTCATTTCGCTACGTGCCCATGCTGCTGTAGAGGTCAAGGGGCAAACTTATGTTTCAATCTGAATTTGGTCTTTGGATATGAGGGGGACGCATGCAGTCACTTCAGCAATGTGGCAAGACATGCTCTCTGTAAGTTCATTGGGTGAGCGACCATCTTCTCAAAAATGGTTACTTGTGCCCTGTGAAATAATTCAATTGTTGCAGAATATTATCCTTTCAATGTGTTCAATCATTTCAATCTACTTTCAAGTTTTGATATGTTTTCGATTCACGAAGAAGTGCAGGCACTCGTGGTTGCAGAATGCAGCGGTGGCAAGCCTTGGCATCGGCTGCACCCCTCGTAACTACGCGCCTATGTGGGCCAGCATGTTTATGCGGTGGGATCCTTTGAATGGCAAGTGATTTTTACAGCAATCTTTTTGGCCTCCAAAAATTACTGATTTGCAGGCACGATGAGCACAGAATGAGCAGAGTTTGCAACTTTCGATCGACATGTTCGATTTTGACAGGCTGAAGTGGTACAGATTTTGAAACATGTTCGATCAGTGCTGCACACTGGCGCCAGGGCCAGCAGCGAAGGCATTTTCAACCATGAAAAAGATCTCCGAGCTGCCATCCGTTGCAAAGAAGCAAGTAGGATGGCAACCTGTTGGGATGTTGGGAGATGCAAAAATTTCCAAACAACATGCAATCTGCTGGTAGTCAAGAGAAACCAGTCCCCTGCAATCTTTCACATGCGTTGCCACCGCGCTAAAGCAATCATATTACAGCTGAACTCCATCATTCCAAGCTTTTCAGGATAGTGGGATGACCAGAGTGCGCTGACATAAGAAGATAGCAGTACCATATGGGTTGTGTATGGATATTCTGACTTTCAATGACAATGTGGTGCTGTGTTTCATTGGGTTTGTATCTATCATCGACAAATTAATTCCGCACAATTTTGAGCCTAAAGTATCAGTGTTGGTGCTGCCAGTGTGATTCTGTCAGGACACTTTGGTGTCGAGTGGGTGATCGGAAAAA
>VSDK01011562.1:97548-111472 GCA_009767595.1 Symbiodinium kawagutii | reverse complement strand
ATCGGAAGAAGACCCACGGAAATCAACGCTAGAGAAGTCGAGCTTCCAAAGGACAGGCTGTCGAGACTGGCTTTGTTTCCCTGATCCTAGTTCTGAAATTGACAAGCTGTGAAAAAGCCAAATGGCAAATGCCTCACCATTTTGACTATATCCCAAGTGCCAAAACGATAGATTCAGTATGCTTCAGTTCAATTTGACATGTTGAACTAAAATATGAAAGAGGTATGAGTGGTTTCCTGCGATGTGACTTTGAGAGGAGGTGAGAGACTCTTAAACGAAACAGTGTTGTTGAACCGCACTGTTTGTGAAAAAACGGGGTATTAACATTGAATGACATGATTTCAAGGGGAAAACACTTCATATTGTATGGTCGACAGGCATTGCTTAGAGCTGTTCAGGCTGCGACATGTTTGTGAGCCTTCATTTGGGTTTTGAGATGTCTCAGATGTTTGGTGTGCCAACTCTCACGTGTGTCAACCCTGCGGATGGATTGACCATCACTGACCTCACCCTGGCTCAGGAGCCCTACAATCCCAGGCCTTACTTGATGGAATTCCGGAAGTATCCAGGTGTTGCGAGTGGCCTTGGAGCTGAATACTTCTACAGAGATGACCAGAAGAGCCTCTTGGAATCGTCAAGTTACGGAGTTACGCATCGTTCTGCGTGTTCAACGTGTTCCAAAGTATTCCAGAATTCTGTCCTAGTTGTAAGATGTTGTAAGGGCATGAGTCAGATCAGATACAAAAAACAAAGAAGATCAATCAGAATTCCATTTTGAACTGCTCAGGTCCTTTGAGCTACTACCACCTTCGCAGTCCCAAGTCTGGTGATACTGTGCTTGTTGGTGCAACAGATCCCCGGGCGCGGGAAGCAAGGACCATAGACAACTACGTCAAGGACAGAAACCACATGAAACCACCTTCTACTGATGCTGTAATGGGTGTCAATGGTTTGGGTGTTCGGATCTCAACATATTGGCATTTGCTTAACCACGGTGGCACAGTTGTGATCAAGAGAGATGTGTCGTGCCACAGAGGAAAGACAGAAAATGTGGATGAAGGGCATGTCGCGACATGAGTGGGAAGTAGTTCTAGGTGTGCAGCGTGATAGTCGGCTTGCATTTGACGCAGAAATTTATGAACATGTCAGTATTGCCGGACCAGGGACCAGGGGAGCATCAGGATTTTTCACAACATGTCACATCACAGATCATCCACAGATAAAGATAATCATACATGGTCATACTGTGTCAATTTCGGATTTGATTGGTTTTTGCACCTCCAAGCCTAGCCAGCAAAGATCTGGACTCCACAGATGACGTGCAGGAAAGGACAAGAGGCTTCGCAGTGCAGCTTATTCTGGAAGGAAGAGGCAAGAAACTGTCACCGCCACAGGTTGAAAATGCTGTTGATACTTGCAAACTTACTGCCCCCAGGGTGCACGCCGACAAAAGAAACATGGGGAAGATGTCAATTGTCAAAGTGTGTCTTTGTTCTGTCTTTGGAGCTTCTTGTAGCTATTTGGGATGGAAAGCAAAAATCATGTAACTCTCACTATGACTGACATCAAGGTGGATGGATTCCGTAGCTTAAATAACGTTTTGCCAGGAATCTCCATTGTCGACTTGTGCCGAGAGATATTAAATGCGCATTGGAGGGTACAGAAGCATCTTGAAATGAACAGTGAAAGAGCTGCGCAAGTTTTGCAGTTTGAGTCAGAAGTGAATGTGAAAACCGTTGCCAAATGTTGCGAACCTGCTGCTGTTCCAGGCGTAAAGGCGTACTTCGAGCCAAAAGCGCCATTCTTGAAGGTGGGAAGGGAAGGGAAGGGAAATGTGAAGTGCAACTGCAAGAGGTGAGGATATTTGGACCGCGGAGATTTGAACTATCAAAACAACAACTGCAAGTTCCGTTAGCAAGAGGGCAACGCACCTCCTCCACAGTATCAAAGAGAAACAAGACGCTTTCACTGAATTGGAAACAATGTTGGGAAAACTGATGGAGCCATGGCAAAATGCAGCAAGACGGAGAATCAGAGGCATGTGTTGATACTCGCATCAAGGAAGAAATTAGAAGGACTCCAAAGTACGCCAAGCAAGGAAGGGCAATTTTCAGCAGGTCCGGATTGCAGGTTCCTCGTTCAGCATTCTTCTATCCTTGTTCACACATGAACTACAGACCGGACTCATTTCATTTGATTTGTCCCCGCACACACACACACACTGCTACTCAGTACATCTCAGTACTCTTTGTTCTTCATGCGTTGCTGCAATGCTGGCTGACGATGCAGTGGATGCCTTTCCTCCTTTAGGTTTGGCTTGCGTTGATCCCTTTACCTTGAGCGTAACAAGAAACGGTTTCCCTAATCTTCCCTTATCTGAAATCCATAGATATGTTTACATTCTTTTACAGCTGACAAGAGTACGTCGTATGACGTCCCATTCCAATCAGAATTATTTGAATGCTGCTTTGTTGGAGGAAAGTACTGGCCGTTTTCTGCAAAGGTTCTCATCATACATTGAGAATCAGTAGTACATATCCATGAATTCTCATGGCTACTTTGCTCATTGCTTTGTGTTCAAAGCATGAGTCCCATGTCCTTGACATCCTGTTTTGAGGAAATGTTCATGTTAGTCTTGCATCAGGCATCATAAACCACTAAGTTGATTGCATTCAGGTCTAATGGAGCTCTTTTAATTCCTTTTGCTTGTAGTCTTTCTGCGGCAGTTCATGTATATAAGGTTGAGAGTCTCTTGTTTTGCTCAGTGCTCCACAGTGGAGATATCTTTTCCAGAGAAGCTTACTGGCAGCAGATTGTAGACATGGTCACCGTCCTGTCGCTACACATCCTTTCTGCTTTTCTCAGTCCCTTGCCATAGCCTTGCTTCTGCGATGTTTCATCGAAATGAACGCATACCGTGTGCCCCACGCCACTTCAGTGCAGCATGAATTCAGTGTGTTGATGTTGAAAGTGCTGCAGGTTCATGCAGGTTTGGTGTTTAGACTCTGCTGTGAGGCACGTCTTGGAGTGGGGGCCAAAGTGAAGGATCTGACGCAGTATTGCACCAGAGATCCAGATGTTGAGGCCAGAGATCCTTCGAATCAGACAGTGAAGGATGTTGCCAGGAGTACTGTGTCTAAATGTTGGGCTTCGGCCCTGCAAGAGGACTAAGTTGACAAGGCCATACTAGGGCGAGATAGGGCTAGTATGCTAATCATACATTGAAGTTTTTGGATGTGACTAGAGTGACTGCGAGGCAGACACAGACATCCGCTGTTGACTCGGTTAACAGTTGACCTGTCAAAAGACTTGTGTGACCTGTCAGGTTCACGTTAGCAAGAAGGGTGACTTGGTTGTGCTTCATGGGCCTAACAAGGCCCGCCTGGAGCGAGCTAACCAGAACGGCATTGCCGAATTGGGATGGCATAAACGACAGCTTCAGAGTGATACAAAATGCTGATGTTCTCCCGGAGAACCTTTCGGATGGTGCAAGATGTTCTTACTTCCAGGTTCTTTCTGTTTGTGTTCTCACATAAGTTTGAAGTTCTTTGAACTGTTTTTGCAAGTATGAAACTGCAGAGGAAGATGTTTTGGCAAGTTTCGCTCATTTAAGATCCTCTTAAAGAGCCTCTCAGATCTTGACAGCCTGACAGAATCAGCAGATGGCCAGGCTCGTGTTGGCACATTGGCCTTTCGCCTCTTGAAGAAGATGCAGCCTCGCTTGCAGCCTTATACTGGCAAAGGCAAGGTGACGCAAGATCTTCAAGATAGACCAATTGACAGAAGTCTTTCCCTAGTCAGGTCCCCCGCACAATTTATAGTGTTTGATCCTGGTTCTACCTCTATGAAGCCCGTTGGTCGCTTCTCCTTGACAGTAAGTTTAAAGTGCATCAAGATGCATCAAGTGTATCTAACAAGCATACCTTTTGAAGTTCCCTACAGAAAGTGCTTGGCGTTTGGTACACATTTTGCGCATTTGCGCAGGTGCTCATGCTGCTTTCCATCCAGCGAAGAAGAAGGCCATGAGGAAGAAATGAGGCGATGAGCCTAGTGAGCTTAGACTCTTCCTTAGACTCCATATTTAGGAAGAAATGGTCCAAGAAGCGATGCCTAGACTCTTAGACCACCTGGAAATCGTTTCACCGCGACAGAAAGATGCTGCGGGCATTGGGAACCGCGAAGGCCACTTGCAATGTTGAGAAGGCTATGGAGGATCATGGCAAAATTTGTTTGGTATTAATTTTGTATTTTGTAGAGGCAATGTTTGCTTTCCTGAAAGCCACAGCAATGGAATCATGCAGGTTTGATTCATATGAATATGAACTTCATAGCTAGATGCAATTAATTGCTGGATTTGATGACATTGGTCTCAGGGTCCCTGGCTGCGGCTCAAGAGTTGTGAAGATCAAATGAGTTCACCAACTTGAGCTCTGGATGGCTTGGACACGCTGTTCCACTTCTTGATATTTAGGGGGTTCCAGTTTTGGCTGGCCAATTTCGTTTATGATAAGAACGCTTTTCCTATATTTAATTTATTCGTTGCTTTTGATCTTTGCACTTGACATGCAGAATTTCAAACAGAACTTTGCGCAAGATCACACTTAGCACTTAGTTGTTGGCAAATCTTGCTTCACATTCCGGGCGTAAAGCAATGGCAACATATCCTGGCTGAAGATCCAACATGCTGGGAGCTGAAAGGAAAAGGCTGAAGCATTCACGACAAAGATAAGAAAGCTGCGCTGTATTTCAGATGTTGGTTTTGCTTTTTCAGTTTAACTGAATCGAAACAGGTTTCTCTCTTCCTCTAATATCGGGTGTGTGATATATCGTCCACGGAGTTGCTGTTTTCACATGGGCACCTTGGAAGTTGATCTTGTGCCAGATCAATGCAGATCACTCAATTTAGATTTAGATGTTTCTTCAACATTCTTCAACACAATGCCAAAATTCGATCGGAGTTTTTTATGACCCATGGCGTCCCTCTAATTTCTGACGGTTTCACCTCTTTGAGCATTCACTTCGCTCAGTGATTTCAACGCTTCAGTTCCAGCCACCAAGGTGGCAAAGGGGCCTCACGAGGAAACATGGGATGTGTGAGACTTCCAGAGTCCCTCACTTTGCTGCACGATTGGTGGCTATGTAAAAGTGCCAAGGTCATCCAAGGTCTATAAATGTACAATATGAATACTGTATTTGTTCCCTAAGAGGGCAAGTCTAAAGATGTTCTTTCATTCATGTAGGGTCGGATGGGACTCTTGATTTCTTGTTCATCAAGCTAAACAAGAATAAAAGCGATGAATTAATTGAATTCAAGATGAATACGAATGAACTTTTCGGCATTTTTGCACTTCCTCTCTGAAGCATGGCTTAGCCTGGCTGCATAGCTGCCTTTCATGCTGCCCTACCAGGGCCTGGTCATGTCGATGGCGGTGCATTTTTGGCCTCGAGGGCCAGGCCGGTCTCGGGGCACCTCTCCTGCGACACATTCAGACCAACAGCAGTAGAATATATATATATATATCATGTAAATAAATATATATCATATGAATAGATTTATCTCTTCAAGTTACACTGGCCTCATATGAAATAGATCCTGGGGTGTACCAACAGGCCCTCATTGCAATTGTCTTATTGCTTATCTCGAGGTATTTTATACCTTGTGTGTAGGAATGCAGGCTACTTTGGTAGGGTACCCAAGGGTACTGCTTAATCTGCCCACATCCTTGATCCAAACCTCGTGCTCCACTGGCCAACCCCAACTCCACCACAACGACTCCTGGCAGGCTGAGAGTGGCTGGAAATAGGGGCTGCCCACGCTATAAATGGTCTTTAGTTAGGACCCTGCCAAACAATAGTCTTAGACCGGCAGGGTATATATATATATATATAGTTATATGTATTATATTATCTATTATTTCCTCTTTATTTACTATTACTGTATTTACATTTCTTTACACATGTTTACTACTACAACTTTCTACAACCATCGTTTTCTAGTGGTGACCAGAGAGGACTAGGGTGTTTGGTGGACTTGAACAGTTTGACATCGATTGTGTTGAAAGTGACCCGTGTGCACAGCTCCACAGCTACCTGACGGTACTTGTTGACGCTTTGCATGGGATGAGGTCCGCCGTGTTGCCGACCGGTTGGGGTTCTCAGTCTTTCCAGCACTTTGTTTGGATCTTTGTCCCCACAAATGGGACGCCTGAAGGGTACAAGCTGCAACAATCTAAGAAACTGCAGCTATTTTAGTATAGTGGCGTACTCAATTTGTCAGGAACCGAACGTAGCAGACACGTTGCGCTTGCAAGATGGACTGCTGATATAGAAGAAACTAGTTAGATCTAATTATCAAATGTTTCTCAAATGGATGTACGCTGCTGTACTTCTCTCTAAGCAAATAAAGTGCCTCGATATGAGTTTTGAGGATCAGCTGCCCAGACGCTACGGTCCCTTTTCTTCGCTTCGTGCAGGCACGGCGGACATCCTATGACAAACACTGAACGACTCTGACTTGTGGCAGCTTCCCCTGACATTTCTCAAATGGACAGAGGGTAGTACTTCTCATGACCTGTCGCCATGTCCGTGTGAGATGTGCTTTGATTCCGGCCCACTTGACAGACCTGACGCCATTTATATCGACAAACGGTAGCTGGCCAGTTCTTAGTTCAGCGAAGCGCCAGGACTTGAGGCTCACATGTGATCACCAACACCGTGCCCCACATCTTCTGATCTTCTAAATCTTGGTGGCATTTGTCCTTCTTCTTCGTCCCGTCCTTTTTCTTTCCTCTTTTTCCTACCCTCTTCCTTTCATGATTTTTATGCCATTGCTTCATACTGATTTATCAATTCTATTCTATTGTATTTTCTTTTGCTGGTTTCGAAGCGTTCAAACGACGATGTGCTCTCACAGCTTTGGTTTACTGCTTGTTCTTTCACATGTTTCACAGAGTTTTGGTGGGTGGTTTGCTATGGTTTGATTTGCAAAAATTGTGGGCAGCAATGTGTTTGCAAAGCAAAACGTTTACAGATGTTTAAGAAAGGTGTTTTTGTGCAGCAGATTTTCACATAGCAGCACATTTGCACAGCAATGCTGCAAAACTTGCTGGTGCGACAAGATTACAGAGCAAAGTGTTTGCAGTGCTGAAGGCTTCTACTCAACTTTGGCCATTGAGCATCGTTTATAGTTTACATCATAGAATTATATCGAATTATTCAAAATTATGGCTTGGTTTAAAAGGTTCCCAGCAAGAGCATAATTTCTGTCTACAATGCGCAACATGTCTCGTTCAGGATTTGCTTGCGGATAGTATACTTAAGCAAATCCTGGGAAAAATGCTGCACACTAATGATACCTACTACAATATCCGTATTAACTACATTGATTACAGTATTGGCTTTTCATAAGCAAATATCGACTGTTGTTGTTCTTCTTTTTCTTCTTGTTCTTCTTCTTGTTGTTCTTGTTGTTGTTCTTCTTCTTCTTGTTGTTCTTCTTGTTGTTGTTGGATTTCAAAAGGCTGGATCACTGGATACCACTTTTTGTGATAAACGCTATTGGATCACTCAATTTTAGGATCGGACTACCAAGCATGATTTGGAGGATGATATTTAGACAGTCAAACACTTGGAAAACCGTGCAGCCTCATCCAGTTTCAGCGCACAGCTTTCGCATACAGGCCTTTGATGTTGAATGATTTGGGAGCTTATATTAATATATAATTTATATACTTTATACGTTTATGTTGCGAAACACAAGCAGGCCACTAAAATATACTAGAATTGAATTATTCCTCACAGATGCATTTCACGGCTTTACACAGGCGTTATCTCAAAAGACATGTGTACTGATTGAAACACTTGCATCTGATTGACTGGAAGGCCCCCACGATGAGTGCCGACGACGTGGTGAAAACCCTGCGACAACTTACGCTGGACAGGGTTGCGGATGTCCAGGTTGTCAATTCTGGCAATGCAAGTGGGCATCAAGCCAGGAACATGTTTGAAACTTGCTTTGGTCACTGCCTGCCTGCAGTGTGCCCAAAGGCCACTTGAAGTAATCTTCCATCGCCGAATGCTTGGGCTATTTTGACCAATTCATCATCCAATCCAGCCAGTCCAATCTGATCTGCGAACATGCACTTAGGGTACCCATGAGTGCCCCACCATGGACATCCATTGGGGCATTCCTTTGTAGTCTTCATAAGCCTTACCCGAACTTGACAGGAGCACTGTGCAGATGTACACCTTCTGGCAGCGTTTGGGCCTCAAAAAATTTGTCCAGGCATTCAGAGCATCTCTGTGCAGCGCAGCAGATTGTGTAGTAAGAATAAGTGCCCAATGGCGACCCATTGCAGCCCGCATTTCGGGCTTGTGCAGAAGTTTTCCTTGGGATGTCACAGAGATGTAGAAACTTGTTTGTGGCATACTCTCGTGGACTCTTTTGGCATGCAACGCCTCTAAACTATTGATCATCCAGTTTGGAGATTCATCATGACCCTGCCATGGTTGGAAGATACTGACCATCCGTGGCTTTTCAACTGCATATTGGGGCATATTGGGGCGAAACATGGAATTGTGTGGATTCTTTTGTCGTGAAAGGCTCTCAAAGCGCTTTTACAGCCATGCAGAGGACGCACTTGCAAACTTCACTTTTGTGATTGCAAGATGAGTAAAAGACTTTCTAGACATTTTTGCATTTTTCAATGTGATGCACGTTCAGACTCACCCTTCTGTCCAGAGTTGGGGTGAGACGCCAACTTGCTACTGTATTCGTTTGCTTGCAATCACAAGAAACTTGCATTGTGCACATGGCGACAAGATGTGATAGGTTTCTATGCATGTGTCAATGTATAGTTCCAGCAGTGTATAGAGAAGTATAGTGATGTAGGATGACTAATGTACATCTAATCTTTGAGTACACAATATAATACGCGTTGTATTTTGGAGGATTTTGAAGGTGTCTAATTATACCGCACACACATGTTGTACCAATCCAGGGCCTGCTATTTGTGTGTTATGTTTCGAGATACGCTCCTATTGTTCAGACCCAGGATTTCTCAATGAAGCGCTCCTGTTGAAGCGCAGTTGGTGCAGGAATTCTTCCCACCGCAAATTGACGAAATTCTAGGCCAGCGCAAATCGCCAGGCTGTACAGCCAATGGCTGATAGCTTCCTGTGCTTCGAGATGTAAATGTGAGTATTGCAATGTATTGCCAATACTATTGTACGAGTTATTGTATGCAGTATTGTAATGCAATTATTGTAGTATCTACAATGTGATAATGAGATATTATGAGTGTCGATACACAGCTCCACGTAGGGCTAGTGTGGAGTGGCACCAGTGCTTATGTTCGCAGCATAATGGCAATTGAGCAGCGTTCAAAACCTCCATGAATTGAGTTTATCTAAACGTTGTACTAAGTTAACTCCGCGAAAGCGAAAACCCCACGCGCGAAAGCTCTGCGAAAGCTCCGCGATAGAGTTTGTCAGATTCCTTACCGCGAAAGCTCCGCGAAAGCAAAAAATAAAGGCAATAATATCCATGGCAATTACTTGAACAGGATTGAACTAGGTTCCTTTCAGCACGCATCCCCGCGAAAGTTCCGCGAAAGCAAATCAAAGCAAAACCTGTCCGCGAAAGCTAAAACTGTGCGCGCGAAAGCATTGCGAAAGCAACCGCGAAAGCGGTGCCGATGATAAAGAATTCTTCAATAGGTTTTGACCACGGCTCAATTGAGTTTGACATCGCCTTGCAAATAGGTCGTCGAGTCTGGCCAAATGTTGTCGAATTGTTACACTGCACCCTTCCACAAAGCTGAGTCCAACCCCTGCACTTTGATTCAATTTGTGGAAGGTCACTTTGCAGCTCTTGGCTACACTGACAAGTACCTGCTTCGTGGCACGTTAGGTTGGTTCGTGTGCGGGGGAGTTGATTTGCAGGGAGATTTAAAGTCCTGGATTCTTTGTCATGCCTGTATATAAAGTAGAGTCATGGAAGATCATGGATATCTATGTCTACTGCCCATGCATACCATGCAAGTAGAGTAGCACTTGCATCATCGGAGACACATTTTGTTTGTGTAAACAGTTGCAGCAAGTCATTATGAGTTTGTCGGTGTCAGGACTGTGTCAGTCAATTTTGAGCTAAGAATGCCCAATGTAACTCCAACGTAATCCAACCCTGCAAAGGCTTTGCTTCGCAATGTCTTGAAATACAGCAGTCCTACCAGCGGAATGCCAACTCTCTGAAACTTTGCATTCTTGCTTTGGACTGAGATGTTTTGGAAAAAAAGTGAAAAGAATGTGAAAAGATGCAAAACTTTCGGATTTCATTGGAGCAGTCACTCTTCAGAGCAGTTTGGGTTTGCAGGTCGCCTTCAAGATTTGGCCTCCACTGCTTCTCCTCGTCGCGTGCGAAGCCCTTTCAGACGCAGGATGGCATGCAGATTGCATGCAGATTGCATCAGATTGAGAAAAGGATTCTTCTGAGGAGTTTGATTTTTTTAAAATGGTTTAGAGAGGTTCTTCCTAAGGAGTTGGAACGAGAGGCTTTGCAGGTTTCTTCGTAGAACGGTCCACTGCCCACTGCTCTCAAAGATCCAACACTTGAGGTCATTCGATTGATGCGCGCGGGCACAGCGCTGCGGTGGCCAGCAGAGGAATTCGCAGATTCTCCCATCATGTCGAGAGTTATTGTTGTTCTTTTCGCGGAGATGCTTTGTCAATCTGAATATTTGAATTGCAATCAGCTGCATCAAGCATCATCAAACCTTATGTTTTATCATTCTCTGCCTATTATTTTGTGATATTATGTATAGTTGTCTATTTTTCTTTCACGAGTATCCGGTTTGCAGAGGCAGGACGGCTTCAATATTGGAGACACTCGGAAGTCATCAGTCCTATCTAAAAAAACACATCTGAATGTCGTCGATGTTAGTAAAACAGGAAACGAAACGAACAAAAGCTGCTGTGAGAACATGCCAAAGTGCTGCGTGAAATAGCTGAAGTGCTGATCTCTCTCCTGGCTGCCAATAGAGTCAGGAGTGGTTTCCAGAACTGCTACCAGCTCTACATCACAACCTGCCAAACTTCCATGAAGGCTTGCAGTCAAGGGACAGAAGAACTAAGTAGTCAATCGTTGGTTTCTAGCTGAGTCAAAATTTGGATTAAATGCCATTGCTCGAGCCGTGGAAGTAGTGGCTATTCTGAACATGAAAGTCCTCAGCAATAAGCAATGAGCAAAGGAATCAGGTCACGTCATTCCTTCATTCCCCAGTTTCGGCTTAAGCGGGTGAGTCCTTGCCTTCGGCACATGACTAACGCGGTAGGATGCTTGTCGGAAGATGATCGTTTGATGTCAATGGCATTAGATGGCGCTGTGATGCCCTGTGGCCTATGTACAAGGCATGATTGCGTTTCAGGCGAAGATTGCCACCCAACAGGTACTGTAGGTGTACATGAGGTGCCTTGTGTTTTGTGAAGCCCAGCCTCAGGTATCCCTTCGGCTTTGATCTGTTTGAATGCCATGCGCTGGTGGGTTACCCCAGATGCCGTTTTGGCTGTATTTTGTTGCCATCCGAGTTCTTTACCAAACTTTGCCCCGCCTACTGACACGCTCACACACACACACATAGGATAAGCTGGAACTGTGAATCATGCGTCCTCAGAGCTTTGCATGTTGGAAACTGTGACACGTTTGAATTGGAGAAATACCCAGCGTTCTTCTTTCAGGCATGACAAAGGTAGCATTCAGACTGTAAATGTGCACGCAATAAGTAGGCAAGACATGGCAAGACCTGATTGACGCAGTAGCTTTTCTTCCAACAAGTGGATACTGTCTGACTCGAGGAAAGATGCTGAATTGCAGGAGCTGTTCCTCACGTGCCGAAGACAGATGAATCATGAACTTGTTCTGATGGTACGCGTAATCTTGCCTGGTATTTTCTCACCATTGTTGAGCAACTATTTCTTTTGTTTGCTGTGAGCAGTGACAGTGACATAGCTTTGCTCAAACATGTGGTTGTGCGAATTCATTTCAAGTCAGTTGTGTTTTTTCTTGTTTTCTGAACCTTCTTTGGCTCTGTTGGCGCTTGGGAAGCCGAGGCAAGGCTTCCTTGTGGCAGAGGAGTCGAAAGACATATACCTAGCGCGAGTACTGGAAGCGTGGCCGGGGACCTCACGCAGGGAATTTAAAATTCACATTTGCCTTGAGAAAACTTGAGCCCAAAACAAATCTGATTTCACTTGCAACGATGAAATAAACTTGTCACAGGATGTTACAGACGATGTTTTCACATCTTTGGTAGCCTCGCGGCTGACATTGATTTTCGCCCGTCGAGAAGACATTGTATGGTAAGCCGTAAGCCTTGTAAATTACACTGCCCAAAGTTTGAGGAATGAAGCAGATAATTACCCTAAACCTAAAGGCTCTCTCAGTTTTGGTGCATTGATGTACTGTACTTTGCACAGCTTTGCACTGCTTTGCAGTCCTATTTCTTGCACAAACTCCAGGTCTCGGACAGGCGCCAAAGATCCAGAAGTCGCAGATCGCATGGAGCAGTTGGCGGAACAGATTTGTGTCTGAGATCCCAGATGATCCGAGTTCCTCGCAAATGCAATTTCAAATTGCATCAAATTGCCATAGTTTTCCGAATTATGTGAAACCAATGGAGTATAGAATGAGTTTATGGGATCCTTGCAAATGATCCTTAACGGGTTGCTTCAGTGCACAGGCTCCGGAAAGCAAGAAGCATTCAGACTTAGCTCACGACATCCGAGATGCGATGAACGCTGGAAGCTCGGGAAGCTCCATGGAAGCTCCATGGAGGCTGTAGATGTTAGGCGCTGAATCATTCAACGCCACCAGGTCCTGGCCACTCTGATGCGCTCTTGCCCGGAATCAGCGCAAATCTCACAGCTGGAGGTTTGGAGCGCTCAGGAATCAGATGCAGTCAGCTGTAGTGAGGTTCGAGAGAACAGCCTAGGTAAGGCTTGTCAACTGTGGCATTCAAAACTATGTTATCATTATTATTTTTTGATTTGTTTGTCATGATGTTGCGGCGTAGACATTGTGATGTCGATGCTGTTTTGAAGATGTCGTCCTCTTCCATTCCTCCGAGGCACATCTGTCCGAGAAACTTCGTGGGGCGAGCTATTTGGAGGCCTCGACGTCTGATTGCTGCCCTTAGATATTCAGAATGATTCAGCTGTCATTCGAAGATACGTAAAGATTTCATAGGATTTCTGGTTTGTTCATTTCTTTGGATCCATGATGTGCTTGTTCGCAGTTTTCTCATGATGCATCCAATTCTTCCAAGACCGCCACATTCCCAACTGCAATGGAAAAATCGAGATGTCGATCTTCACCAGGTCATGAAGACCCTTCAGTGGATGAAGCGCTTAGCGCTCCGAAGCGTTTGATCCTCATATTACTCTGCCAGATTTACCGCTGTTTGATTCAATTGGATTATTTTAAGGTCATCACAACATAAACTGGAGTAGGGAAGATCATGAACCAAGGAAGCTCTTTGGAAAGTGTGGCACTGAGAATCGCGCATGCAACTTCGCAATAAGTGCCATGGTTCGCAGGTTTGACAAATATATTATATCAGCATGATCGGTTGCTGCTCCCAGGTATGCGCAGAAGTTGTGGAGCTAGGATTGAAGGCCGAAAAGAGAGAGCTCCAAAGTGTTTCTGAAACAGTACCGTGTGTGTTTGCGGTTTGCCATTGTTTTTTGCATTCGCTTTTTGCATTTGCTGTCACTGCTGCTGTTGCTATTATTCTTGTTATAACTATTGCTGCAGTAGCTGCTGTTGCTGTTGCTGCTGCCCACCATGGTGGCGAGAGCAGTGGTGGTGGTGGTGGTGGTGGTGGTGGTGGTGGTGGTGGTGGTGGTGGTGGTGGTGGTGGTGGTGGTGGTG
>VSDK01011562.1:78005-97534 GCA_009767595.1 Symbiodinium kawagutii | reverse complement strand
TGCTGGTGCTGGTGGTGGTGGTGGTGGTGGTGGTGGTGGTGGTGTTCAGAGCATTTACAGCGGGAGCGGTTTTCAGCTTCGAATTTTCTCTTCTTCGGGGTGCAATGGCATGGCAATGCGACCAGGAGAAAAACTTTATCCGAGATCACTTTGCTGACGCAGTGCATTGCTTGGCCTCATTATCTGCTGGTCAGGGTGAGGCTCGCAAACTTGGCTACAGGACCAAACCTCCAAAAATGTGAGGGACCAGGGGTACATGTCTGTGTGAATGGCAGTGTTTGCGGGTCTGTGTGTGCGTGTGGGTATGTTAATGGTATGCTGTCATGTATATATAGAAGTTATTAAATCAGGCATCTTCCAAGGCTAAGTTTATCAGGCATCTTCCAAGGCTAAGTTTATCAGGCATCTTCCAAGGCCAAGTTTATCAGGCATCTTCCAAGGCCAAGTTTATCAGGCATCTTACAAGGCTAAGTTAAACTGTCAAAAGCTAAGGAGTAGGAACTTCATGGAACTTCATGAAACTTCTAAGGCTCAAACAGCTCGGGTTGTCAGAAGTTCTGTCGCTGTTCTATGACCGTTTCTGCATCGCAGGCAGCTTTGCTCTCAGAGATGATCTCCTCAGCTGAGGCGCCACTGCTTCAGCACAGGGGTGCAGGACCCACTCTTCAGCAAGATAATCACATTTGCCACACAAATCTTGTCGTTCTGTTAAAAGATCGGAAATGATTGGGAAATGATGGCACCTTTGTTTGGAGCTGCATGCACTCTTTCAATATGCAATGTTGAAATATGATGAAATATGTTGAGTTTCTATCAGTTTCTGCCTGGATTTTGTTTCGAGTGTTTTGACGCGGTCCATTTCACTTCATTCAGTTTCGAGTGGGGACCTTTGCAGTTTCCGAAGTGCCTCTGTCAGGTGCAGCATGGGGCACCTCGTTTGACCGCTGAGAAGACATTGCTTGTGTCGGAGGCCAAGCGCAACAGAAGCCCGCTGTAACATGCTATAACTACAACGCAAAGATTACTGCAAAGATTGTGTCATATTTTAGCTTTCAATTGATTTGAAGTCTCAATTCTTGAGAAAATTCCTTTGCAAACTTTCAATTGTTTGAGACTCTCAGTTAAAATGAGCATCGTTGGCTGAGAGATCTTTGATATCCCTTTTCACGATATTTGCACTTTGCATGACTTAGATTGGCAAGTAATTCGGCAGGTCTTGTTGGTTCAGTGTACGGTCAAGCAAAACATCCTGAGGCTGCACGCTGCAAGCATGGTGCAGCTCGACGACTCTATTTTGGTCCAGGGTCCCAGGGTGTTTGCAAAAGCTGGCAGGAAATAACCATGATGACCGGATATGAACGGGCATTTTGTGATCCTGCCAGAGGGTGATTTAGCCAATGTTATCAGCCACATAGATGCACATAGAAGTTTTTTGCGCAGGCAGTGTCACTCTGTTCATGCGAGCATTTCTTGCTTGAAGCTTGCCATCAATGAGAAGACAACTGATTGCACTTTCCAAATTTTCCCATGTGATGAATGAAAGAGGGAAGACATCTTCCAACACTAGGATACACATACGGATACACTTGATGGGACCCCACGTGAACCTACCGGGCCTGACCTTCAATGCAAAGGGATCAGTTGCATTTTGTTGAAGCCAAGTGGCAGCTGTGACGCACCTGAGGCCTCTTGGGGATCGCAGGCTGCTCGTTTGGCGAGGCAGATGCATCAACCTTAAAGTCTCCGTTGGATGAGACATTGCGTCAAGACATGTAGAGGAATTCGAGAGGTTTACCTTGAAATTGCCACAGTAACAATCAACAAAGTGCCACAGCATTCTTGACTGAGCTCATCAGTTCATATTCAAAGGTGTTCCAAGTGTTTTACCCAGAACTTGCAGAATCTGCACATTGTTTCAGGTCGCTTCCTGATCGGAGAACGCTGCGTATGGTCGACGACTCAGTCCTTTTTTAGCCCAAGTTCTCTTCCCAAGTTGGTCCAGCTGAGATGGTGACTGTGTCACGGCACTCTTGGACTTGAAAGATCTTGAAGCCAATGTGAAGCCAAACTTTTTGCCTGGCAGATCTCGGATGCGCATCCCGAAGCATCAGCGCAGCTCAAGCAAACCATGGCAAAGATGCACAGAGCTCGGGATTTTTTCGAAATTTGGACAGAGCTTCTTTGCTTCACAGATTCTTGATGCTGGCATACTTGAATGAGCTGAACTTGTGGACCTTAAGCGTGCAAAGACAGCTGATATGAAACTTGTATCTTGGTTGAGAGCTGCCAAATGCTTGAACCTACTAAGAGCCCTTGGGAGATCAATTCAACACGGAATGGAAGCTAGCCGGTGCATGCCTCATACAACAGCTGCAGCCGCTGAGCTTTAGACAATATGAGAATCGTACACATTGCACAACATTGGTGCTTGCAAGTATCACATTCCTTCCTGCATGGACAACAGTTGACTTGAAAGGGTCGCAACTCTAGCTTTGTTTTGCAGTTCAAAATCTTGACACCATGCTACGTTCAAGTTTGCTTCATGGAAATTTGAATGATACCAGCACTGACTCAATTGTTTTGCATATGTTCAAGTGTGATACCAACTCAAATTGGGCATACAGCCCAAACAAGGCAACAATTTGCACACGCAAATAAGACTCGAGATAGCATTCGATTTGGTGTCCTTGTCAGTTGCAAGTCGCAATGGCTGAAATAGAAGCATCTCAAGCGCTGATCGCGCAGAGGAATTTGAAGTTCCGCCCCTTGGATCAGTACAGCAGCCCTTTCCCAGCAAATCGCAACACAACCAGAACGTCCGAATCGTCCACCTATGTACACCTTGATCCATTTTTGGTTCACCCAAGGTGCCCTGTTGATGGCACTGAAAGCTGGTACTGCCCCCCACACTGCCCCGCAAACATAGGCAGTTGATGCAGTCGGCAGTCCCTCTCTCTGCTTCCCGAGGCTTCATGATGCACGACGCCTGGGAGAACGCTTTGTTTGTTCATTGGCCAGTACCGCCGGAGCGCATGGCAGAAATGCTGCCGAGGCACCTTGACAGGAGTGGAGATCGCAACGTCGGAAAATCCGTCAGCTGACGTGCATACGTTTGCTAGGCTGCTACTTGATGCTAGTTGTCCAATGAAATTGTGTCTTTGTTTTGCTGCTTTGATTTGAACATATCATTTGTTTTGGGCAACTGTTCAACTGTATCGAACACCAGGGTACAGCAGAATAAAGGCTTCTTGTTGGGGCACTGATGGCCCACAGTCATGGTCTAGTTTCGTTCGTTGCAACACAGTGGTGCAAATGAACACGCTCAGAACCTTGGATGAGTCGAGATTTCAAGAGCATGCAGCATGCAGATTTCACTGCCTCATTGAAACAAAAATGGGGATAGAAAGAAGATTCAAGCGTGATCATGGACACGTCGTGTGCAAGGGGGCATTCTCCCAGACTTTTTTTCTTAGAAAAAATCTGAAATTGTTGAACTTCCGATGATGGAGACTTGCTGGCCCCAAGCCATACGTGAGAAATCATGAGATTATTCCACACACATCTATCCAATTATATCCATGTATTCCCATATATTCCATATGGCATCCGTTCAAAAATGCTTGATAGGTTTTGAGTCTCCGATGATCATATTAGAACTGTGGATGTTGTTTTGTCAATTTCGCCACAAGGCGGAGTCATGTATATATGCAGTGATTTTGCTTTCCCCCATGGTAGCGCTAGTTTTGCGCTTGTTTGGCGCTAGTTTTTTTGAATCATGTATTTGTTCGCATCCTTTTCAATTGCGATTCTTCTCCATAGCCTTTTTCCTTCTTAGTCTCAAGCTCATTGGTAAAGACAACAGACATGTCTATACCAGATACTTGTCGTTATGTCGATGCGTTGGGTGACTTTCGCAATCCATGATCTCCACAATTTCCCCAAAGTAGTGAAAACGTTCCTCTGGCGCTGGATCCGCGCTAGATCCGCGCTAGAAAAAACCCGCAGACCAAGACCCTGCCTCACCAGACCTTTGTTTTCCTTTTCTGCCACAGCAGATAGACATTAGCTCTAGCAGCTCAGAATAAAACAGGTCCGTGCTAGATACAGTTGTCGAAATCTGAAGAAATTGTGGTTCATTGCTATCGTTTAGATGCGGTGTCCCGACAATTGTGCCACAAGGCGGAGCCCCATGGAACTACGGTATTACGACCGTTTTCAGGAACAAACATTTCGATACGAGCCCATATATTCTTTTGCGAAACTGCTAATCTAAATTCACCACGTGGCACTTCCACGGAGCATCGATGCCTGGACCCCAAGAAAACCATTTTTGAAGGTGACATGATCGCTTTGCATCGCTTTGCGTGCTGCAGGGGCTTGGAACCAGACATCATGGATGGCTTTGCCTGGGTGGGTTTGGTGCTTCTCACTGAACGCGGTGTTTCCTCGTCTCATCCTTTGGGTCGAGTGCTGGTACCTCCGATTGATCACTTGGGAGCCAACATCCGAAACTACTTTGCATTGGAGAAAGCTGATCAGAACACGTTCACAAGACAATTCGAGAAACTATCAGCTTGTGAGAACCAGAAATGTTTCCACAACAATTCACGATTTTTGACCATTGATTGCTCTTTCTTGCTACATTGTTACATCATCTTATGTACATTGAAAAGGTCCAGCCTTTTCAGGAGTAGCAGGAGGTAAGCTGTTGCGTCAGTATTTCTCGGAGACATATTAATGTGAAAGAGGGCAGACAACAGCTGCTTAATTGCACTTGAGCCTACAGTGGCCTGAAGTGCACTCAAGGCAATCGTGTGGTATCTGAAATTTATCAAATACTGGTGCCAATGGATTTATTACATCTTGCAAGCATAGATGAAGATGATACTCTTGCAGAGAATTCAGACTATGCAAGTGACCGCAGCTGGTTGACTTTGTATTTCACAACCTGGCACTCAGGAACCTATGTTCGACGTAATGATGTACCTGGAATCTTCTTTTGGTCATTGGAATGCTCTAGCCCCTGAACGGCATTCCAGCTTGTCCATAAGTTGCCAGCAATGTGAAGAACAGGAGGATTGCGTGGCTGGCAAGCCAACACCGAACCGTCCACATTTGCTGCTGCTGATGCCGCCAACAGAATAGGTGCACTCCCACTGTGCACCATCACCACATTGATTTCTCAATCACTTTGCAACCCTTTGCAAACTAACCAAGCGGCAAAACCAACATGTGGCTACCCATGTATAGTTCATCACCAACTGCTCCATGACCAGTCCCAAAGTGCGCGTCCCTTTAAAGGGTACTTGCAAGCGGACTGCAAGAGTTGCAGGACAAATGTACTGCTTTTACTGTCATGGTGACATGCTCATCTCCAAAACAGTAGATGTCCCAAGCCCTTGTGTTAGCTTTCATGCAGCCACACAAACGGATATATCCTGTAAGTAGTATAAAATTGGTTACTAATATTTACTAATTAGTTTTGAGCACTTGTTTTCTGAAGGCAGGCCAGACTCTGCTGGGGTAAAAGAATTGAGAATCACTCAAGGTGGCCTAACCAGACGTATGGTTTTGGGGGTTCTTGGCATGTGCATTTTGCGTTTTTGTTTTGGCTCAGGCACTCTTGCATCTATTGGTGCACGAGCAGCTGGAATTCCGTACTTTCCTGCCAGCATGTTTCTTGTCCATTAAGTGTTTGAATACTCTTATGCTAAAAACAGTTTGTCTATTGCATAATTCTGTTTGCCAGGGCGGCATGTCATCATGCACAGCTGAAGTTGAGGTCAAGAAGTGTGGATTTCGAGCCCTTTGCCAAGAATACAGAGATCGACATTCGAAAAGCCGAGCCAGGCATGTTCGGAATCTTGAAGGGTTTGCGATTTTTGCGAGTCATGTTCTTGCTGACATGACGGCCTCGGCACTTGATGGCATGGGCACATTATGGCATGAGCGCATGATGGCACATGGGTACTCATTGGTACTCTTCTGGTGAGCGCCGCTTCTGCGATGCATCTCCAGCATCTCCAGGTTTTACCTTTGAATTTTCTTCCAGACGCTCCGGCATTTTCAACACTCCTCGTGTATCTGCACGATGGCGGCTGCAAAGTGGCGCGGAGTCTGACGAGCTCGGTGACGACTTCACACGCAGAGCCAGATGGTTCGTGGAGAGGCACCTGACCATGAGCTACCCTGAGCTCCATATTGGTCAGTTTTTGGAAGTCTCGTTGCACGTGCACCTGATGTTTTTGTAGCTTGTGAAACAACAGCAGTGGGTGGCATCTGGCCTACTGCTTTCATTGCGCTCCACGGTCTGAATGATTGGAAACACTGTAGGTGATGGCTAAACTTTGGCTAAACATTCTCTTTGTTTGAATGTTTGTGTTTGGACTCCGTGGTTTTTGGTTTCGGATTGCCAGTCTTCATCCCCAGCTCGATCCCATTTGTATCTCGATTGTTTTTTGTCAATCCAAGTTTGGTTCATGTGCTTGTTTCAGGTTGACTTTTACAACCGCTTGCTTCGCATACATGTAATGTGCAGCCATTTACAGGCGATTTGGGCCCAATGCTGGTCAAACATTAGTATTTACATCAGATGTACTTAGTATTTATACATGTATTTACCATTATGTGAATCAATCAATGCGTCTATTTTGTAGAAATCACATCGAGTGCGCAGTAACGATTGTTTGGAAGCTGTTGTCAAGGAGCGACAGGAATCAGCTTAAAGGGGTTTACATTAAGACCTTCCCAGTTGTTTTCGTGAAAAGCCTTTGACCATCTTTGACCTGTGCCACTGTGCTGCAGATACTCGGTTTATGCTGCCTGGCCGTGGGGTAAAGGGCCGCTTCTGCTTCGCGGAGATGTTGCCGAGCAGCAGATGAGCCGTACCAGTTGAAGCCTAGTCTTGTTCAGAAACCTGACACATGATACAACACAGTCTTTGGCCTGCAGTTTACAGCAAGGCGAAAACTGAGCTGCAAAGTTTCAACCTCTTTTAGCTTTCAACCATTCACTTGTGAATCTCTTTGAATTCGAAGGTTGACTCTTTGCAAGTTTCTTTGGTCAACCTTCTTTGGTCAGTGATGTCTGCACGATTGATGAAACAAGTTTCATTGACGCTCTGGGTGTTGCCTGTTTTGTTGGCAGCTGTGGTTTTGCTTTACATCCCCAGCCATTACGGTGGTAGCTTTGCAATGAGAGCTTGACTCGCTACACGCTTGACAGGTACAGCACCCACAATGGCCGTTGCAGCGAGCAATCATTGACTCCCTCGATGCATCTGAGCTCCTGGAGGTGCCGTTTTCGTGTGTGGTTTCACCTTCCAAAGGACAAAAGATAAGGAAGCCATACGTCACTGGATGTACCTGGTGTTATCCGCTTTTCCTTTTTGCTTCCGCCATGATTTATGATGTGGCTCTAATAAAGTTTCAACGCTGGACACCTCACCCTCGCGGAGGATAAATATTAAAACTTTTGATTTACACCCGGCTGGTTCTCTGAGCACTTTTTCTTTGTTTGTGTGCGCTCTTGACAGTTTTACCCGTGCAGGCAGCTGGATGGACCGAGCTGGCGAAAGGCAAGTGCTGTGAAAAGAAAGAGAGAGAGAGAGAGAGATCATGATGATATAAAGCACAAAAGACCACAAACAGGGCACTTCAGCTTGTTTGTGAGGCAAGTGAGTGTGTGCATTAATTCGTTCACATGTTCTACAAGTTTCTACAAAGATGCATTCAACGTACATTCAGCACGTTTCGAAGTGTCCAGGTGACAACTTGACTCCGCACGTGTGCTTCTCCAGGGGCGTAGGGCCAGTGGAATTCTGGATGCTAGAACCCGTTTAAGTTTGAGTCAGCTCCTTGGAAAGCATCTCTAATTGCGCCAAATTTGGGGTAGACTTTTTTGCATTTGGCTATCCAAGATTTTTGTCACTCTTGGAACTGAATGTTCGTTTGTTCAAACATGTTCAAACTAAGCCCATTCATTTGAGGTCCAACTCGTTCGCTTTCCCAAGTAGAAGTTCATGAGAAACAGCTCTTTGATCCACTCGCACTCTCAAGCTCATTGCCGTGAGTCACCGTGAGAGTGCATTTTCGGATGTTTTTTTCTGGCAATCTGAGTGTGAGTTCCGCGTTCCAAATTTTCAAGCCAGATTTGGCTTCTGCAGATATGCCACCAGTAAAGGACAGCTTTCACATTGCATCGAAAAGACTAGCAGCAGGGAGCGAGCCGTTCAACAATCTTCTTGCCCAGCAATGTGTTTTTCCTTGTCGAGCCTAAAAATCAAAGGATTGGTCGGCCCTACAACATCGCCTCAGCAGGGAGGACCACCCAAACAACTCTCATTCATGTTTAGATCAACTTGGAAAGATGATTCCTTCGCTGTTGAGGACAGACCACTTGTCAAGTCTTGTCAAGCTCGAGCAGTGCAACTTATTTCTTGCTTGCTCCGTGTTCATAAACCCAGTAAATTTGAAGCTGATGGTCCGTACATAGATTTGGTTTTTGGATACTCCCAGCACACTGCAAGTTTATGCGAAAGGATTTCTGCCATGCAATGGATGATCATGCTTTTTGTACTCACTTATGATCATATGTCACCCACACAAAACATGCATCGTCCCAAAGACCACACTGCTGTGGACATTTCTGCGCTTCTCGAGGCCCATGGTTCCGTTACCACCTGTGTGTACATCTGCAGAGTGCGGGACGCCAGGGATGAAGGACAACAGAAGTCACAAAGCGCACGCCCTTGCACGCCACCAACACGCACAGACACAGCCGAGAGTGCTAAATCCCAACTGGTGAAGCCAAGGCCTAGTACAGTATGAAGCCACGCTGGACATTTTGTTGCATAAAGTGTTTGGTTTGGTTCATTAGTAGCTCAATCCGGCTACATTCAATATAGAAAAGGTTCAGTTGGCCGCTCCATGTCTCAGTGTACCAATTCATACTAATCTGAGAGATTTAATCAGTGTCCTCCAGGACAACACATGAGTCATTTGTTGAATGCAGAAGAGTGACTGGTATAGTGTGTCCCTGCATAATATTGTATAGTTGATGCTAGACAGGGAGTGGAGTGAGAGTTGGGTCATGCCACGTAATGCTGTTTGTACCAAATGGAAGTGGTATGGCACCAGCAAACCTTAGGTCTGAGAATCTTCAGACTGTGAAGTTCGGTGCGACGCCTAGACATCTTTGGATCTTTTGGCTGCAAACTTTGACCATTTGGGGCAAGTCCAAGCGATGCAAGCCACGAGCTTCTTGAAGGCAGTGATGCTGTTCTTCAAGCGAAAGAAGGCGTTGAGTTGCGTCCATCCCATTTCTTGCCCCGGAAGCTGTACGTTGTTTCGGGTCCAGGGCATGCAACGAACAATAGAGAATGTTTTGGATGTACAGAGTCCATTGACATAACTTCCATGCTTCTGCTCCCGCTGAGTTGGGCTTCAAGAAGTATGTTTTCTTGTTTACAATCCCACTACACTTAATTATGGGTGATCTTGACTTCATATACTGGCAACCCCTTCCATCAAACTCTAGAGTCCAGAACAAGATTTGTTTGTCTTGACGAGGCGAAAAGAAATGTATCAAGTACATGGCCTTTGGCGACAGTCTAGCAGGTGCAGTTCCCAGAGCGCAGGACTTGCAAGAGACATCCAAGTCAGGAGCTTCGGATATTCATTGCATGAATCATTGGAGCAGTAGGCTGATGCAGGAGAGTTGAACTTCACTTTGCTTGCGCTGGCCTTGTCGCATGTATTCAATCAGGTGAACCATCGCCAAGCTGTAAATTGTCTGTCAGAGTCGGAGGCCAAGTCACCAAAATGCCAGGCATGAGGCGCGAAGTCTCAAAGGTGAATGGATACCATCACAGGGAAATCCCAAAACCAAGTATCATCAGCACAGTCAAATAAAGAAGTAGAACATGTCCCACCCAGAACTCAGCATCTCAACATGCACTTCTGGACCAAGGCCCTCGAGCAACATCAATTGACCGTTGAACTTCGTCCGTAGAACAAAAAGGAAAGCAGCAGTGGTCGTATTTGTTTGCAAAGTTTCGAAATTCATTACTTCAAATTTTAAACTACTTCAAATTCAAGTGACATTGTTTCAAGTTGAGTTCAAATTACTTCCTCTTTGGAGAATACAAACATTGATGCATGGGTGCCAAAGGTCATCAGCATGAGCAGCTGGGTGGACGGAGTTATGGAGCGTCGCTGAATTGCCCTTGTCCCTCGATTGTTCAAGCGACATAAGATTGACAGTGCATGATGCTGCCCCTTGGGCGAGACGAGACACTAGTTCAAGAGCTGGACTCTATAGTCATTTGTTTTGTGAACTTCATCAAACTGGATCCAGTGCCTCCCATTACAATTCAATGTTCTAGGCCTAAACCCCCCTTGAGCACCTGCTTATACCATCTTATACCTGCTTTAAACAGTCCTTCAAGCATTGCATCTGACAGCGGAGCCTTTTCAACTGGGAGTGGTCAGCTGTTTGCTTGACTGTTCCCAAATGCCGCCAAAGTCAAAGCCTGCCGCCAAAAGGCCGGCATCCAAGGCAGGGCATGGTGTGGACAGACCCATTTGTAACATTATCATGAATTAACATTCATTAGTACTAGTATGTACTAGTGTTCACATTGGATGTTACTGTTTTTGTCTAGCCTTTTGCAAAATTACGGTTGAAAATTGCCAGAGTCTATACAAAACAGACAATCAGATATATCTATAGATAAGTATCAAGATTGGACCTGCAAGTACCAATAAATACAATTTCAAACTGTTAGATATCCAAGTGAGGTTTTAGGAACAAGCTTCTTTGGGCCACTTGGATTGAGATTTGGACATGCATTCGCACAGTCAACCGGACTGTGAGTTTTTCCAAGGACTTTCGTAAGTAAACAATGCAAACCTGTACAAAGTTGGCTTCAGCTGCCGAAATTGTCAATGATAGAATTACTTTCTTGCCGCCATTTTCAGATGTTTCAGGCACAAGTCCGTAGGAAGAGCAATGCGAGGGCTTCTGCAAAGAAGCTTCGGGAGCTAGAGAGAGTAAGGTGCGCAAGCAGAAGGTGGAGCATGTGGCTCTTGTCGTTTTGCAAGTCCAAAAACTGCACGTGGCCGCATGAAGTTCTTGTTCTGTAAAGATGTCGGTCTTTGTCTTCGGGAGACTTCAACAGAAGCTCTTGATGAAAGGGAAACAGGAACTTGAGTGTGTTGCCACTCTCGACCGTGTCCACAAAGGAAGGTCAAAGAGCCTTTCTTGGACATGTTTGTGGACGCCTTGACCAAGGCAAGCTTGCTGATGGTAAATGACGCATACTGAATGGTAGAATGGTACTGACCCTGAGTTCTGCATGAAGTTGTGGGGGAATCCAATGATATTGTGGGTTGCTTCTTGAGAAAACCACCCCAGTCAAGCATTCGACGACCAGAAAGAAGACTGAAGAAGAATATCAAACGCCGAAGTATTCACTTCAATTCTGTGCATCACTGAATCCAATTCTCTCTGGTGCGCTGCGTGCAGGGTGATCCAGACCCTAGTGAGCTCGCGTGGCATTTGCTTGGATGCCCTGGGATGCTGCGGAATTTGCAGGGTTTGGTATTGAAATTGGTCACCTCACTTTCCATCCTGACATATTTTGACATTTGGTGGTGAGCATGGGGCCCTGGAAGATCTCACACCTGACAAGGCGCAAAGAGTTTGGAGATGCCATGTAGCTCAACACATGAGTTCCGCCCACACGCCTCCGGGTTTGGAGGGTTTTGGACGGTTTAGGGCCTATGGCCTATGCTTTAGGGTTGATTATGTTGAAAGGTTTCAAAGACAACAAAGGGCTTGCGCAGGGACATGAAATGATTTGAGTATCTGAAAGGATTGCCTTGGGGCTTTAGAGTTTGAGGCTACTAGTTACTAGTATTGATGTGAGTGTGTTAGCCTTACGTGATAATCACTGAGGGCGTGCACTTCTGGCACAGACCAGAACTAAGAGCCAAACTGGAAAAAGAGTTATATAGTAGTATTGATGATGATGACGACGATGATGATGATGACGACGACGACGACGATGACGGCGGTGGTGGTGGTGATGACGGATAAGGATGATAATGATGCTGGTGGTGGCGGCAATGATGATGACGTAGAAGGATGATGACGGTTGAGGCTGATCATCACCATAGCATGAAAAAAATTAGATGTTTAATAAAGCCCTGATAAAAACCGGTGTTTCTATACATTCTCATGAGTCCCCAAAGATCGCGCACTTTGCCTTGTTCGAAATGCTGGTGTAACACTTTTTGCAGATTTTCTTGGTCTATTTTTTCACAAACACTACCATTGAAGAGTTTGCGGCAAGAATGCGTTGGGGTCGAAAACGCCATTGGATGGGACTTCGGGATACTCCGGGATGAATACCCTTCTTCAAAATGAACTAACTGCACCATCCTTCAGAACCTTTGCATAGCCTCGAGAACAGAGTTCTCAAGTTGAGTTATACAAGTCATGCGAAATCGTTATATAAATGATTTCTGAATTATATGGAATCCATACATAGATTGATATGGAATCATTATGTTTGTTCTCCCAACCACAATCCGCATGGCACCGCGCTCACCAATTTGCAAGGAGTTGGAGGTGTTCAAACCCACGGCGCTTTGATGCCCCGGTCGCTTCCTGAAGGAAGCAAAGAACTGAACACCATGAGTAAATGATTGCTTTAAGTCTATTACGTTGTTCAAACTTTGTTTATCCTAAGTTTGGAACCAGACATAAATTGGGATTCATTATCGCTGTATCGAGTAGTGACAGGCCATGGCATGGATGTCATTTCTTGGACGGAGTCAGACAGGTCTTGCCAAGCAGAACAAGCAAATCTTGTTGACCCTTTACTGAGGCAGCCTGCTCGGTGATGCTCTTTGCAGAGGAGCTTAATGCCATTGATCACACAATAAGCACGTTGACTGACGGTAGCTCAGGACATAGCACGACTTCAACTTTCATCGCATTCATTGATGTGGGAATGGAACATTGTATGTAACATGGACTAAAGAGCCTGCAAAAATGAAGGATGGTTTTTAAGCGAAGGCCGGATGTGGCTGCTTCGCTCCTTCATGTTTCTGTAACTTTTCTGTAGTTGCCGAAGTTGATGTTGAATGAGGGGAGACGACTTCCAAACATGGGATGCATTTGACCTCAGAAACTTGAAAGATTTTGGCATCTTAAAAGGCTGATACTGGGTTGAGGGACTGCATGGGCCCGGGAAGTCTCTGGAACCTTTTGCTATCGAAGGCGTTACCTGGCCATGTAAACCTTTGCGATGTGTTGGAGGCAGAGCGGCACAAGCCTTGACTCCTTACACCTGAAATTTCAGCGGAGATACAGCTCTGAAACTCATATGTCACATTATGCCACTATATGATACCATGACTTTAATATGATATAATATAATAAATTACTATATCATACAATGTATAATATAATATAATATCATATCATATTATGTAAAATATCATGTATAATATAATAAAATATAATTTGATTCAATATAATATAATATCATATCATTTAATGGATAATACAATGTATAATATAATATAATATAATGTAATATAATTTAATTTAATATAATATAATATAATATAATTTAATATAATATAATTTAATGTAAACCTATATAATATAGAGAGGGGCTTGTTGTGAGCGGTGAAAATTTAACAATTCAGATATAATTTTAAGGTTTTATATTACATACAATGGTAGCAATGGGTTATGGCAATAATAGTTTATAAAGCCTCTGAGCTTCCTGAATATATGGAATCTATGGGTTCTTGTGCAGCATCTGAACTTGTATTATAGTATAACTACCCTGTATGTGCATCTAAGTCAAAGACTGTGTTGCTGTAGCCTGACCTTTCTGTCACCTGTAACATTACTCTCAAGGAATCTCAGCATAGGGGTTTCCATGGGCGCCTGGCAAGAGGTGGCCAGGGCTTTGGCGGTGGACGCACTCAGGGTCCTTGGCTCCTGGGCAGCGGAAAGTCGTCGTGCAAAGGCCTTGGTCGAAGAGGGTGCGTGTCAGAGTGCGCAAGCCTGGCTGCAAGACCAGGTTGGCCATTGCCATCACAGGTTGTCCGAGGCTCTTAGCAAGCCTGCTCCATCCTGGGATTGGCTTTCTGCACTGGTTGGATTTCTCTTTGGGGCTTTGGTGACACTGGGTTTGGTTTTACTTTGGGTGGTCCGGGCCTCCAAGACAGAGGTGGTCCGTGGTGATCCAGTGAAATCTCAGTGGCTGCCAGTTGCCGTACTCTCTAGGGAGACCAGCCATGGGGGAACCAGCAGTGAAGAATTGGCTAGCGCAAGATTGCGTGCTCGTGCGCTTCAAGGATGATCCAGCTCTATTGCATTGGCGAATGGTTCTCAGATGCCATCAACAAGATGATGTTTGTGTTGTAACTCCTGATCGTGATGTACAAGATACTACTCTGGTTCTTGGTGATACTTACACGGAGATCAAGAAGATGGATATGGGTCGTTTGCCTGCAGGGGTGCGAGAAAGGGGTACATATCTTCCCAAGCATTCTGGTTATGGAGAGTTTACGTCCGATGAGGTTCACCGCCTTGCCCGGGTTGCTGACAGGAGACATGGGGGCCGCCGTTTGCATGGTCGCAGTGATGAGCAAGTTCCACGGCCTGCGGCAGCACCTCGAACCGATGTTGACTCGGGCGATCAGATCCATTTGGTCGTCTACCGCTCTGGTGGAGGCAGTTTGGGCGAAGAGCGTGAGCCACCGCGGGATGCTTCGCGGGTGATTTTGGGTGCCAAGATTTTCCACCTCTTTTCTTTTGGGGACGAAGAGATACTCACTCGTGCTGTCAATCCCAATGAGATAGGTGCAGTTCAAAAGAGTTTGAAAGTGATCAGTCCTGAACCCATGGCTAGTGATAGTAAAGATGTTCGCATCCTTCCTGTCATGTTTGATTCTTCTGAAGAACGTTGGCGCACAATCCATGAAGCGGTGCCGGAGATGGAGGAAGTCGATTACGAGGATTTTCCTTTGGCCGGCCCTCGAACCATAGTGCATGACATGCGGCAGCTACGCCGCATGAGCATGGATTTTGTCCAACATCATGAATCATGGCTTCGGAAGAGTGGGGTCAGACATTCCGATCGAAGTGTACATGAGCATGCAGCCATTTGCAGGAGCCTGAACTACTTGGTTTGCTATGATCAGCTGAATGCTGGGGGGCTTGCGTGTGCTGAATCGATGAACCGTCGTCGTACTTTGATTGAGCATGCACACCAAGGCCGACCCGACACCCCATCGTACGAGGGGGCGGAGGAGTTTTTGGGAGTCAAAGAGGCCCCAGATGGTAGCCTGATTGACCCCGCACTCCAACAGCATGCAGCACGAAGACAAGCAGCCAAAGCAGAGATCTTGAAGCAGACCAGGCTAGCTGCAGAGGAGCGTAAGCACCTTCGAGGTGATCCAGGCAAAGGAGGAGGCAAGAACAACGGGGCCAACAAGGAGAAGGCCCCTGAGAAACCCTAGGCCTGAGAGTGGTCCACGCCTTGAGGGTGCCCGAGGTGTGGATGACACTGTTTTTGGCATTCACCAATTTTCCAATGCCGCAACGGCCCGGTTTGGGGACCTTTTGCCTCTACCCCTTCCGGTGGACGAAGGCTTTCCGGGAGAAGTGGCCTCTTTGTCTTCACGTAGGTCAAGGCAACGTGTTACACGTCGTCGTGGCCTCCTGGAACGGGCGAGGGATTCTGTGTCCGCACTCAACTACCTTGCTGGTTTTAGAGATGAAGCTAGGTGGCCTTCCTATCCTATGAATGCTGCACAACGTGAGGCTCTGCGGGGGATTGCACAGAAACATGAGCAACGTCCTCCCGCAGTTTTTCAGGAGTCAGAGCAGGCAGCGCTTCGGCAGCTGCTGCGTGGTAAGGCATCAGGAGCCTACGAGGTTGCTGATAGTCCAGGGCAATTGGCGAGCTATGTTCGGGAGCAGCTGTCCTTGCCTTTTGGGCAGGGGGAACCAGCTGAACTTTCTCAGATGCTGCCAGAGAGAGAAAAACAGGTCCTCGAGCGTTTTGAAGAGCACATGCTTTTGAGTTCAGAAGAGATCGCGGGGGAACAAGAGAAGGGCTTTGAGAATGACATGTACATGGATCCCAAGTTATCTAATCATCCTCGAGCCTACCATGCCTTCATTGCTGATCTTGTTCGCTGCAACCTCCTCTACTTCACTATCTCCCCTCGTTCACAAGTTGGAGTTTTCATGGTTTCAAAGAAGAGTGGAAAGCAGCGGCTTATCATAGATGCCAGAAGAACCAATCGACTTTTTCGGGAACCTCCTTCAACTGTTTTGGGAAGCATATAGAGACTTGGAGTAGGCTTGAAGCACACAATGAGCATGGAGATGATCGGGGCCACCTTTTTATTTCACAAGAAGACGTCAAGGATTTTTTCTACAGGTTGAAGATCACTCGTAAGCTGGGGGAATATTTTTCTTTGCCTGCTGTAGATGATGAGCTTTTAAAGAATGAGTTGGGCTACCTCCCTGAAGAGTTTGCCACTATCCGAGACCACAACGCTTCACCCATTTATCCGTGCATGAGAGTGCTTCCGATGGGGTTCGCATGGTCCTTTCACTTAGCACACGAAGCACACTGCGAGCTTGCCAGGAGATCTGCGCCTGGTGTCCCTTTGCTGCGGGACAGAGCTGCAGCGCCGGTGCTTGGCTTTGCAGAGGAGAAGGGCGAGCATAGCAGTGCCATGCTGATCTATGCCGACAACAATAACCATGTGGGTGTTAGCCGTGAGAAAGTATTAGAAGATCAACGAGCTGTCATGTCCACACTTCATCAGCATGGTTTGGATACACACGAAGAGTTGGAGGGTGTCACTTTAGCTGAAAGCCTTGGAGTTCGCGTCAACGGTTTGTCGGGACTGGTACAACCAACACCCAAGAGGGACTGGAGACTGGACAAAGCTTTAGCTGCGTTGGTGTCACGACCTTACATAACTGGGGAACAACTTCAAGTGATAGTGGGTCACATCACGGTTAGGTCGCTGTTGCATCGTGGTCTTATGGGCATCCTTCGATATAGTTATACCTTTATTGAGCAGTCCTACAAGAAGAAGACCAGACTATGGGATGCCCCTGGGTATAGTCGACATGTTCTCTCCCTGGGACGACCGCCCCCTTTGCACTGATGCGTGTCTGACAGGTTACGCCGTCATGGAGGGGGACATGGATGCGGCTGCAGCTGCTGCAGTGGGCCGGCATGATGAGCGCTGGCGCTTCAAGCTGGACGGAGGACAGAGAGCTGCACCGCGAGATGTTGTTCGTTTTGGGGATCCCTTCAGTGATGTAGCCACGGTTCTACCTCAAGTTGATGGAAGAGTACCTCAAACTATGATAGCTGATGAACGGTTTCCTACTGTACCAAAAACTATCATGGCTGGGGAGCGTTGGAAGAAACTTTGGAACTCACGCATACATCACAAAGAACCAGTACATCTTATTGAAGCTAGAAGCATACTTGGGGCTGTCAAACATCGATGCCGAGATCGTCACAGACATGGTCGCCGCATTCTCATCTTCAATGACAACATGGGGGTCGTGTTGGCTATACAGAAGGGTAGGTGTCACAGCTTTGGTCTTTTGCATATCATACGCCGCATAGCTGCACACACTTTAGCTTCTGGTATTCGGCTCTCAGTGAGATGGGTCCCCTCGGAATGGAACGTTGCGGATCACGATAGCAGAGCCTGGGAACCACATGGGAAAGGTGGGTCACCTGGGCGCAGCAAAACCTTCAGCTTCTGCCAAGAAGCGAGTGGTCAAGGTCTTCAGCAAACAGGAGGTGAGATTGGCCAATGCTCGGATCAAGAGCCCCGACCGAGTAGAAGTTTCGAGTCGGGGAAGAAGCAGAAGTCCTTCGTGGATGAAGGAGAGGCAAGGCAGGAAACCCATAGACCAGAGCTTGCGAGTGCTGATTCAGTCCGTAGCCCAGAAACGGAAGAAAGCCAAAGAGAGACAAAGGAAGTACGAAAAGAAGTTGAGAGCAACCAGAGGAGAGAGGTCCATCCTGGAGATTGGAAGTGTGAAAGCTCCACAACGGAGGGACTATGCGAAGAGGCTAGAGCAGTTTTACCTTTTCGTCGCTCACTTCCAGTTGCCCGTCTCGGACGAGAAGGAGTTGGACGAAGCCTTGTGCGACTACGCAGACTTTCTCTTCCTGCAGGGAGATGGCCACAATGCCGGAGAGAAACTCAAAGCCGCTCTAGACTACGAGCGGCCCGAAGCAGCACGCCAAGGCGAACTACATCTCCCTCGTTTTCGGCGGGCCATGAAGGGGTGGAGAAAACTTGCACCGGCGCAAACGCGCCTGCCTATGATAGAGTTCGTGAAGAGTGCGATCAGTGCAGTGATGCTGGCAATGGGATGGCCGGAGATGTCGCTGTACAACGAGATCTCTTTCTCAACCTATGCAAGGCCTGGGGAACTTTTGCGGGTTCAAGTTGCGGATGTTGTGCCCAGGAATCAGCATTATGGTCACGATGTGATCATCTTGAGCCCTTTCGAGAGACAGGAAGGGAGCAAAACAGGAATCTACGACGAAGTGTTGATCATGGACGACACCCGCATGCTGTGCCTGGGGCCTTTGGTTGTGCAGATGGCGGAGCGCAAGGAGAAGAAGTTTGGAACCGATTGCCCTCTTTGGAACTTCAATGCCAGCCAGTATTTGAAGGTTTGGAGGGCCAGTGTCCGAAGCTTAGGGGTGGAGAGCATAGCGCAATCTCCATACCAAAATCGTCACGGCGGAGCCTCTCGAGACCACCTTCTTCGTCTGCGCAGTGTTCAGGCGATTCAAAGGAGGGGAAGATGGGCAGCAGACGCAAGTGCAAGAATCTACGACAAACCAGGCAGGTTGCAACAAGCCATCAACTCGGTGAGCGACAAGTACCTGGCCCTGGGAGAAGAGTTGCGCCAGAATTTCACAAAGTACTTCCAAGGTGGGAAAGTGCCGCTTCCTCGCACAGTGCGAACAGCGGCGCAAGAGCATTTCAAAGCATGAAGATGTTAAGTCTTTTTGGTGGAGTGGGCAACCCTGCAAAGTGTTTCTGTGCAGCTGGCGGCAGTGCTTGTGTCATTGACTATGAGGACTCTCCTAGCAATGATCTTAGCAAAGCTTCCAACTGGCAAGATGTGTTTCGCAACTTTGAATTTTTTGACTGCTATGGAGTTGACCTCCCTTGCAACTCTTGGAGCAGAGCTAGGCGGGCACCGTGGTGGTCCAAAATGCCAAAACCGTTGCGCAACACACGTGAGTACATTTTTGGTTTGCCCAATCTCTCCCATAAAGATGCCCAGACTGTGTTTCGTGCAAACATGATGTTTTTTCTCACCATTCGTTTACTCAAGAAGTGTTTGAAAACGGGAAAGAGCGCATACCTCGAAAATCCTGCATCTTCAATGGTGTGGCATACTCCTCAAATCCGTCGCCTTTTACAAGATGG
>VSDK01011562.1:59280-75983 GCA_009767595.1 Symbiodinium kawagutii | reverse complement strand
AGATTAATCTAGATTAATCTAGATTAATCTGGATTAATCTGGAGCCCCAAAAAACAAAAAAACCAAAAAAACCAAAAAAAACAATATTCTGCAAACTAGTTCGGAAATGATTGGTTTTTTTGGTTTTTTTGGTTTTTTTGGTTTTTTTGGTTTTTTTGGTTTTTTTGGTTTTTTTGGTTTTTTTGGTTTTTTTGGTTTTTTTGGTTTTTTTGTTTTTTTTGTTTTTTTTGTTTTTTTTGTTTTTTTTTGGTTTTTTTGGTTTTTGATTAATGTAGATTAATCTGGATTAATCTAGATTAATCTGGATTAATCTGAATGCTTTCAGATGCTTGTGAGATTTTAGAAAGTAACTGACAAACATTGTGCTGAGACAAACATTGCATGTATGCAGAAACTCCTGTAATGAGTGTAGATCCCATCAGCTTAGTGTATATCTTCCTCAAAATTTCCCCAAAATTTTGTAAAACTCACCGCTCACAACAAGCCTTTCTGATAATATAATATAATATGATATAATATCATATCATATAATGTATAATTATATTTGATTTAATATAATATAACATAATCTAATATAACATAATTTAACATAATATAATATCATATAATATAATATAATACAATTTGATATAATATAACACAATATAATATAATATAACATAATATCATTTAATATAATATAATATAATATAATATAGTATGATATTATGATACGATATGATATCATATCATATGATATAATATAGAATCATCCAATATACTATACATACAGTATTTGATTGCTCGTCTATATTCCAAGTGTGTCGAGAATCATAATCAGATGTTTCTTAGCTTGAATGATTCGGACACAAAAATGTCAAGGTATGGTAAGAGCATATGCCACATATTGTTTTCAATTGAATTTCCCGCCAAAATGATTAGTGAAACAAAACAGAAAAGAAACATCAATCAAAACGCGCCGACAAATTGGATGTTCATGTAAAACTTGTTCCCCTCCTATTGCTTCTCGTCCCAATTGCATTGCAATTCCCACCCCTAGTCCTGCTCCGAGATTCAGTGGTAGCAATGCCAGTGGCTGGCAACTGTTTGTTTTCCAGCACGCAAGTATTCTCTTACTGAGCCTCTGTGGGTTTCTTACGCATCCAATACCTCATACATCATTCAAATTCTGCAAGGATCTTCTCGCTTATCCTCAAGAACTCGAGTGGGAGATCTGAAATCTCAATGGTTTCCCATGTTTCCCCGAAAAAGGAAGAGCTGAAGTGTTCACAAACGGAGGGTTTTGTAGTGTTTCAAAAGCCTTTATCAAGAAAGCAGCTTTAACAGGCTCACAAGAAATATCCAAGTGAGCTCAGGACCGCACCAGGGCGCCGAGCGCTTTTCTGGAAACGCATTTTTTGCTGCAACAGCAAGCAGCTTTAGCATGATTTAGCTTGGGGTCTCCTTTTTCGGATTGCTAGTTTTTGTATCTAGCAGGACAGAATTTAGAATGGCCAGATGTCGTTTGAATGAAGTACACCTTTTTAGCTAACCTCCAACTATGTTCTTTTTGAACCTTGGCGCCTTCTTTCCCACCTTGCATGCTTTTGCACTTGACAGCCACTTTGTTGACCTATATACCTTCTTAGTCTTGCGCCCATTGTGTTCAACCTTGCATTTTTTTCCTCCAGCCCTGGTCGGGACAAAAAATACAAAAGGAATTCAAGATCTAGACGGATAAGAGAGGAGATGCACTTTGCAAAGGGTTACCTTTTTCAGTTTGACACTGCAGGCAAGTCCAACAGAAGTTTGGATTTGAAGATAGAATGATGGAAAATGAATGAAAATGATACTGGTTTGGATTTTGTTTGAAGATGCCTGTTTTGCTAAGAAGCCCAGCCATTCTGGACATGGATTGAAGTATGGCTGGCTGCAATCAAGCATGTGGCTGAAAACACATGCCAGCCAACCTATCAGAGATGTGATCATCATCCGCCTTGGATCCCAACCCCGTATCCCCTTGAACCACAAAATGCGTGCGCCGATGCGACAGGATGTCAGTTCTAGACATCCCGCTGACTTTCTTTGTCCAAAACAGCTTCTAACATGGGGTTGTTGCAAGCGTTTGCCTACGGACACTGTGGCAGCAAAGAAGTCGATACTCTTAAGTGCACAACATGAAACCATATGAAAATATACTTGGTTCAATGTGGTTCGTCTCGCTTTCAAAAAACTTGACCCTGGACTTCACTCACACATTTTGGTACCGGCCCTGTTCCGCACGAAGCGATGTGAATAATACAGACTAGGATGTATCCGTATCCCATCGTCTCCCGAATCCTCAAGAGCCCAAATCAAGAGTCCTTCACTCCTTCACTTGCTCAATTTCTTGTAATTATAGCTTGCTGTATGCGTCTGAGATCCTCATACTGGCGCGCATTTGACAGGTTGTTTGGAATTCTTAGATTTGATGATTTGATTGTTTGGCCTTGTTGACCTTGAATCCGTCCGGTCGATCCAGATTGCATCCAGGCAATTGACTATCATCACACGATCCGAAGACAAATCGGAGATGACTGCTTGCTGCTCAGAATTTTTATATCTCAGGATTTGCATTTGTTTGCAAAAGTCTCGCAAGCCGAAGTGTGTGTTCCTCAATTGATTTACTGGGACATGATAATTTGAGTGCTTTTGCTGCAACTTTCGCTTTATATGCGTTTCATTCAACAACAAGACGGCAAAGCCATGCAAAGCTTGGAGCTGTCTTTGAGCACCTTTTCTCCTTCCAATTGTGGTGAGCCCAGCGAGGTTGGGAAGAACGGCGCATCCGCGCTGATGAACTTTTGCAGAGGCTCCAAGGTGCAAAGGTACCTTGACGGAACCGACTCAACTGGTGTAGGACTGCTGGAAGCTGCGCGGTTTGTGTGCCCAGACACGGCGAATCAGGTGACAAGTCACACACTTTGAAAACCCTGGGTAACCTGTTTGTTTGTCAAGAGAGCCAAATGTTTCTGTAAGTGGGCATTGTGCACGTCATTTTTGAAGATGATGGAGGTCTTTGGCAATGAAAACGCTTGCCTTCCACTACCTAAATACGTTCAATGATCATTCAGACCTTGTCGTTGCCATTGCTGGACCAGCATCTTCTCAGCGCTGAAATCATCAGAGTAATTGCACATTTTTTTTGCAAATTTAAGTTGCATTTGATTGTATTTAACGAGACATATCTCAGTATTTACTTGCTCAATTTGCTCATGTTCGTTCACCAGCTGAAACTCAAAGGGGTGTTACTTCTTAAGGAATAGGAAGCTAGATTTGATTCCAGCAAATTGCAGCTGAAGTTTGCAGCTGCAACATGTGTTTCCTAGCGCTGCCTCCTTGGTTGCCGCTTTGGGATGCTCTTGGCCGCTGCATTATTTGCCATCGCTTTCCGTTGCACTTGCAGAGCTTTCCTTTGCATATCTTTTGCATATCTTTTGCATATCTTTGCATATCCTTTCCTTTGCATATCTTACTTTGCTTATTTGCTTTTTCCATTTCTTATTCTTATGTTTTTCATATCTTTGCCTATCTGTTCTTTCAATTGCTTTTTTCATATTTCTCTTTGCTTCTTTGTGTCTCCTTAGCTGACAGACCTGGCGTCCCAGTTGTCGAATCCCCTTTCACTCCCAATGTGTTTGAAGTGCCGTGTTTGCTTTGTGAGGTATCTCCTCGGAGCTTCTCCCTACTGCACAGGGCTGTTGGGACCACAGGGCTTGTGCCAACATGCAGATGATATCAGATGATAAATGATGATAAGACGATTGTTAGGTGGTTCACGCATGTTCATGCCTTCTATTCTATTTTTCCAGAGCGCTGCAGAGAGCATTGCAAGCTCAAATCATCAGATGATAGCATGGCACTCCAGTACCCACAGATTCTGTTGGATATGTTTTGCAGCTGTTTCAGATTGCATTGATAACATCCAATTGGTTACAACGTGGATTGCTATGGTGTGCTCCGGTGAGATGCTTGTGAGGGACTTGGACTGGAACATGTCTTAAAAGAATTTGAAGGGATGGTAAGCCAAAAATTCAAAATCAAATAAACATATTGAGCAACAGCTTTTATTTGCGTATGAATAGTTTCATATTCGGGCGGAAGTGGGAATTGCACAAATATCCACATTTCGCATCTAAAACGAGTCAGGAAATTCCCGAGAACGAGTTAGGCACTTAACATGTAGCGTTTATAAAGTAAAAGCAGCTGCGCCGTTGGAAAACGAGTTTATTTGTAAAAACTAGCACGGGACTGGAAAACGAGTCAGGAACTTCCCGAAAATCTTTGTAATTGCAACGAACAATAAATAAAGTCCACCGCTCATATGATATTCTGTATATATGTATATATATATATATGATTATAACATGTTGTTCGGATGGACAATTCTGGTGAGGTGCTTGCTGCTTGATTCATAGATTTCATGGGTGGAGTATGGTGGAGTCCTCAAGCTGAGGTCAGCGTGGCATGCGCCAGAAAAGATGGTTGTGAGCTGAGGAGATCCAGTCGTGGAGTCCCATGATGTCCCATGATGTCCCATGAGGTCCCATGATGTCCCACGATGTCCCATGATGTCCCATGACTGCGTTGAACTCATGGAATTTCGATGTGCAAACCTTCAAGACGCACACCTGGGAGTTGAACCAGAGACAGTCCACGTTTTTCATCTTTTTTCCTTCACCATTTCGACGTGTACCATCTTCAGAGACCAAGGATGTCTAGCCATCTCCATAGTAGACTGAAATGGAGCTTATCATCATTGCCTTCTACAGGGCCCTTCGGAAGAGCTGAAGTCACTCTCAGCCGCGACTGCAAAAGCAGTGTGCGACAAAGACCCTGAGGCTCAAGTGGGACACAGCTATGGAATGCCGTGGAAATTTAATCTCATCATGGTTTGAGTATATTGTGCTCAGGTACATTCTTGTTTATTGCTCACCCGAATGGACCCAACGCAACGGTTTCAATTATAGCAGCAGGGTGTCTTGTCAGTTGTTCAGAAATCAAGTTGTACACACACACACACACACGCACACGCACACGCACGCACGCACGCACGCACGCACGCACGCACTATTTACTCAATAGCATGCACAACAAAATAAAACAAACAAACAAACAAACAAACAAACAAACAAACAAACAAACAAACAAACAACCAGCCAAACCTCTCAGGTGCTTGGTAGGAACAAGCACTGAGTACTGGCACCAAACAGATCCAAACAGAGGATAAGGTTGCATAGCATTTGTTTTGCTGCATGTTTTCAATGACTGTTCAATGACTCATATGGTGAGTGGCTCAAAGTCCTTTGGGTTGGGGACAACCTGCTGAGGATGGGTGGGCAGTCTCTAGATTCTTTTCCTGCCATTTTTGTCAGGGTGCCTGTCCAATTTGCCTTGCCGGATGGAGACCAGATGACAGGCTGCCGCAGCCATGGCAAGTCTTTTGCTGCGGAAAGTGCTAAGATTATTTTGATATGTCGGATACAGCCTCAGCTATACATGCATTCAACGATAATTAAGAGTAGAGTTCACGCTAGAAAGTCCCGTGTTCCAATGAGTCTACGCATTCCTTTGGATCCAATGTTGATAGGTGGATTCATGGTGACTCCCGGTGACTCATGGTGACTCATTGTGACTCATTGTGACTGATGCCACTGTGATGCTGTGCATGCAGTGTCCTGGTGCTATCCTGCAACCATGTGCTGCACGTTGACTGCTTTTGGAAGATGCGAAGCACTCAGCCGAGTCGTTGAACCATGTGGGTTCCCATCTTGACCGCTGGCGATTCACACCTCGTTGATGGCCGAACACGCTGTCCAAAAGTCATGTTATTCGGTACCAAGGATCACAGCGGCCGGCTCGGATGCTTTACGAGGCACTGAAAGGATCACGACTGGTTTCGGTGAAAGGATTTGCTTTGACAAACAAGAAGATTATTGTGATTATTTCTTATGTATGAATACCAAATATTCAAAAATACCAGCCGGTGTATTGTAATATTGTCTTACTTTCATGCAGGCAATAGCAGCTATCGCAGCTACGGTGTATCGCGCCCCGTTCCGCAGGGCGGTGCCGAGTATGCCGGACGCTTCTTGTTTGCAACCAGCTGAAAGGTTGTTAAAAATCACTGCAAGCAAAGAGTCCAAAGGCATGTTCCTCGCAAGCCAAGCCATGAAAAGAATACAGTCAGGTTTTCATGTTCCCCACTCTCCGCTGCCAACCCCCTCATCATCCTAGCCAAGAATCGCGGACGTTTTCAGAAATTTAAGTGTCCACTGGGTTGTAGACTTTCAGACAATCCATTGACATCCATTCACAAGAGGTAAGCTATCCTCTTATCATTCTTGTCCATGACATTTTGGAGTGATTGTTTTGCAAGTGACAAGGTATTCAAGCTGGGGATCTGACATTCTGCATAAGCACTCATCGCCACTGATCCATTTCCTCACCTGGTCCCAGCTCCCGACATCACTCAGACCTGTTCATTGGGGCCCGGTGGCGCGCAGCAACTTGCGTTGCATTTTGGCAAGTGCCCTGGCAGCTGCGTTAGTGCGCCAGCAGCAAGCTGGAGGTGGGAGCCCTTACTTACCTGTGAGTCACCTATGTCATTCATTGACACAGATCGCTTGAAAATATCTGTACATAACCAGGGGAAAAGTGAGGGCAAGTTTAGGCTGAGAAGAAGGCACATTGGATAGCTAGTAATCTGAGAAGGAACAGAAGAAGGCACAGTCCCGTTTTATCAGAGCAGATTCAAGGACATTTGGATGCGGACAGAAGTTTTTGTGTTTTGTTTTTTTCATATTCCTTCCAGCTTTCTTTCAATCTCCAGGCATCATGGCCGACGTTGTAAAACGTATCTACTTTGGGAACGGCTCTCTTTGTTGCAAATTGCCCACCAACATGGAAGCATGTTTAAGCATGTCTAAGCTACAGGCTACGGGACGAATTTTGTTGGACTGTTAAGCCATCCCAACAACTTTGTCGCATGTGTTCCCCTGCCAGGTGGACTATCTCAGTCAGATGTGGCAGAGTATTGCTCGAGAGTTAGTGAGGCCAAACTCTTAGCCCGACAATTTAAGAGTCGTGCACCGGCATAGACTAAACTCGTGTTTCGATGAGGGAGCAGCTAGTAGCAGCTGAAGAGGTAGGCATGTGCGAGCTTGCAGTTGATGAGGAAATCGGCGACTCTTTCCATGAGATTTGGATGGAAGTTCCGCAACAGCTATTGAAGGCATTGGTTTGTGTGGGTGGCTGCTAGTGGCGAACGGCTGGCTATTGTAGCAAGACGCAACAAGTGGATGCGAATGATTTCTCAGCAGGTTCTGAGATGGGGTTTTTGACTTTCATTTTTTTACAGGCACAAATGTACCGAGCAGAATTGGCATGTTTGACAGCCCCATTTTCATTGGGCATGTTCAAAGTTGTCACTGTTTCAGAATGTGGATGATGGCATTTCATTCGTACTCAACTAAAGGCCCACCTCCCTAATATAAAATGTTCCTTGATCTGTTGAATGTGCGCAATTCCGAGCTTGCCAAAGTGGAAGACATCCTATGTGGGGACATTCTGATTCCCGTTTGTTTGTTCCATGTTGATGATGAGTTGTGGTGCAATTTGATGCCTTGGCACACATGTCATGTCGTTAGATGATTGAAAGTGGTCAGCATTGGATTGAGCGGTTTGAACACCGCCAGCATGAGGTCAAGCACCATGTGCTTCCGAACACTGAAATGGCCACCTTGCAGAGGCACGGTCAGTTTTCTGCCCTGTTTCTTGTTGGTCATGGCTGTCCCAACATAGCGGGATCTACCTGATCAGGATCTACTTTATGAATCTTTATGATATATGCATGTGGTGTTCAATACATTACATCATATTACAATACATATTTGTTGTTTTTCAACATGCTATGCATGTATATAGAAGGCATTTCTAGTGTATGTGTCTAAACCAGCAGACACTTTGCTTTCCAAGTCTTGATCAATGCATTGTTTCATTCTTATTGTGCATCTCCATTTGTAAAGCTTGTTGAGTGTCAGATTTCTTTGGTGCGCCGACGACTACAGTGACATAAGATGACAAAAGGCTCAATAGGAAAGCAAGTATTGCTCCAATTGTAGGCAATCTCACAGATCCCAAAGATCTTGTACAACACACATCATATTGCCAGGTTATTCAACACGCCCTTTATACAATGAAGAAATAAATGTGAATAATAATGAAATTACATTATTACGATTAAGTTGTTATAAATATTAATAAGATTATATGAGCAAGGGTCAAAACATATCAAGAAATTTTCATATAAATAACTTGAAATTTCAGACTTTTCCGGAACCACAAGCCAACATAATTTTAATAAGATTAAATAATACTATTTTACAGGCAATTCGGGTAATCGGGTACCGGCGATTAATTCGGATAATCAGACACCGGCAATTAATATTTACTATAATAAATTATTATATTATTATAATTATTAAAAAAATCAATTTGGAAAAAAAAAATATATATTAAAATAATAATTATTTATATAATTAATTTAATATATTCTAAATTATATATTTAAAAAATATTTTATTAATTAAAATATTATTTATTTATATATAATTTTAAAAATATTTATATTTAATTATTAAAATAGATAATATATATGGATTTACACCACCGTGGATAAAGGTGAACACACGAATGCATCCCCTTCCTGCAGTTTCGGCTTAAGGGAATGGACACCGTACCCCTGGAGGGGGTATGGACTTTGATTAAAAACACTTGCCAACGAATAGTGGCAGTGTTGGGTGAGCCGAGCTCTGAACAGTTTCTCCGGGCTGCATTGGAAAAACTCAGGGCTACCTACGTGGACCTGCTAGAATTACAGGGCCGGTTTCTAGCTCCTCCTGTGGCAGCAGAGGGGAGTTCAGACAAGGAGGGTCTAGGAAAAGCTCCAGTGGAAAAGGAGCATAAAACTCCAGAGAAGGAGAAAAGATCCAGAAAGAGAAAGCATCGTAAGAGGAGGAGGTTATTAGTTAACGAGAAAAAGTCCCAAAGGAAATACTCCAAGGAAAAGGAGAAAAAGAGAGAAAGAAAAAGTTCCAAAGGTGTATTAGAAGAAGAGACTGTACCTCGCCCCGCTCCAGAGAAGTCAAGGAGCCGTAGTCCCAAGAGTAAAACCCCCGAGGTCAAGAGAGAGGCGGAAGAATGCAGCCCCCTTGGAGTAAAAGAGGAAGCTCCTGATTACGGAGGTGATGGTAAGGAATCTCCTGGAAAAGAGGAGAGTAGATTAGCCACTTCTCCTAGAAAAGATCGGAGTGAGAGTCCCCCAGCAACTCCTGAGTTAAGAGAGAGAAAGAGATCTCGAGATAGCCGACGAAACTCCAGAAACAGGAGTCCACTGAAAGATAGAGGCTCCAGACTACCTGCGGAGCCAGTGGAGCATAGAAAAGCTCCGCATGCTCCTGAAGGCAGGCCGCCAAGGAGGAGAGAAGAGCCAGATCGGCCCCTAGGTCGATTTATTGCGCCTCAGCCCCGCAGAGCTCATTGGGGTGCTTGGCCAGAAAAATTTCGCGGAAAGAAAGCCAGAAAACACAACGAAGATATAGAAAGGTTTGGAACAAATCTAGCCCGTAAAGAGCAGAGGCTGGCAAAATACAAAAGCTCCGGACCTAAATGATCAGGAGGCCAGCGGCTGCAGCAGCGAAGGCTGTACTTAGAAGACCGGCCGTAGCTCCTGCAGTTGGAGCATCCAAGAGAAGAGCCAGAAGAGGTGGAGTGGTTCCAGACGAAAGAAGTTACTCCGAAAAGTTTTTTTTGGCTTTTGAAGAGGTGGAGGTTTAGTACTTGGAGTCATTAGTATTGGTTCCAGGATTTTGGGTGGCGGTGGACGACGGCAACTACAGTGGTGAGCGTGTAATCCTGGGAGGCAAGATCCAAGGGGTGACCGTGGAAGGGCCGCTTCGTAAAGTTGCTCTTCATCTTACAGGTTGTCAACTGGAGAGCCTGCTGAAGTTTGCCACCAGTCTTCAGCCCCCCATCATTCGACTCCATCTCTGCGAGCCATCATGCAGCCAAGAAAGAACCAATCCAGATTTGGTTCATGTAAGGAAGATGAGGCGGTTGGACGCATCCACCGAGAAGACCTGGGAGGAAAATATGGTCACCATGGACGAGTTGGGTGGCCTGAGAGAAGCTATGGAGCAGCCAGTAGCTCCAGCCAGGAAGGAGCCTAGTGGAAGCTCCAGCTCAGAGAAGAAGAAAAAGAAAAAGAAGAAGAAAAAAGAAGACTCCGGGAAGACAAAGGAGTTAGGCCAGAAGAGAAGAAAGGTAGGCGGCAAGAAACTGGCCAAGAAAGATCTCAAAGTGATCTACGAAGGAACAGGGCTGGATCCAGATGTAAAGAGCAGACAAGCCTTGAGAAAGAAGACAAAAAACCTCTTGTGAAGAGCAAAGGCCGATACCTCGTCAGGAAGTTCCTCGAGTACCGAGAGCTCCAGCACAGTGGAGCATGCAGAGGGGCTGCTTACGGACAAGAGCAAGGTACAAAGAATCTCCAGTATCGCCCCCGGTCTCCTGACCAATTAATCCATCGTCGCCATGAAGGAGTTCATCAACCAGAGCACAGGCAATCCATGGTCGATGGAAGAAGATTCACTGCCCCCCATTGCGCTCCAGTACAGCAGGAGCTACCTACTTCAAAAGGCCAGTCAGGCCATGACAAGGGAAATCCTAACATTAGGACATGTGATAGACTTCTTAGTGTTGGGAAGGGTGGTGGAGGCAGTGGACGTTGCCTCCCAACGCCTAAAGGCATTGGAGATGACATTGAATGGTCAGCCGTGGAGTACGGCGAGCAAAGTGGAGTTAATCCCGGCATTGGAGCCGAGCTTCTCCAGCCGCCCGGAACTCCAGATGGCTTTGAAGGAGGCCCGCGACGACGCCAAGTCACGGGGCAATGCATACTCCTCCGGAGGGGTGGGAAAAGGCAAAGGAAAAAATAAAGGGAAGGACAAGGACAAAGGAAAGGAGAAAGACAAAGGAAAAGGTGGGGGGAAGAACGACCCCAAAAAGAACTCCTGAAGATGGAGTTGAAGCCGCCTTGGCTCCAGTTAGATGAGGAGGGAACCAATAGAGAGGACAAAAAAGAAAACAGAAGTGCCACAGGTGAAGCCTTCCCAAAAAGGTTGAAAATTGCGTCTGGTTCAGAAGGAAGCTCAGGAAAATAAAGGGACAAAAGCCAAGGGGGAGCTCCAGTTTTGGGAGTGGGAGTCAATAGCACTCCAGGTAGCCTTGCGGGTGTACATGGGACAATACAGGGAGTGAAAGAACTCCAGTTAGGTTCCGTAGCTGCCACTGCGGTGTCTACTTCACCCATTTTGGGTCGAGCAGATGAAATTCCTGCTCCTGTTTCACCCATTCTTCCGGATCAGATGGAACGCCAGGACACTTCAGGCATGGGCCGAGGAGTCGCGGAAAAAGGAACTGATCCGAGTGAAGCTTTTGCCGCAAGGGATGTTTTTAACTGGCTAGGGGATAGGATGACTTCTTTTTGTAAGACGCTCTGCGGGGTCAAGCCCACGGGCAAAGTTTTTCCTTTGCCCTCATCCCCCCATTTGTTAGCCAGTGTTTTTCCGAATGAGAGTAGTGATTCCCTTAATGCCTTGCGGTGTGTTGTTTTTGGTCTCAACTCCATGAATGGTAAAGGGTTGGATGTGGAATGCCAGCCGACTTCTTTCCAAGTGACGGTTTTGACAGGGTTGTTGAGCCACTGTAATCGGATGCTGTCTTGGGACGATGTGTGTGAAGGGGTGAGTTGGGAAGAATATTTCAAAGTCAAAGGTGTGGATTACAAAGGTGATGAAGTTTTGTCCGCACAAAAAATCTCATGGGCCTCCGTTAGCAGTGCGTTGCCTGCTTAAGTGGGAGGTATGCCTTTGGAGTCTGTGGTGGACAAGGGCTCGCGTAACTACGTTTTAAACTTTGACAAATTTTTTCTCGACCCCCGTGATCAAGTTGTTGTTCGTCCTCCCCGTGTCATGGTAGATGACTGTGATTGGGAACCTTTGTGTGCCAATTTAATGGAGCGTGGTGTTTTTAGCCGCATTCATGAAGATGATCTTTATAGAGTGCAAGGGCGCCCACTGCTCAATGGCCTGTTTGGGGTTTCAAAACAAGAGTTCACTCCTGAAGGTGTGGAGGTAATGAGGATCATTATCAATTTGATCCCAGTTAACTCGATCGTTCGTACCCTCGACAGTGATATATCCACTTTGCCTACTTGGTCGGGAATATCGCCTTTGGAGCTCATGCTGGATGAGTCGTTGGTGATATCCAGTGAAGATGTACGTTGCTTTTTCTACATTTTCAAAATCCCACCAGCTTGGTTTAAATACATGGCTTTCAATAAACCATTGCCGGCCACCCTTTGCGGTGACAAGCCTGGGCGGTGGTTTCCTTGCAGCGCAGTTATGCCGATGGGATACAAGAACAGTGTTGCTTTGGCCCAACACATACACCGTGTTCTCGCCCAACGCGCTCTTTCTAAGGCCCAAATGGGCGGGGAGTGCGAGCTGCGCAAAGACCGTAGTTTTACTTCAGCAAATCCGATTTTTCGTGTCTACCTAGACAACTTCGATGAGCTGAGGCGCGTGTCAAAGCAGCATGCCGACCTTCTTAAAGGAAAGGTATTTCCTTTAATTGGTGCACTTCGGGAGGTGTACCAAGAGGCCAAAGTGCCCAGGCACCCAAAGAAAGGAGTTGCCAACCAGCGTCAAGCTGAGGTACAGGGAGCCATCATTGATGGTGAATTAGGAGTTATTTTTCCCAAACCGCAAAAAATACTCAAGTATCTGCACCTCACGCAGCTGTTGTTGCAGTCTGAGTCCTGTAGCCAGAAGCAGGCACAGGTGGTTGGGGGAGGCCTGGTTTACTTTGCAATGTTTAGAAGGCCCTTGTTAGGAGGATTGAACCACATATGGAAATTTATAAATTCATTTGAAGGTTTTCCTCCAGTCATCCGTCTGACCATCCCTGAGGAGGTCAAAGAAGAGTTGGCCCGCATGATGGCCTTAGTGTCCTTGGCCTTTATCGACATGCGCAGTAAGCTATCAAAGGTAGTCACTGCAAGTGATGCCTCCTGCACTGGAGGTGGAGTAGTTGTGTCTCAGCATCTCACTTCCCAAGGAGCCATTGCCGCTCAGTGCACCATCCGAGGTGATCTGGTAGAACCAGTGGACCTTCCTCAAGTTTTAACTGTGGGAGTCTTCGATGGTATCAGTGGCCTTAGGGTCGCTGCAGACGTTTTAGGCTGGAACGTTTGCGGACACATAAGTATTGAGAAATCCACTGAAGCCTCGCGGGTTGTAGAGGCGCGGTTTCCAAACACTATCTTTGTTCCACAAGTTGAAGATGTGACTGAGGAGTTGGTTTTGTCCTGGTCGCTGAAATTTTCTCAAGTTTCAGTGATTGCCTTAGGAGCAGGCCCGCCCTGCCAGGGCGTCAGCGGATTAAATGCCGTAAAAAAGGGTGCTCTAAAAGACGCCCGCAGCTCTCTTTTTTGGCATGTGCATAGGCTAAGAGAACTGTTTTAACGGCATTTTCCATGGGCTCAAGTAAGATCCCTGATGGAATCAGTGGCCAGTATGAGCTCAGAAGATGAACAAGTTATGTCCAAGGATTACGGAGGAGATTCATTGTACATAGATTCTTCTGACGTGTCTCCTGCGAGGAGTCCCCGCCTCTACTGGATTGATTGGGAATTACCCAAGGAAGATGTACAGACGTCTGTCTTAGAATCAGGTCGCACCAAGGTATCTTTGCATGCCAAGTTTGATGTGGCCGATTATTTGCTTCCAGGGTGGACGAAGCAAGAAGCTTCTCCTTTTCCTACTTTTACCACTTCAAGACCTAGGGACCATCCAGGCTACAAGCCGGCAGGCTTGCATCAGTGTACAGAGCGAGATTTGAAGATGTGGAAAGGGGACCAGTATAGATTTCCGCCATATCAATATCAACTTTCTCACTGTGTTTCAAACAAACACGGTGATCTTCGTTTGGTGAATTGCGAAGAACGTGAGGTGATGATGGGATTCCCACGTCACTATACTGTCCAATGTATGGCAAAAGCCCATCAAGGAAGCCAATCCCACACTGATTGCAGGTTAAGTTTAATTGGCAATTCTTGGAATGTCACTACGATTGCCATCCTGCTCAGTCATATTGGTGAAGTCCTTGGGCTGAATATGCCCTTGACAGTTCAAGAAATCGTTTCTCGCACTGCTCCAGGAAGTGCCAAAGATTTTCAAACATTTCTACAGCGACCTTTTATGCGTGTTCCTCGACAGCCAAAGGCTGTCAGCAATGACCTTTTGCTTGTTCGCAAGTTGGTGTCTATGGTGGGCATAAAAGGTGATGATCTGCTGTTGCAGGCATCATCTGAAGATGTCATCCGTTATCACCGCATGCGGGCATCAGTGCCCTCGCGTTTTTGGAAGTGGCGCACAGTGGCCGGTTGGTCATGGAACTCTCAGGAAGAACACATAAATGTGCTAGAAATGCGCGCTGCTTTAACAGCTTTGCGCTGGCGCATTGAGAAACAAGAGATTGTTCAGAGTAAATTCGTCCATTTGCTGGATTCAATGGTCTGCCTCCATGCTTTAAGCAGAGGTAGGTCAAGCAGTCGGAAGTTGAAACGTACCTTGCTCCGTATAAATGCACTGATTCTTGCCACCGGAACCCACGTTGTGTGGGCTTATGTCCACACAAAGGACAATCCTGCGGACCGTCCAAGTCGACGGCCGCAGAAGCGAAAATGGAGCAATGCCTAAAAGGTTCAGCCAGTGACTAAAGCTCGATATGCTGATGCATTGAGCAAATTCTCTGAATATTTACGTTCTCATAATTTGGTTCTTCCACATCACAAAGCGGATTTGGATCATGTTGTAGCAGATTATATGGAGTATCTCTGGGCCGAAGGTCTGGGACGCTCAGTTGCATCCAACACGTTAGCTGCCAATTCAGGACTCGCAATCTCAAGTCAAAGGCCACTTGCAAGAAAGTTGGCGCTTGCTAAAGACTTGGAGCACCCATGAGGTTCCTAATCGCGCTCCGCCTTTTCCATTGGATGTGCTTCACTGTATGTGTGGGTATAGCATTTTCAAAAATCAACCCCATATAACTTTAACTCTGCTGTTGGCATTTTACGGTCTCCTGCGAACTGGAGAAGTCTTGTCATTCCAAACCAAACATGTTTCCATCACTGAGCCTAAAGGGCCTGCAGTGATCAGCCTAGGGCTTACTAAGAGCGGTAAGAGACAAGGGGCCGCTGAGTCGGTCACCAGCTATGAAGAAGATCTCTGTCGCCGTTTGTTTCAATGGGTACAGGCAAAGCCGTCCCATGCTTTTCTAGCTGGTTCTTCTCATACTTGGCGTCGCACATTTTCAGCCTATTTGTCGGCATTAGGTTTTTCGGAATGGGACTTCCGTCCCTATAGTCTTCGTAGAGGAGGCGCCACAGAGGCGTTTCGTAAACGACCTCAGCTAGATAGGTTGCTAGTGTTAGGACGCTGGCAGTCGTCAAAGACGGCGCGCGTGTATCTTAACGAAGGTCTCTCCATTCTTGCCGAACTTCGTTTACCATGGTCGCATTTTTCCCGCAATTTCACAGCACAATACCGAAAATGTCTCACAAAACCCTTGCCTCAACTTGCGCCATCCCCAAGGGGGATGAAGAGCAGGGGAACTTGGAAGAGCAAGACCAAAAAAGGCACTTTCAAGAGCACAGGGATGCTTCTGTAAAGGTAGAACCTTATTGCTTTGGGTCAGGCCGAGCAGTAAGGACACGTTTTTAACACTCGGGCTAGTTTGCGTTTCCGGGTTTGGCTGGGCGCGGCTAGGGGTGTTAACAAAAAGGGTTGAAGTGTGAAACCCTTGTGCCTTTTGGTCTCTAATTTTGAAAAATTTTTCTCACTCAATTTATTTTAACTTGATAAAATCGATCCTGCGGAGCAAAAAAGGGGTAAAGCAGTTTGTGAGCCTTTGGATTCACGCCACCGTGGATAAAGGTGAACACACGAATGCATCCCCTTCCTGCAGTCTCGGCTTAAGGGCCCCCCCTTCGTCACTGCGCTCCTTTTTTCCCTTCCCTTTTTGGAAGAGCAAGACCAAAAAAGGCACTTTCAAGAGCACAGGGATGCTTCTGTAAAGGTAGAACCTTATTGCTTTGGGTCAGGCCGAGCAGTAAGGACACGTTTTTAACACTCGGGCTAGTTTGCGTTTCCGGGTTTGGCTGGGCGCGGCTAGGGGTATTAACAAAAAGGGTTGAAGTGTGAAACCCTTGTGCCTTTTGGTCTCTAATTTTGAAAATTTTTTCTCACTTAATTTGTTTTAACTTGATAAAATCGATCCTGTGAAGCAAAAAAGTGATAAAATCGATCCTGTGAAGCAAAAAAGGGGTAAAGCAATTTGTGAACCTTTATATATATATTTAAATATAATTATAAATATTAAAAAAAATAATATATATATATATAAGATATATGTATATATAATTTTGAATTATTTATAAACTTTTTAATATAATTAATATTTTAAAAATAATAATTTTTTAATATTAAAAATTAAATTATTTTAAAAATTATAGTATAATTATAAAAATATTTTAAATAATTTTTATTCATTATATTTTTTAA
>VSDK01011562.1:0-57675 GCA_009767595.1 Symbiodinium kawagutii | reverse complement strand
AAAGCGTGCAAGCCTTCCCCCCAGCCTCTACAAATATATCCAAAGTTACATGCCGGCCACACAAAGTAAAGATAATGTGCCCAAACTCCCATGCCTGTCAGGGGACCAAGGGGGCCGTAAGTGTGCAAGCCTTCCGCCCAGCCTCTACAGATACATGCAAAGCCACATGCCGGCCACACAAAGCAACGTAATATACCCAAAGTCCCACGCCTGTCAGGGGACCAAGGGGGCCGCAAGCGTGCAAGCCTTCCGCCCAGCCTCTACAGATATATGTAAAGTTACATGCCGGCCACACAAAGTGAAGATAATGTGCCCAAACTCCCATGCCTGTCAGGGGCCCAAGGGGGCCGCAAGCGTGCAAGCCTTCCGCCCAGCCTCTACAGATATATGTAAAGTTACATGCCGGCCACACAAAGTGAAGATAATGTGCCCAAACTCCCATGCCTGTCAGGGGCCCAAGGGGGCCGCAAGCGTGCAAGCCTTCCGCCCAGCCTCTACAGATATATGTAAAGTTACATGCCGGCCACACAAAGTGAAGATAATGTGCCCAAACTCCCATGCCTGTCAGGGGCCCAAGGGGGCCGCAAGCGTGCAAGCCTTCCGCCCAGCCTCTACAGATATATGTAAAGTTACATGCCGGCCACACAAAGTGAAGATAATGTGCCCAAACTCCCATGCCTGTCAGGGGCCCAAGGGGGCCGCAAGCGTGCAAGCCTTCCGCCCAGCCTCTACAGATATATGTAAAGTTACATGCCGGCCACACAAAGTGAAGATAATGTGCCCAAACTCCGATACCTGTCAGGGGACCAAGGGGGCCGCAAGCGCGCAAGCTTTCCACCCAGCCTTTACAGATGCATGCAAAGTTATATGCCGGCCAAACAAAGCGAAGATAAGGTGCCCAAATTCCCATGCCGGCCACATAAAGCGAAGATAATATACCCAAATTCCCACCCTTGTCAGGGAACCAAGGGGGCCGCAAGCGCGTAAGCCTTCCGCCCAGCCTGTACAGATACATGCAAAGCCACATGCCGGCCACACAAAGTAAAGATAATATGCCCAAACTCCCATGCCTGTCAGGGGACCAAGGGGGCCGCAAGCGCGCAAGCTTTCCACCCAGCCTTTACAGATGCATACAAAGTCATATGCCGACCACACAACGCGAAGATAAGGTGCCCAAACTCCCATGCCGGCCACACAAAGCGAAAATAATGTACCCAAACTCCCATAACCGTCAGGGGACCAAGGCGGCCGCAAGCGCGCAAACCTTCCGCCCAACCTCTACAGATGCATGCAAAGGCACATACCGGCCATATAAAGCGAAAATAAGGTGCCCAAACTCCCATGCCGGCCCCATAAAACGACATAATATACCCAAAATCCCATACCTGTCAGGGGCCCAAGGGGGCCGCAAACGCGCAAGCCTTCTGCCCAGCATATATAAATATATAAAGTTATATGCCGGCCATACAAAGCGAAGATAATCTGCCCAAACTCCCATGCCAGCCATATAAAGCGAAGATAATATACCTAAATATCCATGTCTGTCAGGGGACCAAGGGGGCCGTAAATACGCAAGCCTTCCGCCCAACCGGTACAAATACATACAAAGCCACACATCGGCCACATAAAGCGATATAATATGCTTAAATTTTTATGCCTCTCAGGGCTCCAAGGGGGCCGCAAGCATGCAAGCCTTCCACCCAGCCTCTATAGATGCATATAAAATTATATATCGACCATACAATGTAAAAATAATATACCCAAAATTTCATGTCTATTAGGGGACCAAGGCGGCCGTAAATATATAAGCCTTCCGCCCAGCCTCTATAAATACATGCAAATTTATATGCCGACCAGATAAAATAAAAATAATATACCCAAATTCCCATGCCGGTAATAATAATAGTAAAAAATAATTATAATAATAATAATAATTAACAGGAGGAATATACAGAAGGAAGAAAAAATAGAATTATATTTATTTTATAAATAATATATTATAATAATTTATTTTAAAATAAATTTATTTTTAATAAATTAATTTATATTTAATAAATATAATTAAAAATAAATTTATTTAAAATTATTATTAATAAATTTAAAAATATAAATAAAAAAATAGTAATAATTAAAATAAATATAAATTAAAATTAATTTTATAAAAATAAATAAAAAATATAAAATAAATATAATAATTAAAATAAATAAATAAAATAAGTAAATATAAATAAACTTGATTAATTATATAAAAATAGAATAAAATTTAATAGTACCAGAATAAAAGGAAAACAAAAAGATAAGGAGTTGCCCCCCCCTGGAGGCTGGCCAGTGGGAGCTGTAGTACACCAGGGTAATAAGCGAAAAGTATTCGTTAAAAAAGATAATCAAGGTAACTTCAGGAGCAGCGTCGAAATCCATAGTTGTTTCCTTATAAAAAGTTACCTTATAAAGGGAAAGGGAGGAAGCCGAGCTTGTGTCAAATCCTATCGATACCGTATAATATCAATAATCAAAGTAACAAAATAAAAACATCATACAACTTTTTTAAGTTATTACGAGTGTCCAGATTCTATTTCGGGCACTTCGGGCAGCACATGCCATTCTCAGTAGTCGGCATGACCTCGCTGTCTGATGTTGAAAATTCAAAATGAATCATGAATTGTTGTATGCATGCTGTAAAAACGACCAAGTTGCTGCTACAAATTTTCATAGTTTTTGATGTAAGTTAGATTGGCCTCAAGATATTATGGAAACATCGTGGTAATCGAAGGAATGCTTCACCTGGCCTCCTCCTTGGTGCACATGGTAGGGAAGCACCAAACCTTGGCAGCGCTTCCAGTTGTGACTTGGTTTGCTCAGCTCGTTGGGCTTGTGGCACATTGTGAACCTAACTTTAGCCATCTTTACTTGTACATACTTCCACTTTTTTCGCCTTTCGGCCTCACTTTAGACTAACTTTGGCTTCACTTGTTTCGCCTCACTTTAGCCTCTGGCATCAGGGCAATGGGTGCTCTTGGTGCCACCAGATTTGCCCGTTGCACCTGTGACCTGTCCGAGTGTCCAAAACGAGTTGACACAAATTGACAAAATTTGTCCTGGTTGATTGGATTTATTTTGATTTATTATGATGATTTAACTAGCAGCAAACAGTGCTGGACCTTGCACCTCTCATGGTTGAAACTGCACCACTTGGCGACGAGTTTTTTTCTTTTGCGCATTCTTTGCCTCAAAATCCAACTCAGCGCATCCTGCATCCTTCGGCTCACTTAGGACGATAAGACTTCTGCTTATTGCAAAAATGCACACAAACTAAAACACGATTGTGGTGACGCTCATCTCTTCGCAATCTGCCGAGTCACCTTTCAACCGATTCGTCAGCATGTGACTTCTTGTAGATCTCAAGCAACCACCTGAGCTTAAACCACCTCAGATTCATCCCCAGGGGCTCCAATTTGTTGCTCAGGAATCACTACCGGGTTTGGAAGAAAGGCCACAAGTCGACAGATCTCTGCGCCGAAGGCAAACCTGGCGTACTGAGTATTTGCAGTGCGATACTCGACCCGAACGTCGGAGGTGGAGAGCTGTTGGCACAAAGTGTGGATCTCCTTGTCCAAGGCTTCGTTCTTCCAAACCATCATGTACCTGGCCCCGACAAAGGCGAAGAGCGCGAGGAGCACCGGGACAACAACGATGAGAAGAATGGCGATGCCAAGCGACCCGTCCGGGATCCAGTTCGCCGGCTGGAGGAGTAGAAGGACGAGGATATACAGGAGGTTGAAGAAGAGAAAAAAGATGCCAGGAAGCTGCTCATTCCAGTATGACTGCACGATCTTGGTTAATTTGCGGATCCAATTTTTCCACGTGGCGCTGTCGACCATGGACAAACAAGGCGGCTTCCGGGTGTCTTTCAACTGAGGTTTGGTTTGGATGCAGTCCCGCGGGTCCATCAAGATGAATGTATGTCCACCTGGTGGTACCGACAGGCAGTCGACGCCCATGTCTCCTTGCTCCTGTGGCTTCTGTCTCGGGACGACAGGATCGGATGTCAAATGCAAGATCTCACGCTGCAGCCAGGCTTGAGCCAAAACTTCAGAAAAAACTTGACCACTTAGCAACTATGTGTCCTGTCCATCCACATGCGCACCTCAGGCTCGATCTTGATGTCCGGATTCACGCAAAAAGGACCTAAAATTGTTTGGCACTCCAGAAACCACCAGGAAATTAGACGCAAAGGGCAAAAGTATATTGTCAAACCTTGTAAAACTAAATAATACATATTAATAATATATGTACTATGATGCATACACGATACATGCATGCATCAAAATATACACGATTACATTACATCACAACACATCAAATCACATCACATCAGATCACATCACGTCGCAACGCATACACGACTTGCATTGCATACATGGCATACATATCCTGGATATTCCTGGATCATACATACATACAAACAAACAAACAAACAAACAAACAAACAAACAAACAAACAAACGAATAAACAAACAAACGAACGAACGAACGAACGAACGAACAAACAAACAAACAAACATACATACACGCTTAGCATTACACTGCATTGCATTGTCTTACATTATATTCCATTACATACAGACAGAAAGACATGCAAACAAACAAACGTACACGATATCACATCCCATCACAACTTCAACTTCAAAGGCCATACCTCACCACCAGCACCACCAGGCTCTAAAGTCTGTAAAGTACCCCTTGATCTGAGCTGTGTACAGCATTGACCTTCCACCTGTCAAAAATACCCAGCACGCGCTGTCATGTTGGGTTCACTTGATTCTGCATCAAATACAAATGCCCAATGATGATTTCCATATGGTCGATTGAGCTAAATCCTCGGAGGTGGTTCGTTCACAACATCTGGCTCCAGCCTTCGTTGCTTGAAACCCTGGTGGGCAAGTCAAGGGATCTGCGCACTTAATTGCGTCCTAGGCCAATCAATTGGTCTCACGAAGTGGGAAGGCAAGGGCTGGGAAATCCTGGGATTTGTGAAGGACAAGACCACCTGCGCTGAGACGGCAGCACACGCAGGGCCTGAGTCAGAGTTCTGCACCTTGCAGCAGAGACTGCCATAAACTGCCCATCCATTCAAGAAGGAATGGGAAGAAACGCAGCTTGAAGCTTGCAAACATCATGACATGTACATGACATGCTTTCAACATACGACTCTGGGATCGGGGGAACATCGGGTGGCTCGCAAGAACGATTTCAGCGCCTGGATCAGCATCTGGGTTTGGCCATCGTGATCCAATGCAAGCACCTTTCACAGCGAGAATTGACGCTCTGTGGCATCAGAAACGTATGAACACAATTGCATGCTACTCACGTGGGTAGAGTGAGTGTATTGGCAATGTATTCTGCTCTTTTCTTTGGAAGGTGGCACATGGTGGCATGAGTCCAACGGACAGCTTGAGTCTGGCACCTGCTTTGGAGCTTTGTTGTGCTTCAGTGTTGCATCTGCAAGGCAGAGTGCCTCAGAGTCACACCAACAGACAGTTGTGGCTGCATCTGGCAGTTTCATATCATTCAGTGGGTCTACAAATTACCACTTCCTTGTCAATGCAATGACTCAACAGGGTGAACCCTTAACTTCCATTGTCACTGCGCAGTGTTTGCATCCTTCCCCGAACCCAAGAATTGAAGATGACATTGTCGCTGTGAATCTGAACGTAATGTTTAACATCTGATTTCAAACGATATGTGTTTATATTTGTTTATATATATACAATAATATATACATCGGTGTTGATCAATATTCCTTGATCCAGGAATGGCCATCTTCACCAGCACAACATTTTCTGTCGCAAAACCCCGTTCAACTTTTAGGGGGGTAGATTGTGTCTTGTTATGCATGCTAGAAGTGAGTATGTCAGCCAGGGGAAATAGTATGTGATCAAGCTTGGTAAACAGACTGCAGATTAGTAATGCTTCTTTTCCAAGCCAACATGAGATCTGCTTCTTATCTTGAAGGGTGCGCTTGACATGCTATCCTTGCTTTTGGCCCGGCCTTTACGAAACTTTCGCCAAACTTTAACGAAATGACAGTACAGTTTCCGAAACTAAAAGTTGGGGATCAACCAGCGCCTGCCATTTCCGTTCTTGGCCATCTTCTTCGGTCACTTCTGACATTTTTCCACGAATCAGCTTCCACGAATAGTAAACTACTAAAGCGTCAAGTTAGACCATTGCTCAATATATTTAGTAGGCTTTTGCGACTTATCGCGACCTGTCATGATGCATATTGTATCAATTAACTTTTGCATACGTTTGCAAGATCTTTCGCCAAGAAATGACTAACTTTCTTGGACGGATCCAAACAACTTTCGGGAAGCGTAGATTGATGACATGAAAGGAACTCCTTACAAATACCTTTAGATCAACTCCCATATGTAAAGAATCAAGATCCAATATAATGGTGTTGACCAAATGTCATACTGTACTTAGTTACTTACTATCATCTAGCCTTTCCTTGTGGTGAGAATGCAAAATGTTTGTTGATCTTATTTGTGGAAAAACAACAGTTCTGTTCACAATTTGTCCTCTCCAGTTTGTCCCGCCCAACAAGTCCCCAAATACTGGCAGTTTGTCCTTGACAGCACATGAAAATCCAAACAATACAATTTGGATATCATTTCCTGATGCCAAACAATATCTTTTGGGGTTGGGCTCTCGGTGCAACCGCCTCAGGATTTCCAAATCTGTGCAAAATGCATTTAGGTCCAGTCAATGATAATGCTGTGCATACTCATACTCGATCATTGCAGGTACTTCTTTGCAAAACTCACTGACTCAGAGTCGTATCGAATATGGGATGAAAATCTGTCATGACAAGGGTGAAGTATGGGGCAGTCCACCGCAATTCCTAAATGCCGTATTTTGCTTGGGCCATGGCGGCGACTTTGCTATGAATTCGTCGCGTCTTCAGGGCATCTTCACATTGCTGGCAGACCCACAACAAAATTACCAACTAATGGGAGATCGCATTTGAGCAACCTATGGCAAACTGATATCGTTTTGCAATCAGTTCTCAATGAGCAAAACCTGACACACTGACAACAAACATCATTTGGAACCTGGTTGGACACATTAATTGCTGAGTTTTTGAACCAATTAAGACTTTATCGTGACACGAAGGTCGTGATTCTGAATTTGCATGCATGTTCTAGATTTGCAAGGCCATGCTCTGTCACATGATGATGGAACCAAATTTGCTATCCCACTTCGCTCTCATAAATTCACCAGCTCGACATGAGTCAGTGATCAGGGACGGACTTATTGGCTTGCCATCCATTAATTACGCTCCCACAAAGCAAAAAAACATGCAGCCAAGAAACAAACAGAAAAGTAGCAACTCTGAGTGACATAGGCACAACCTCGAGAAACAAGAAAATGATAAGAAAATGCTACGTGGGTGGTATTCAGAAAGAAGGTGATATTCAATCGTGCCTACCAAAGCACAAGGCCACGCTCAAGAACTGCCAGCTTCAATGAGTCGGGTCTAGCTTGAGCCAGAAGCTCGCTGTCATACTACGTGGATCGAGTGCATCTTGTTACGTGCAGATCTCATACCTCATCATACTTGTTCACGTGATACCCACATATCAAGGATTTTGTGATCAAAGAAGAAACTGAGGAGTGCCAACCACAAATTTGGAACCTCTCAACATTCACAAGCCACCACCTTCGCTGGCGAACCAGGTATGGGGAGCGAACTTGGTTGAGGGTAATTCAATTGAACACTTGCAGCACTTGCACTTTGTACAGGAGAGAATGCTTTGTTCAAATGCCGCCCTCACTGGCCCTCACTTCCACGTTTCAAGAATTGCACTCCTTCAGTTCTGCATCATGCGGGTAGCGATGCGTACATGCAATCTTTTTGAGCCGATCCAGTGTTTGCTGCTCTTCAAAGGGATCCCTATGCTGGGCACTTTGGGCAGCACATGCCGTTCTCAGTGGTTGGCAAGACCTGACGATATCAAGTCGCTCAAGATGCATGCTCTGAAACACTGCAGCATTGCTGTACTTTTGCTCCGAAGTATGGAACTTGACATCAAGCCACATCTAGGAATATCTAGGATCATCATGAATCATCTAGGTCCAGGTCAAAGATTTAAGTTCCTCGATGTGACAAGTCTCAGGGTGACCTCCTCCTTGGTACACATAGTGGGGAAGCACCAGACCTGGAGTGCTCCCCATGGCTCTCTGTGAGTTTCCGCCAATTGGGTGATGTATTGCATTCCATTCTGTGCAAATTTTGCAATGCATACTGTGCTGCATACTTTGCTACTGATGCCTTCTGCAAAACTTGGCTCCCAGCATCTGGGCAGAATGTGCTTTCTGTGCCGCCAGCCTTCCCGGTTGCACCGGTCACCTGCGTTTCGGGCCAGAAGAGGAATGTCAAAAGAGATCAAAAGGCAATATGTCAGTATATGCATCCCCCTCTCTTATCAGCATGAGAACAGTTGCTTCAGTAGGTTTCGATTCTTGTCTTCAAGGTAATCCTAGTGTTTCGCAGCTTTCTGATACTATCCGTACCGTATCTGGAAAATATATCGAAGAAGAATTGGAACAACAGGAGAACAAGAAACATCAAGAAACGCGCGAAAGGGAGCCCAGCGCACCTCAGGCTCGATCTTGATATTTGGATTCACGCAGTAGGGGCCTCGAAAGTCCCGTGAATCAGTGAACTCTGCGTCCTATCGCATCCGTTTTTTGCGGCAAACATTGGGCAGCAGTTCCCCCCTGAGATGATGCTCCGTTCAACTCCAAGCAAAAACATTCACTTGGCCATTGGTGGGTGCACTGTGGCACATCGTGTCATGGCTTCAATTCTCGATGACATTTATTTATGAACTTTCAACTTACCCATACTTTGACTTCTGCAAGCTTGGCATTGCAAGCATCAAGAAGGCCTGTATACTTGGTTTTCTTCATACAGTTGGGGTTGGGATGAACTGGGGACAACATGCCATCCTTGAGCCCTTGAGTACTTTTTTTGAGGTGCTGGCAGCAGTGGCCTTCCACCTGCGAAGTACAGCGCTACACTGTGTATGGTCATGCAAGCGATCGATGCACTTTGCATTGTCAACCTAGACTCAAAGGGGTCGTGCTGTTCCATCAAATCCTTCCCCAATGCAGTGCACCAATGCACCAAACACTTTCTTGTGCCCTCTCAAAAGCATGATTGTGAGCACGGGAACAAAACGAGAAAGGGAAAATGTATCGGCAGCATCACAGCAATATCCTGCAAACAGGCAGTCTTGTTTTCGATTAGGTGTTGGTAGGTTGGAACTGTGCTGCAATTTGGATCACGTCTAAAGTGAGTCTGAGCCAACATGAGCTCCAGGGTCCACGAGAGACACCAGACCCAACACAGGCGTACTGACACCATAAGGCCTATATGAGAAGACCCATGAAGACCCCGTGGTCAAGTGTCTTGAAATGTCTAAAGGGTACATCTTGAATCTTGAAGGTATCAGCTTGCGGCCTGCCATCTAACTGCGCGATTGGTCTTACAGTACTAAGCGCTGGATTCACACATTTAGGCGTGGGTGGTCTTCACCGCAAAGCTATGGATCGTCCCAATGATCAAAGATATTCAAACATTTTCAAATATATCAATTGGACTGAAATTTCTCAAGTCATCGCTTCTTCAAAGAATTTCTATCTATAAGATTCCAGATTCTATAAGTGCACCCCTCTCCACCTGAGGCTGAGAGCCATCCTGCCTTGGTCGGTTGGAAGCCTCCAGGGCAAGTCAAAGGATCTGCACATTTGATGTCATCCTTGGCGCTGCCAGCTGCGTTCTTGATCTGACACAACCCAAGTTTGGGGAACACCTAAGAAAGCAAAGCTTGAAGATGCTTGAAGTAATTTTAATTTTTGCCCTAAAGAAGTGTGGCTCTGTCGCAAGCACGTGACTGTTGAATGACTGGTGGACACAAATTAGGCAACGGACAAGTAAAAACAAAAGTAAAGAATCATGTAATTATGAAACCATAACTGGAAACACTGGAAAGCACCCATGGAAAAAAATAAAACATATTGACAGGTATGGAAACCCTGCTCTAGAAACACATCTTGAAGCAGTCCAAATCAGGAACTGAGAATGCTACACATGCAGGTCCGGTGCCAGATCCCTGCACCTCAAGATGGTTTGGTGACCCAGGCTGGAGAGTTACAATCAAATGTTTGCCAGGACTCATGAGACGGTGCGAGAAAGTCTGAACTCAAAAGGGACCTGCCATTGTTCTTCCTTGCTCTCCGCACATGTGGTGAACACAAAATGAATATTGCACATCGAGTCAGTTCAATCCAGCTGTAAAGAGGCTGCTGGCTGAGGGATCAGATGAAAGGAAGGTAAATGCATACACCACGTGCTCGGCAGCTGCACTGGTTGCATCAAAACCGGGGACGGAGTGAACAGATTTCAATATTATGCAGAAGCCTCTGGCAGTCGTGCCCGTTTAGCAAGAATCATAGGATGCTTCAAACTTAGACGCTGGAACCGGGATCTTATTGATTTGGCTGCAAGCCCCCAAAGGCTGCTCAGAACGCAAGACTTCGGAAATGAAAATTGGTATGCAAACTTTCACTCCGTCCCTCCGCAGAAGCGACTACAGCTTGAAGCTTTGCAGAGAACATGACACGTACATGACATGCTTTCAACTTTCAACATACAACTCTGGGATCAGGGGAACATGGGGTGCCTCGCAAGAACGATTTCAGCGCCTGGATCAGCATCTGGGTTTGGCCATCGTGATCCAATGCAAGCACCTTTCACAGGGAGATTTGACGCTCTGTGGCATCAGAAACGTACGAACACAAATGCATGCTGCTCACGTGGGTAGAGTGAGTGTATTCGCAATGCATGTTTTTGCTCGCCTCTTTGGAAGCTGGCATATGGTGGCACTAGTCCAACGAAGAGTTTGAGTCTGGCACCTGCTTTGGAGCTTTGTTGTGCTTCAGTGTTGCATCTGCAAGGCAGAGTGCCTCAGAGACAAACAAAGGGCCTTCACAGCTGGATGCTGCCGACATTTTCAGAGCAACTTCTGACTTGTGCAAATGTGTTGCTTGGCTCTTGAAACCCGGCTACTTTGCTGGGACAAATCTGGCACCCTTCTATGATGCATGCACCCATCGATCTAAAGATTCTAAAGGCATCTTCTTCACATGGCCACTTCAACGCAATGTACCAACAATTCACCAAATGTAGGGATTGTATTTCCAGCAAACCAATCTCTTTCTGCAAACAGTCTTGAATGAGGAGCAAAATCCACAAACCAGCATCACTTCCCTGATCAGAAGTAGGGGCTCAGGGCATGTACAAATATATACAGGACGGTAAGCAATTCCTAATTTCTGCACTTGTAGTCATTGGTCAGTGTCCAAATTGGAAAAGGTGGCAAATGATTGCATACATGAGTCTTTCTGTTCCACTTTTGCTGTAATTCACACTGGACTGTCAAAACAATTCACAGTAACACATACTGAAAACACAACTAATTCAAATCACAAGGATTTTCATCCTATACAAATTCAAGAGCTTGACGCAACTACCCTCCCACCAGGCCAGAATGAAAATAAGTGAAAAGCCAAGAAACGAACAAAAAGGTGACAGCTCTGAGCGACATGGAGGCAACCTCAAGAGATAGAAAGTTGGAGTGAGTTGGAGAGATATGTGGGTTTGCCTTCATGCAAGAGCAAATTCCCAGCAACCCCTATACTAATTCTTGGCATTTCTTGGTCCATGTAGGGCCAGGTCAGTGCTGATCACAACAGCCTGAGGGTTCCATAGCACTTGGCAAAGGGTTGATGATCTTCAGGTATGTAAGGTTGATACTGGATATTCCTGGATTTTACAAAACAAGCCAGTATGCAGATGTGTAAAGTATCTTAAAGAATGGCAACTTGCGAACAAAACAAAAAGGTTACCCCCCAAGCTAAAGCAAACCACGTCCAGGAGTCATATGTTTTATTGTAATTTGGCAATGAGTTGATGTTTTACCTGCACCTCTAATCAAGTGCCTTCCTACTTCCCATTGCAACCATATTCCATCCTCAATTCGACTCAATAGGTATTTGTTTTCAATTAGGCCATCATGTGCCAATGTTTATCATCATGGATTTCAATTCGTGAAGGAATTGAAGTCCCAAATCCCTGTTGTGCATTCATCTAGGGCGATTGAATAGAGGCATTTATCCGATGTCAGCACTAAGAGAGCAGAAAATACTGAAACATACTATAAATACTAATACCGTCCGCGCGCGCTTCAACCAACAATTCTGTGTGCAATAAACATGCAAGTGAGGCCACACGCAAGAACAACCAGCTTCAGTGAGTCGGATCTAGCTTGAGCCAGGTGCTACAAACTTTCAGTCTGCATCAGCAAAGATACAAAGATTTAGGGGTGGGTGATCATACAAAAAGAAGTGTCACTAAAGTACCCGGGTCACCCACCCCCCAAACCATGACCATATCAATCTCTACTGGGAAATGGTAAGTGTATGTTGCAGGATGTTGTCGGATCTAGGCAAATTGTAGGGATTCAATCTTGGGGTTTAAATGATTTTAATGTTGGATGATCAGCGGGACTGGAATGCACCGTGGGCAAACGTCCATGTTGCAGCGAACATGTTCAGACAGCGTGGACATGACACCTGCAGTGCAGAAGACAATAGCACAGCCAAAAGGTAGAATTCGCATTCACCGTGGTCATGTAACCGAGGCATACTGCGGCCTACTTGCAACCGCATGACGGTCCTTCGGAGGTGGTTGAACCAAATTCCAATAGCTGTCTGTACTGCCAATGGCCTTTTGGATCTCACATGTGCTTCTGCGTTCGCTGTACCCGCAATCTCCCGAACGGTTTCACCGTCAGGGAAAACTGATGAAAACTGGCTTAGCTTCACAAACAAAATTTGGAACTGGACGAGAGCCAGAAGGCTCAATCCAAAATCATCCAAAATCAAAGTTTCTTAAAAAGTGAGGTTGCCATTTTTCGCAAAACAAAGAGTGCGAGTGGATGCACAGGGATGTACTGGCAATGCGCTGGCAACAGTGCAAGTAGATCTGTCGTATCCAGACCTTGTGTCCAAAGTCATTGCTTTGTCAACCTCGTCGCCACCAGCCCAATGTGAGCGCTAAAGCTAGAGGCAATACTTTCACATAGAACATGATCTGATTGGTCAAGGATGCACGAGTCACCATTCCCATGTTGGGAAGGTAAATGCCAGCCTCTGCCATGTTCATGTGCTGCATGAATCGCATATATTCTGCATGCACTTCAGCTGACATAGGCCAGCCACTGTATTTGTCTGCTAGGTTTAGCAATGACCGTCTGCCTAGCCGACGTGACTGACATAAGTCAGTGATGTAAGCCAAAGGCAGCATGGCAAAAATCCCAGAGCACATCATGGTGAAGGCAAGCAGCACATAACCTGTGGAGGGTAAAGCATCTTTTTGATAGGCACGTGCAACCCAAAGTGACAGCAAGCTGGAACCCGCAACCACATTCTGAAAAACAAGAACAGTCGCGGATATGGCAGAAGACATTGCTTTCAAATGCCGGAGCAATTTCTGATGCTCTCTCAAAAGATGGAGCCAATGTCCTGTGGCAGTCACAAGGGTTTCTTGAGCCTCCAAACAGGCGCAGCTGCCATTAATGCCATTGCCCGTGGCTTCCAACTCTCTGTAGAAGCACTCCACTTTGTTCATAGCAAGGGCCGCAAGAAGGCGGATGAAAGTCAACATTTGCAGAAGAGCCCAGGCAGAGAAGAAAGCTGGACTCCAGCCCAAAACGAAGGCTGATGGATGGGGAATACGTGCAAGACGACTGAGGATGCCATAGATCATGACAATCAAAAGCAGCAGCAGAACCGAGATACTGTAGCTGGTCTGGAGGGCTTTCAGGAAATGACTCCGAAACTTTTCATTTTCGCGAAGCTGTTCATCTACGAGTCTGGAGATGGCCTCGCTCTTCATAGCACGTGAGGCCAATCCAAGCATGATGAGGCACATGAAGTTCAAAACTGCCAGCACCTGGGTCAGGCACAAAAATGATCTACAAAAAAGAAAAAGAGATGCAGGACACTATAGGAGACTATCTCGATGACTTCACCAGTTTCATTTTAGGTTGCAATTTGTTGTGCAGTGCTTCTTGCTCCAACTAGGTCCGCTGCCAAGACCGCTACCTGCAAAAGAGGTGCCACAGAGTTTTGACACAGAATAGGATCGTTGAATCGATTGAAGCTGTCAGGGTGTGGCCCATACATTTTTTAACATTATCAATTATCATGATTTCAACTATGATTGTCATGATATTGAACATGCATGAACATGTCACATCTTGATTGTTGTTCCTGCAAACTGAGAGGCAACTCTGCAAGTTGTTTCAAGAGTTGAGATCATTGTAGAATAACTAATGCTTTCGAGAGATGATCTTCAAACTTGTGCCTGGCTCTTGCAACCTCAACCCTTGTAGAAAACACTCTGAGGAAGACTAAGACGTGGCAAACTAAAACTATTCACTTACGGAACAATGCACATTCTTCACTTTATTCCACTTGTTTCATTTTCTTAAGGAGAAGCCATTAGAAAACCCTGACTACCTATCTAAAATTATCTAAAACTCTACCAATCTAAGATGTGTCTTTAGATCCAACTGAATGAAGCAACACAATACAAAAAGTGTGCAAGGTGTTTTTGCAAGATTGAATTAACTTCCAACAGACATAAAGACTAAAATTGACACCTGCAACCTGCAGAAGGTGGGCTTGTTACGGTGTCTTTTGGGTGTTGTGGAAGTTTGCCTCGAAAGAATTCGCAAGAGATGTAGTGTCATGTTGACAAGATCTGAGAAAACGTCATCCTCGCGGATTTGTAGCCGTCAAGTAGGTGAAGTACACGGTCAACCAAAACCTCGGTTGCAAAAATGTTCTAAATTTTTGGTTGGTAGGTCCAGGTGACAAAAGTTATGAAAAGTAGCTTGATTGGGCTGAAGGAGATCTGGCTGTCAAGCACTTCTTTTACTTCAAAATGTAGGGGGTTGGGCAGTGCTAGGCCGGAAGCGACAGAGAAAAGTGGAGGTGAGTTGATTGAGGAGTTGTGTTGCCTGTGAGGATAAGTTGGTTGTACATTTTGCAGTCGCCAAGGGTAGTGCGAAGGCCATACCAGTATAGCAGTGGACAAAATCCGTTGATGGAAAGGGCCAAGGACTTTTTGCACGATCATCTGATGACATCTGATGACATCTGATGACATCTGATATCGTTGTGGTCAATGATGTGGCTGGATAAATGGTGTGGCCATTGAGTGTGGATCCCTTGTGACCGGTGCGGGTACAGATTGAATATGGAATGGTGCTTTCCCCATCGATGAAAAGGCCATGCAGTGTTGATGTCATCGGTCCGGGCTCTACGTGGGCGCCAGCATGTGTGAAAAGATATTTTACGATCTTTTTGGATTTTGCGCTGAATGTTGGGAGATGTTGGGAGGCCGTGTGAACACACTTCACTTTGCAGGAAGAACACGGCTTTCCAACGTACCTTTCGCTGGCTGTCGGAACATGGTCCAGCCTGAAAAATGCCTTGTTGCTTGTCCACGCTGTTGCCAACCTTTGTGGCTTCTGCGAAGATATTTTCTTCCAGCCATTGTGGCCTCACCCACGGTAACAATATGGCCTCACAAGCGAAAGCTTCAACAGCCAAGTTGACTTCAAGCCTCTAAACTCCATCTGCATCAAGGTCACATAAACACCCACGAAGAGAAGGCAAAATATATGGAATGCTTGCCTCGGGGTCTGGCTCGGGCTTTGTCAGACTGGCTCCAAGTTGACTTGATATACCTTACTGAAGTAAGGCCTTGATATATTCTGTGACTCGGCAACCTCTATAGGCTTGGCAGATCGTCGGTACAAAGAAAGGTTCTATCTCTGCAAGAACAATTAGGGAAAGTTCTACCTCCGGCCTCCGGCTGGACGCTTGAGGGGAAGCAGTGATGTTTCGAAACAACCAGCAAACATTCAGGGTCCTATACTCCTAGAGAAACATCTTGCTCCAAAAAGTATGTGCTGCTCACCATTCCAATCTTTCCTTGATCAATTCTGTCCCCTGTTGACAAGTTACACTCGTCTGTCCGATGTGCCCCATGCCAACGTGGCTGAGAAACCGCCAATGGCCTCTCTACACAATTGAGCCACCTCAGGCCGATTAGAAAAGCTGGGAGTCTGGTTGAAACGTGTTGAGACAAAACCAAGTGAGAGAACAAGTATACAGTATTGGCAAGTCACAGCATTTGTAATTTGAAAGCAAAGCGCCACAGCGAACTTGGGCATTTCTACACATGATAACCTACTGTAAGTATTGTCCTGCAAAATAAGGTATACTACCTAGTATAAATAGATATAAATAGCCTAGTATAAATAGCTTGTAAATAGCTGCAATTCATTCAAGGCACTGGACAGATCTCATTGCAGCGCCCATTGCACATCTTGTCACGAAGGCCTCAATGTGTGGTATTGAACACCAGCAGTACATTCGTTACATTAACATTACACAACTGGGAAAGCAGCACACAGCAACATCAGGACATGATTCAAGTACCTACATCTCACGTGTCTTCCAAGTTTTGAGACAACAAATTTGACACTATGCTTATTGCCTGAGTCCAATCGGTGCTGAAATAGTCATCAAGAAGGTAGTCTTACAAGATTCTGGACACAGTTTGATTGGGTTGCTTCAGCATAATAGTTCCAAAACACACTTTCATACAACGAAAACCACTGGCTATTGTAGCTCATGGTGATACGGTTAATCACGCAAACTGCGTAATATATCCATCTAATGCTTCGTTGAATGTGTGTAATCCAAGGTTGTAAGGATGACGGTGCAATCATGTGCAATCCCTCTTGACTCAAGAGCGCCAGCGATGCAACATCACAAACCAAATCCAAAGTTGCTGCAGGTCAACCAAAAGTTATCTCCGCATGCACGTCCAACTATGAAAGCTCTACAATAACTCTCAAAATGTAGGACGGGTGCTGCTAAACTAACTATGCGCAACATGTTTCAGTGAAACATAAATATCCAGACACGCAGGTTATTTCCAGCGGAGAAAAAAGCTCTTGCAAAATTCCAATCACGGCACAAGCTCAAGCAGTTGACTAATTACCAACTTCACCCCCTCCGATGCGCATATCATAGCAAGTTGTGACAGTGAACTGTAGATCATTTTGTGCAAAAAAAGCCTGGTAGGCTGATTTCTTGATAGTCAATTAATTGCGAACGAGAAACGCCTAGCCCAAGATGTCACCAAGGCCCATAAGCATCCATAAGCAGCATTGCAACTAGTCACAGCTGGCTTGACAGCTTCCCAATCTAATGTTGCTTTCTGAAGTTGTTCATGCTGTGAGTCGGATTGTAGGCGTGTTCTAGATGTTCTTCCATCCGAATCCAGAAGCCAAATGATCTCAACGTTCAATTGGCCGTTTGGCATAGTTGGTTGGACTCTCACTGAAAGAGCATCCTGCCAGCGACTTTGACTCCAAGGGCTCTTGGTCACTCTTTCAGCTCTTGCCCTTGGATTGTAGACATTTAAAGACTCTGCTAGCTGCTGGAGAAAATGCAACGGCGACCACAGAGGTGTGATGCATTGGGATGTGTGGGGTTCAATCGAAGCCCATGTCCATTGCATACAGATCTTGGTTTAATATGTGACCGTATTGAAGCCCACTCAAAACATTGCTGAGACTTCCATGCACTCAACCGATCGATGAATCGATGCTTTATCGTTCTTGTGTTTTCCTGAAAGCAAAAAGCGATTCAGCCTGTTCGTTACCTGTACAAGAGGCTTCCCTCCCTCAGGGAAGTCTGAGGAAATTGTCAAATGGTTGATGTGAGTGTTGAGTGCACCAGCAACATGGCACAATTCAGCACAACTGGAAGTGCTTGAGCAGCATTGGCTCTAAAATAGTCACCTTTTTCAGCCACGAGAGGCCTCAATGATTTTGCAATGGGAGACAGTAGGAGACAGTTGTTCAAGATGCTCAAGCAAACAAATTCAGATGAACTACAAAGCGAGAAAGGAATCGCTCGTTAAACCGCAAGAATGGCCACACAATGTAGAAATGATGCAAACATATTCTACATTATGACACCACAACAATTCAGTAATACAGTGATATGTAAATACTGGAAGTGAAGGGGAGAACAAATGAGAGGAGCACCATATAGCACATCTATTTATACCAATTTATAACAATTTATTTATACCAATTTATAACAATTTATATCAGATCTGTCAGCTGTGCCCATGAGCGCCTCAGCCTCCGCAACAGGCGCAGCTTCTCTCTCTGCCGGCTTTTCGGCCTTCAAAAGGTCTTCGCCGACTTGGCCCCGACTTCCCATCTGAAGATTTTTCAAATTCGGATCAAAAACAAAAGCAAAGAAAAAGTAACATAATTATTTCATGAATTTAGAAAAAGTATGAAACAGTGACATATCTTATGATATTGATTCCGATACCCCTTTCTGAACGTTGTGAAGTCCAACTCCCTTTCATTTGGATTCTTCCATTTGGGTCTTTCAAGTCGTCTTCTCACTTGCGTGTGACGTGTCTGCTGCATGCAACGAGCAAGTCACATGGTGGCTTTGTCGCGACCCTGCAAACGCCTCTGGCAAATACGTAGGTTTAGCGACACCTACAAACAAACGAGTGAAAGAACAAAGCGCGAAGCATCATGATTCAAAAGAATGTAAGTCCAGCTGGGTCTGTTTGTGACGGATGCTCATCAGACGTAGGCAAAGCAAATGCTGGTAGCCACGAGGAGAGAGCCAGCAGAAGCTGGCTGCATCTGAATACCAACTAATTCCACAAGAATGCAGCAAACATCATGAAACTGACAGTATATATTATCCACAAGTTTTCACATACTGCCCGTATCAAATATCCTTTGCATCAGAAAAATGCAGGCCATGCTAAACCTCCAGCCCCTTGCAGAAGGAGTTTGGAACTTCGTGGACATTCGAGGGGTAAGACTTACGACGGTGTTGGCATAGTGGTCCGAATGGCTTTGCAACAGTGAGTGTTCCTTTCTTCTCTTGTGCTTTCCATTGCCACTGCTGGCGGCCAAAGTGAAACAACTGGCAATTGTTTGCTACTTTTCGACTTTTTGACGATCTGACATGTTCTGGGAGGGGAGCTTCAGATCGACAAAGATCAACAAAGTGTGACAGAGATTGCCCGGACTCCAACTCGCAAAACGGTATGCTGTTACATACTGCTACAGTCCTATTCATCTCCGTGCTTCTTTTAAAATTGTTAAACAAATACAGAAGATTACAGAATACTATACAATCTATACATGTATGCACATATTGTATACATATTGCACATATTATGTAAGCAGCTAAGCAGGGTCATGTCCAGTTCTCCAGGTGATGACTTTGCCTGCCAAGGCTTCCATCTTCATTTCTTCTTCCAGGGCACTGAACCTCAGGCTGCACAACGCAGCGAAAATCACTGGACATCCGGAGATATGCAGAGCTTCACTGCACCTTGGGAGCTCACTCTGCTTCAAAGGAAGCCTCATCGAAACCGTCAGGAACTGCATAGGAGGTCGAGATGGCCTCGCAACGCAAAGGCGACCAAACCTGCAGGGCCCTTTGTCACCAAGCTTCACATCATAAACAAAGCATAAATGCTTGTGACTTATATTGATATTTGATATTTGCTGCAAAAGGATCAAAAGGAGGGTTAGATGTAGCAAGAAACTGCAGCACGGCACGCAAGTCCAGAAGTTACTGTTGGACTCCTTGAGTCAGAAGACAGTTGTCAAAAATCATCGCAGAACATGATGGCGGCTACTAGTATAAATGCAGCCATGGCTAACACCTCCACCAAACAAGACTCAACATTCAGAAACTCTCAGCTGCTTGTAGCTGGCAAATTCTTTAAACAGCCAGGTGCTTCTTTGCAAAACTATAATTGGACATATTATACTCATCATATTTGTTCGTGCAAAGTGATCTACATCTAAGGGATCTACATCTAAGGCCACCCGATCGCAGCATCACTTGCCTCGTTGATGTCGGCAATCTCGTCATTAAGATCTACCATGTCATCCATCAACCGTTCCTTGAAGGGTTAAAAGATGCAAGATAAACAAACATAGCACAGATATACAAAAAGAAATCAGTGAAATATTATCATAGATTTCTCATTTCGCCCTTACGAGTATCAAGCTATGCGCTGCTGCCAGTTGGACCACTCAAATCGTTTCAGTTCACTCACCTGCATTCATTCCCATCTTTACCGTCGTCCAGGTGGTAAGGACCCGGCAATGTCCATCACGCCTCCAATCTGTGTATATCTCTCCTTCCTGGAAAATTTTGAAAGTCATGAGTTCTCTTGAAGAGACTCTCTCTTTGAGTCTCGTATTGTGTTGTAAACAGGCCAGGCAATCAAGTCTTGATGTCCGGCTTTCATCGCCTCGACTGTCATCACGTTGATCTCGGCCTCAAAATGACAAGCTCTAGAACTGGCCTCGTGGAAGTGAAAGGCTGTGATTGAGAGGTCATTTCTTGTACACAACACGATGCCCCTTCCAAAGGTTTCAATTCTTCTGCTCGATATTGTGGTACACCTACTGCTAAAATATACTCGATCTCGCTTGGGAAGGTAAAAACCATTTCAGAACGCTTGTGCATTGAATTTGTTGTACAGCGACTTGGAGGTTCATTCATTATCCTGGCTGCATCACTGCAACACATTACAACGGAGAGATACGAAGAGTAGATTAGGTTTGTCATCTGAAGGAAAAAGTTGTCTCTTGCCTGTTCTTGTGCCCCAGCGAGCGAATCCACGTTGAACTGAGTCCCGAGAATTTGATCACGTTGCTGCTCGTACATCTTCTTCCTAGCTTCAGCTGGAACGGAGCTAGCAACCATAAGCTGGAGTGCGATAAAAGTATTCAAAAATCTGTTTGAACATTTTGGATCATTTTGGTTGGATTTGGTTTGTGTCAATGCACCTCATGCAAATTGAGGGCTTAAATGGATTAAAACACAAGCATATTTTGCAAACGGTTTGTACTCTAATCAGGGTGTTGCTTACCCCAAACACCCTCTGAATTATCGGCTGCCAACCCGTTTGAAACATCTTGAAACGCGGATCCGTGCAATTTGACACTTTCACCCATAGAGCAGGTTGCATGCTCCCAGCAGCGTTTCAGGCATGTCCTCTTGAGGCACTGCAGCGCGAGCTGCTTCTGCTGGCCCGATTTTGCACCCACGTAGCGACGAAGATCCTGACGCTCAAATGCTGTGATCTAATTGATGTGTATATATATATACAGAGAGAAACAGATAAACAAACTAACATACCAATGATATGTCAGAGCTGACATTGTCTTAATGGCATTTTAGGCTTTTTAGGTTTAACATGGTTTAACTCATGTTGTGACGAAAAGATTTGCCTCGTCGCATTTGGCGATCTTTTTGTCAAGCTCTGTGACCTGAGGTATAGCAAAGCTGCGAAGGCGTGTTACAGGCAAGACAATTGTTTAAGCAATCATGAAACTTGTAAAGTATATCTGTGTCTATATATCTATTCATCAAGGCAATCTTTCCTTTCAAGGCAATTCGTACCTGATATCATATCTATGTCTTATTCTGATTTTCCTTTGTGTTTTGCTTTTTGAGATGTTCTTCATCCCTTACCCCGGTGCATCTTGGTGCCCCTGCACGGGTGTCGATGCGTGTCGAGGTTTCTTGAAGGGTTGGTGCTGGACCGGTTGCAGCTGGTGCCTGCAAAGCCATGATTACCCACCGATGGTTTCTATCGCAGAGCTGGGCATCTAAGCGATGCAATGTGATTCTGGGCATCCGGAGTCATCCCATGAGTCTAGGAGTTTGAAATAGTTTGAATGAGTCTAGGATTCAGTCTAGGATTCCTCTGGATTCCTCTGGACTTTTGATGACTCCACAAAACGAAACTAGAACTGTTTTTTCTGGCTATTGGAATCCATGTTTTCCGCATTCTACAAGCTGACATACATTACCCCGACAGAATGCCTAAAATGTTGAATTGGAACACCTTGCAGTCACTTCCCAAACAGCTAGCGGACGATTCATCACCTGCTAAAAATCTTTGTCTTTGGCCCCACAAAAAGGATTGCAAGCTGCTGAGTGGCAAACAAATCTACCCAATGACATCCCTGTTACCGATCAGAATACCTTTGGCTACACGTTTCACTTTGTCACTTTTTGACATTCACTTTGTCACGTAGACATTGTGTCCTTTCTGGGAACACGCCGTTTCCAGGCATTGCACCAGGCAGCCAGTCCTGCTTCGCTGTCCCAAAGAGGCGCTTCATGGCGACTGCAAAAGGGAGTTGAGTTGGTACAGCGGCGTAACATGGGTTAGGTGTTGTCTGTGGATGTCTGTGGATGTCTGTGGATGTCTGTGGATGTCTGTGGATGTCTGTGGTACTCGTCGGGTACTCGGGAAAAAAGTGCTGTGGGTTCAAGGAATCACAACCGAAGAGTTCAACTGCGCAAGCTCCATCTGTGACAGTTGTCTGCTCGAGTTACAAAGTATTCTCCAGAGCTAGCAGCAGGATGCAGCAGGGAGGTTAGGCCAGTTGGGCAGTCACCATCTGCTCCGAATTGCTCCGCAAATTGACAAGTCTGCGCTGACAAGTGTGGAAAGGAAACCTTTACTTCATCTAAATCTACAAACTTTTTCTGAATCTGATGTTTTTTGGAATGATTTTCTGTTTCTGGTTTCAGCGATCGAGTTGTTTGAGGACCTGGGGAGCTGCCTCATACGCTGGCACTTTACTTTACGCTTTCAGTCTGTTGCAGAAAGCTTCAAGCCATGGCAGCTGTGCCTCCTGTACAGCTAGAGACGTGCAAAGGAAAATAATTACAAACAGCTGTGATATTTACAGCTTCACAGTCAAAGAATACACCACTGTACAAACTGCTCCACAAACAAAGCATTGTGTAGCTGGTTTGTCATGCTGGTACCCGCAGGCCGCCTATGCTTTTGCAGTTCTTGAAAGTACAGCATCACTGGTTTGTGGCATACCCTCTCTTCACAAATTATTTATGTATATTTCTATGTTACAGTAAGGCAGTAAGGCTACTTGAACTCATATTACATCATTGGAGTCCATTGGACACACAGGTTGGAGTAGGACGGGTTAGTTGGCTGACTTTATGCAATATGATATCAATTATATATCCATGTGTGTACATGTACTATGAATGTGCTATCGAAAAGAAAACAAGCCCTCTGCTTTATGTGATTGGCAATACATCATGATACTGTATATAAAATCTGAACATCAAGATTTGCTGCAACACACACTCTCACCCATCTGATCCTGGGCAAGGTACCAGGTTACCAGGAAGAGTATGGAAGAGCCAAGCCTCCTAATGTTACTGTGATTGTACTGTGATCTACTGTCTATTGATTTGAGTAGTTATTTGTAGATGCAACTGCAACTACAAATTGTTGCATGCAATATATATATATATATATATTAGGAACATCTGACAGGAGTGCAGAAGAGAATTGTTGCTTGGGTGTTACATAGACTCTTAGCAGTACAGTAACGACCCATGGAGGACTTTGATTCCTGAAACTTGCAACAGCGGCAGCTTGCAGGCACCAACATTGTTTTTGCACATGCAAACGGGTCAAAATTTTGTATGTTCAAAGACAATGTGATGAATGCAACGTAAAATTTTGCTGGAAATTTTGACCGCATAACAAGAAAGTCAAAAAACCTAACTACGGAGCATCAACTGGCAGAGCAAGCTCCGGTGCTTCAGGCTCGGACTCCTCATTCTCATCCCGGTGCACGTAGAGAAAGCCGTACAAAATGACAAAAAAAGGGATACTGACCTTGGTCGCTTCAGGTCCCTTCAGGTCGCTTCCTGTCTCTGGGATTCTATCCTTCCAAATCTCAGGAGCCGTGCAGAACCCGAGTTAAGCTCCCGACAAGACACAGCATACTGGCGTTGAGAATCACAACGCACATCATAAAATCATCAGGGTTGCTGGAAAGCAAAGTCTTCTTTGTCTCGAACATCAGTAGGGCCAGGAGCAAACAAACAAAGCCGCAGGCAAGCACAGGCTCCCAAACCCTTCCAAACTGGTACAACTCCGAGACTGTGATAACAACAACCTTGGCTGGCATAAAGGATCAACGTTGTCAAGCAACATGAGAAATGCCGTGGCTTTGCTGCGGCGAAATTATCTGAAAAACACAGAAGAATCGGGAATGGGGTGATTTCACCGCCAGCGTCTGACACTGAATGTTCAAGCTCGGGAGCTGTTCCAACAGTCCACCCAATGGATAGAGCAATGGGAACAATTCGTGACTTCGAACAGCAGGGCCAGGACTTCTCACGGGTCAAAATTGCACAAAGAATTGAGGCCACTGTGAACGTAATAGTCGTGTTGGCCATCAGCTGAAGGTGCATTTTGGTCATGAGGACGGTTTCAGTAAGGCCCCACAACAAGCCAGAAAGAAGAGTCATGACCTCGCTTTTCGCTTTTCATTTGATAGGACTGGACTACACTAACAAGGGAGTTTCGCAAGAAGTCACCAGAGTTTCTCTTGAGGCCCACACCAGCATCATGAGATAGTTTGCAGGAAACCAGTTTCTCATAATCCACAGCTGCATCAAACATAGCATGTCGATCAAGCTCAAGCTGTAGTAACCAACCTGGCAAATGCCAGTTTTGGGTGACACCATGCATTGTGTGCATATGCCGCTTATGAGTTTGGACACATTCTCCAGGTGAGCCCTGTCAAATTCCTACATGAATATCTGATAATGCATTCCGCTTTTGCGGCTGCTTCCGCGGTGCTTCTGCGCCCACTGTCTTAGCTTGTGCGCAGTACAGTTTGATCTGGTTTGCTTTTGCGGGGTTTTCGGGTGACATTCAAAGGACAATTCATTTATATTCCTTTGTATTCATTTGTGATAACAGCTGGAAAAGGGCATGCATGTGCCGTTCAAACCCTTGTCTCTGATCTGAGCTTTTGCAGAGCTTTCGCGGTGCGGACCTGCAGAATCTCTGATGGCAGGGCTTTCGCTCGCGTGAGGCTTTTAGGTTTCGCGAGGTACCCTAGTTGAAGGTTTAAAGTCATGGAGATGTTTGTCGCTTGTCCACTATGTCACTGTCCAATGCATTCAGTTAGTCATCGCCAGGACTCACAAAAATCTGCCTCGAGTGCCGCAGTTTTCTGGAACCGATTACTGCCGCTGGCTTCCTGGACACCCAAGGGGTAATGTCGACTGGTAATGTCAGCTGCAAGAACGTAACGTTTCAAAATAATCAGCCCAGTGTGAGGCAATATTCAACAGGCGGACAAGAACAATTGTTCACTCTTGTGTCTCGGACATGCTCTCTCAGAATAATTGGGGTAAGCCCCTGCCCAGAAAGTCTGTCATGCTTTTGACTTTTTCTGCAAAATGACAGAATGTAAATCAACATGTAGTCAAAAACACGTAATAGATGTATTCGGGATTAGTGGCGTATCGATGTAAGGTGGACTCTTATCTGAGGGTTTCCAACACCACATCTTTGTCAGTTGCACAGAATTGGGTTGGTGTCAAGCTTGTAACCCTGCAGAAATGAACAGTTTTCCAATGTCTCAAGGTATCGATCTAGACTGGAAGCCAAATCACACAGAATCGCAGTCACGGAAACAACAGTGGAATCCCATGTAACCATAGAAGCCCGCCTATGTTATTGGTGTCCAGGAGGGTATACTGCATCTGTTCTCGATTGATAATCCTACCCTCCAAAGAACCAAAGCTCCGCCGATGCCTCCCTGGTCCCGGCTACTGCTTGTTTTGAATTTTTGTTTCGGATCATTTTGGTTTTGGATCCGAATTGAGCCCTTCTAAGGTAATCCGATTGTAGGGCTCGGTCACAATTCACATGTAGACTTCTCGCTGGCTGTGAGGATGGTCCGAACACTTAGACACTGCGATGCTTAGTCTCAGCGCCTCCGCCGAGATGAACCAATGCATCGTCAGCATTATTCCAAAGCAAACTCCTTGCCTTAGAGAAATGCAAATGTTACGTAAGTTAGTAAGTTTAAGAAACATCTTCAGCTTGGTCCGCCCAAAAATAAAGCGAACTCATTGCGCAATTTGTGCAAGGCCACTGAAGCGAAACCAGTCCGAAGCTCTTCACCTCGTAGCAGTTGCTTTCTGAACGCTCACTACTACTCTGTACCTTTCATGTTCAGACGAAAGCATAGCAGTATAGTTATGTAATGCTATGTACATAGCTACATAAATAGCTACTGGATGCTACTGGGACGACATATGAAGTGTATAAATGGAAGCAACTAGCAATTCTAAGGAGCGGGCACGAAAGGCTCTTTCGACATAGACTGGGATATTTTGAGAAGCCTTGTTGCAGACTCAACTTCTTCAGAACTTCAATCATCTCACTTAGCCCATCCCCCACTTGCCTTTGGGTACCGCCAAGCCGAAGCCACTGAAGTTTCACTCCTCCACACATGATCGCAACAAGTGAAGAGAGACTTGCGATGGGATCTGCAATGATTGATGCCCTCACCTGCTGCTTAACGCAGGAAACACCAACTGCTTGCAACTCTTTGCGGACAGACCTTGCCTGATAGTGTCGCCTCACATGTGTCTTGTGACAAGGCATAAATGAAGCACTGTGTGGTAGTCATGCAACCATCAATGTTGGCATATTGAGTTGTGTCAAGCGATCCGTGAAAAAAACATTTACATCCATTTACATCATTTACTAAATGACCGCTTGATCCACTTGTGTAATTGCGCCTCTGGTCGCATGCCGCTCCACAACTGGACTAGCGGCAACCTCGGCCCAGGTTCGGCAGCTTCGATCTTCGGACTGTGCTGCGGTCTGAAAATTGCCTCACCGTCCGTCAGCACTGAAGTTTTCGGGCATTGACGATCTCTGCAGGCAAGTGGAAAGACACTCGGCGAACCTTGGCGTCACAGAAGCGTCGAGAAGGAGCTCTGTGTAATTTGTTTTCTGCTGTGGTAGAATTGATTGTTTGGATTTGTTTGGATTTGTTTGGATTTGTTTGGATGAATTTGGCTGTGTAGTTTTAAAGTATGCTAAAGCGCAAGTACGCTAGTACACTACGCGCAGCATACGCGGCGTGGAAGGTAGCTGATGCAATGGGTACCGGGTTCATTCGGTATCTTCGGGCCATTTGCCATGATCTTCTTGCGCCACCCGAATGGCACACCGCTTACGCCGCTTACGCCCTCACCCGAAGGACTTCCGCCATTTGCAAAACAAGATAGTATGTGACCAAAATCACTACAGCTCTGCCAAGTTCAAGGATTTCAAAGTCATAATGTGTTTGCATCTGTTTGCGTCGCCGACTTGCCAACAGCGCACACTGAAAGCACGTACAATTCCAAGTTTCAACAAACCTGAAAATAGGTAAATTAGGGAACTCACTATCATCAACCTGCGCGGAGGGCACACAGTACTTGCAGCACCTACTGTACGCTTACGCAGCACTTATGCAAGATCCTCTTCTTGGCGAATGGTGCACCATTTCGGTCCTTGCTCATCTTTGAGGTCTTACATGAGTTTGTCTTCCTTGTCACAATTTTGGATAAGTTGCGGAACTGTTGACGAACTTGCACAGAAGAACCAAGATTACGCATCCTTTCCCCACACCTCTATGCCCTTCCATGCCCCTCGATGCCCCTGCCCTTCCATGCCCCTCCGTGGCAACAAACACAAGAATCAACGACAAGTGCAGCTCATGGAAGCTCCACCATTGCTTCCGCAAAGAGCTCGCGCTCCCCCTTGGCAGCCTACTGGACCTCCTTACACCACGAGCCCCTAAACAGCCGGTCGCTTTTCAGATCGCATGATGCCAAAACATGTGTACTCAGGTCAGAACACATATCAAACATATTTCATTTGTCAAACAATCATAATGGATCATACATCATCATAAATATCTATATGATTCTATATATATATATATATGTATTATTATGTGTGTTCTCATGTAAAGACAAAAGTCTGCGTATTTGCCAGGGGTTATTCAAGTCCCAGGAATCCGTGGTACCACGAAGAGAAGATAAGAGAAGTATTTGTCAGAGGCGTTTTGCAAACAAAGACATGATGACATATGTAAGAAATGCATAGAGATGCCTAAAATGTGTATACCTGAAAGATATTGAAAACTATTGGAAAAAACAAACGTGGCAAGAATCGAGCCCGGGACGGAGGGGAGGCCCTCTGACAAGTCAGATGCATCTTGATGCTACCCCCAACCCCCAGTGACTCCATTGCAAAGGCAACAACCGACCCATGTGCCAGACTGGCTGTTAAAATGATATCAGTCTATGATAGTCTATGTGATAACAGAACACATATCAGAATGTATGCCCATCTACCTGTCAGAACAAATTAAATGCATTTGTATTCGAACGTCTGTTCGTATGTCAGAACGAATCAAAATGTCAGAAGTTAGATGTCAGGATGGCCCAGATCCCGCTCTGCGTTTTCGATATCATGGGGTTGGTTTGCTAGGTTCTAGACTCTAGTCCCAAGCTGATTCAGCGGACACATATGAGAACGTCTGTGAGATCAAACAGGAGGCTATACAAAAGTTAAGATTGTATACAGTAAGTATATAAGTGCCCAATTGTCACTCTAACATCAGAATCAAGGTCCGAGTCTATGTGTGCAACGTTCAAGGTGCTGAGGAAGGGTCATACTCAGCGAACCAAAATGTGTTTTTTTCTTGCCTTTTCATTCGCTTGTTTATGGTTGATGCTTGTTTACAGATGACATAGATCTCCACATTTATCGTTGATGATTATCAATAGAATTTGTCCAACATCTTGGCTGCACTTGAAAGGGTAGTGTCAGCTGCATCAGGTCTTGTCCAAGGGTAGCACACGATTTCGATTTGGACGATTTGCGGTGTCGTCCTAGTGCAGGATTTGCGGTTCCTGAATCTTACTGCCCTTAGATTGTTCCTACCATGTTCCCAACACTCAGAAGCTACTTGGCAGTAGGGTTCGGCATGCACAATCTCAGGTTGTTTACTTGCATGGCTTAGTAAATCTTTCACAGGGCAAACATCAAGACATCAAGGACATCATGCAACGGAGCTTGAAAGGACTTCAAGGAGTGCCTGATGCTCGTCTGAAGCCTCGGTCGGCACCTGCAACAGCAGAGACAGGTAGACTTGATCGTCTTCAGATCTTTGATCGTTTTCAGGGTTTTATGATGTTTTATGTATTTGAGATTATTTGAGTATGTCGATGTATGTCGGATTCTCAACAGCTACAGCTCCTCAAAGGTAAAGTCGGCACGCGAGTACCGCACCTGCTGCTGATGCTCCTCAAAGATTGACCCTGTTGCACACCATGCGTGATGACTTAATGCAGGTCTCCATGGCAGCTTGTCGTTGCAACACAAGAACACATTTGATCATATGGTGTCTATATAGTATCTATATGTATCTATTAATATTTTTAGTAGTATATATCAATATTAAAAACGGATACGGAGACACAAGCGTGCATCAAATGTATATGAACAACTGAACAACCATCTATATATATATATATCTCGTAGTGTCTGGGCTAATGCCATTGGAATTTGGTGAGAGTATTGAAACATTGTTTGCTAAGTTTAGGACTCCGCCAAATATAATCTTTTGTTGGTGTGCACTACCGTTTCCCGAGTCCCACAGGAATCTGGTAACTTCCAAGACCATCTGAACACTGATTTCATCTAATTTCTCTATACGAGTACTTCTCTGCTATACCTTAAATCTGGCAACCTCCTCATATATTAAAATATACATGTCATCAGTGTATCAAATGATGCTAGATGCGGCTGGATGCGCTCCTCTGTTTGCGCCAATTCAATGTCACCAGTGGCCTGCAAATGACACCGAGATCCCCACAGCTCATCGATATTAATTTCGTTAATTTAAGCTGATCAAAAGTATACTCCCCAGTGCACCTGGGACTCCATGTTCGAACGCGAGAGCGAACTTGGCAAAGTCTCTTGAGCCTTGCACCTGAAAACAAATCTTGTACACAGAAAACGTTCACAGATTTGCGCACTTGCATGCGAGGGAATATCTACGCCCAAGTCAGACTGTGAAGATCTATCAATGGCAGGGGTGCAAAGTAGCGCTGTGGACAGAGAAATGCAGTGTGCCAAAGCAACCATTGCTTTGACAGCGGTATTAACATATCATACTTCATCAAATCCATATTCTGGCATTTCTCTCCAAAGAATTAAGGAACTAAATGAGGCGAGGCGAGCGCCATTTCTTGCAAGTGACCTCAAAGACCCACTCGCAGCTAGTCTCGCTTTTGCCAGTCACTTTGAGTGACGCAAATTTTCATTAGCACATCTGGGGACAAACTTTGTGCCCTCCCAACTCTTGACCTGTCCACATATGGCCGTTGAAAGAAAGCAACACCTGTCCTTTTCTCATTCGTAATTCTCTTTGGAGCTAAAATCCGCAACGGTTGATCCATTGCAAAGAGAAGAAATTGGCACATCCTCTTGTTGCTTGTGAAACACTTCCAGGCACAGGTCTCACCGCGGTAGTCTTTGTCAGCTCGCCTGCAGTTGCAGCAGGAAGTCGCAAGAAAAATGATGGAAATCCACAAGCAAAAAAGACTTCTTGACATCACTTGACTTTGCCTCTGCATTGGGGTCATGCAGAAACCACGGCTTCGTCTCTTCAATGAACTGGAAGATGCTGTTGGCAATCTGCGTGTTGGCGTCCCGGTGAAATCAGCAGTGACTTTACCAATAAACTGTCTGAAAATGGTTTCAAGTGATGTGAAAGGCACATTCAGCAAAATGTGCTAGGCCAGCATATGCCAGCTATACTTTGTCACAGCTTGATGGACTAAACTTGATGATCGGCAACGAGGCGATGCCGGCTACGGCTTTGCTGTGTCTTGCCTCCAACTTGTCAGGGTTTTTGTCTGGATGCCAGCGGAGCTGCAAAAACCTGCGCCGCACCCACTTGAGAAACTGCTCCTTTCCATAGCCCGAATGAGAATTTGCAATCACGGTGACTCTCGCTTGGCTCTGTTGAACCCTCCTTCCGAATGCTTCTTACCCATTTAAGCCATTTTCTTTTCACTTTAATCCACTCTACAAATCATAGCCTCAGAGGTTTCAGTGGTTTTGGCCTGGTCACAGATTGAGCTTTTTTTGCAATGATTTTCTGTGCCTGCCTGAGAGCTTTCTTTCTCTTTGCCACTTCCATTCCCTGAACGTTGCCAGCAAGCAATCTTGGAAATCATCAAAAGCATTCAAAAGCCAATGAGAATGACTTGAACTGAACAAGCACTGTGCACTTGGAATGGAAGCATGATCAACTATTGAGCGAGGTTGGCAGTATTTTGCACAAGTTGACCGCTGCCTCGTTGACCATTGACTCCATCTCCTTCCAAGCATGGACAACGAATTGCAATCTGCAAAGACGAACGAACGACTACAACGGTGTTTTGGACCTCGCATGGACACTTAAAAGAAAACAAACGGAACGGCGAATGTCACATTTCCAAACAAAAAATGAAACAAATAACGTGTAGAAATGCAGACCTCAAACACAACAAAGTAGAACAATATAAACAAAGTGCAACGAACCGCACAAGGATGCATCTGCGGCAGCGATTGTGGCAGCGATAGCTGCAAGGGTGCAACAGCTGCAAAGAGCATCACCACAGTACCATCTAAACCCACGAAATCTTCATCACTGGCATTGCATCAGCGGCCAATTTTACCCCTCGCTGGCCCCCATGAAATGATGCAACATGTAGAATGGTATCAGACATCTTTATACTAATTACGTGCCACCAGAGAAAAATGAAATCAGTGTGACACTCTCCCGATGCGGAATTTGGCGGAACCTGCCTTGAGCACTGAGCTCTTAATCTGATAGAGGGCGTGATCTTCAAACTTCGCGTCCAGCTTTGGCGGAGCCTGATCTGTGCTTCCCCTCCCCTGACCCTTCAGACCTCACCATAGCTCACTATAGAAGCTTAGCTTAGCTTAGCATCTGGCAGGTCCCTTCGGCGGCACGTAGGTCTGAACACAGGGACGCGGACACAAGAGACAAAAAATGAAGATAGTTAGACATAGCTAGATAGCATACTTAGATACTCTTAGATATAGTTAGTACATGTTAGCTCTTGGGAAACCATGTCATTCCAAAATCCAATCATATCAAATCCGTCTGAAGTGCTCTGGGAAATCCGTGCCTGCTGCTGTTGCTGCTGTTGCTGCTGCTGTTGCTGCTGTTGCTGCGCGCCAGACCTCGGAGCCAAGTGTGAAGATGAACCAAGCACGGACAAATCACAGCTGCCGTAACTGCCGAATGCTGTGATTTAGATCTGATTCAGAGCAGCTGACGTATCTTTAGCTCCAGCAGATCCAGCTCCTGCCTGGATCGATGCACAAGCTCTGCATGAATCATTATACAGCCACGCCCAGCCTGCTGAGAGTACCAAGAGGTATATTGTTGATACCACCTCACAGAGCTGCAGGTTGTGCACAGTGGCTCAGACTTGAAGACAGCCGAAAAACAGCCGAATGGAGCTCGCCACACAAGACGACAAAATCCAAGGACCATGCTGTTGCCACTGTTCTCGTTGCTTTTTGTTTTCCTGTAACCATGATGGCCAACACTGACAGATTCCAACACAACGATCTGTATTGAGATGCGTTGCTCGCCTCTTCTTGTTTTCGAAGATCTGCAAAAGGATCTTCCTGATGCGCGAGAAGCGTGCAGGACTGCGCTTATTTTGCCTTCATCCCATCAAGAAACCCAAGAAGTCGTATTTGCAAAATGAACTCTGCTGCTTTCTTTCTCTCTCTCTTTTTTCTTTTCATCTTCATTCATTGTTCTCTTTTTTTCAAACAAATTGAGAGTCTTTGAAGTCTTCGTCCTGTGATTGGCTTGTGCCTGATCAAGTGCTGTCTCTGAGAGAAGGCAAGAGGCAAGACATGGCAAGACATGGCAAAACGTGGCAAAGCTGTGCTGTTGCGGCTCAGCATGGCTGCACCTTGTTGTCCAGCACTAGTCCCGGCTGCCTTGGTAGTTTCAGTCATTGAAACTGCCTCACACTTTCCAAACTGTGCAAAGCTCTTCATTGCACTTCTACAGCGAAGCAACTTTGAAATGTTTTGAACTCTGGGAAAGTTCGATGCACTGCATCCTCTGCTTCATACTGTGTTTCATCCTATGCTTCCACTTCCAACATGCTCCTTCCTCAGACTTCCTAAGCATTCTATGCTTGTCGAATTTCGCACATTTCCAGATTCTGGGTCCACAAGCCGAGGGCTCACGAGCTGTGACTCCAGGGGGCAAAGACCAGGACTGGCCACGTTGCACACATTTATACTACATATATCCTGTATTATCATGCTCATCAGTACCGCTAGTGACAATGTCTACAACACTGTGGCATCATCTTGCATCAAAGCTCTGCGGCTCATATCAAGCGGGGAACAAGCAAAAAGATATATCTTGTCTCTGAAATGAACTTGACACAGCATGGAGGGAGATATCTGACATACACAGCGTGTGAAAAGGACCTTTGGGGTGCATTTCGTCAGGCAACCACGTGGTGAGGATGAATTGGGGGTTGCATTTCTTGAATGTGGTTTTTACATGTTTCTATTATCTCTCAGCCATTTTCTTTCCCCAATTGTTGCAGCTTTCGGCAGCACACTCCCCCCCCTCTGTCACTTTCTCTCGCTCTAGCCTCTGTTTCTGTTTCATCTCTAATCTCTCTCTCTCTCTCTCTCTGTCACTCAATCTCTATCTTCTGTGCATTTCTTAAAATCCAAATCTCTCTCTCTCTCTCTGAGCCTCTTTCTTCTCTAATTTCAAGCCGTCTCGCCTTCTCTCTCTCCCTCTCTCTCTTTCCTCTTTCCTCTTTCAATATCTTTCTGTTCTGATTCCCTCTCTACCTCTTCCTTTTCTCCCTATATCTTGCTTGCATCGTCCTCATTGAAGCGTAGGACCACAGAAGAGAAGTGACGGGAATGTCTGTCATTTTGAAAAGCTGAAAGGCTTCGCAGCAATTCTGACACAGTTCTGTTCACTGACCCTGTTCTTTGTTCCTTTGCTTCTGATTACCATGGAATGTCGCTCACATTTTTCTGGCGGTTGGTTGCTTGGACAATGTTGGAGGATGAAATTTGTTGCGGTGTCTCCTCATTGACTATGCTTTACTATGACTATACCATGACTGAAAGCACACGGATAACCATGCCAGGACGACAGTGTGGTTTGTGGTCTCGTTGTGGTAGTAGATTTGCCCATCCGGAGTTTTGTATCTCACCCATTCGGTCTGCGGCTGAGGTGGCGCTTGTGCCGAAGGCTCCTGCTTTTGTTCCTGTGGCCTGTCCTGCTTCGCCTGTTTTTGCCATTCCTCCTGCAAGTCAAGCTCATACTCATACAAGATTTTTTCCTGTGAGTCTTGATTTCTTGAGGCTTTCTTTCTTGATTTCAAGCTTGGCAAAGCAAACAAATCAATTTGCGGCTGATCTCGAGGTCTGGCGCGAATGATACTATTCCATGGGCAGTTCAAATGGAGACTTTACTTTGACGCACAAAAAAATCTGATAAAATATGTATATATACAATACATATATAATCTAAACATAGAATAAGAACATATAATACACAAGAATGTATCATAATATGCGAATGAAAAATAAGGGATCGTCTCATGACTAAAGTCTTCGTAGCAACTGCAGCTGACAGCTTCAGCCTGTTTGCCTGTCCTGCTTTTGCCGCTCAGCTTCTTCTCTCTGTCGCTGAGCTTCCTGTTGCTGTTGTTTATGTGCCTCCTGGCGGTGAAGTTCAGCTTCCTGTTGGTGAAGAAAGGCTTCTTGCTGTGCGCGCTGCTGGGACAAAGAGGCCTGGCAGTGTCAAGAGTTGATGCGAAGAGGTTTCAGCGTCAGAAAACGAAGCCTCAAAGCCTTCAGTAAATTCTGTTCCACCAAAAGGCTCCAATTTCAACATGTCCAAGGGCTCTCTGGGCTCTCAAGGCCTTGGAGGCAGCACCAGAGGCTCCACCTGCCGTTGGTATTCCTGGCATGCCAGCCTGACATCTGACGACATCTGGCGACGCAAGATCTGCAAGTCTCCATGTCACATGCAGTGGAATGTGAGCTATGACGTGCTATGAGGTGCTCAAGCTTCACACAGCGTTGCGTTGCTGGGAGCTGGGAAGTCACACTGGCACAAAAGGCTTTTCTCGCGTGCTCTTCGTGGTCGACTCCTGAGAGAGGTGCCCAACTTCACTTCTTCAACGCACCAAAGTATTGATGCTCAGCGCCTTGAAGTCAGGCGTTGCTGATGGTCCATGAGACTTGTCAAGGTTGGCCTGAAATGATGAAATAGTTTCATCAGGCTTCATCATAATCATTAAAAAATATTGGAGAATATATTGAAGAAAGAAAATACATATATACATATATACATATATATAAACATTCGCACACCTGTTTTCTTCTCAGCTATGCAGGCCGTTGTTATCAAATAAAATTAAAAATCACAAGAAAAGAGTTCTCAACAAGTGTTTCCCATACACTTCTTTCCCAACAAGAGGGGCCTCGATAAACATATCTTCCGCCAAACCGGAAAATATGCTTACCCCCCTAGTGTCCCTTGGGACTCCGCCAAACCGGAGTGAACCAAGCCTCGAACACGTTTAAGTTGAGTAACTCAAAAAGAAAACAAAAAGAACGCAGATGAAAGAAAGCTTTCCCCATTTTTCTCTCCTCCTTTTCTGGGAGAGGTTGGGGGGGATGAGCCGAAAGCTTGTGGTGAGAAGCAAGGCGGTGTCTCATGTTTATCCCCGAATATCGTAGGAACAAACATTCGCACACCTGTTTTCTTCTCAGCTATGCAGGCCGTTGTTATCAAATAAAATTAAAAATCACAAGAAAAGAGTTCCCAACAAGTGTTTCCCATACACTTCTTTCCCAACAAGAGGGTCCTCGATAAACATATCTTCCGCCAAACCGGAAAATATGCTTACCCCCCTAGTGTCCCTTGGGACTCCGCCAAACCGGAGTGAACCAAGCCTCGAACACGTTTAAGTTGAGTAACTCAAAAAGAAAGCAAAAAGAACGCAGATGAAAGAAAGCTTTCCCCATTTTTCTCTCCTCCTTTTCTTTCCACGTCCCCCTGCCCTTCGCTTTTCAAGCGGTGGCTCAAGCTTTGGGGGCATAGAAATATTGTTGGCATAAACTAAGTGAAACGGTCTCAGCAATTTCGTGGAAATTTGCAAATCAGCAAGCATTGCAAGACCAGAATTCAAATAAATCTTGGCTGTTTTTAGAGCAGTCCAACGTCCGGCTAAGAGTACTCTGTCTAAATTGCCACAAGCCACAAAAAGGCGAGCGGCACCACCCCTTCTCAAAGAATAGGGTCTAAAATTAAAAGAGGCAATTTTCAGATCATCTAAACACGTAGCAAACATCTTGCGCCAGACATGTGGCTTGGCAGTCAAAAAAGTATGTGGAGCAACCAGTTGCTTCCATTTCCAAAGGAGTTTCAAAACGTGCTTCTCAGTCAAAGTTATGCTTTCAGCAGCTCCTTGACGTTTACCACTTTTGTAAGCCCCAAACTGATTACTGCAGGTTGGGAGTCGGAAACCATATGGAATTGCCAAGCTTGAAGTCCTAACAACTCCCCTGTGCGAAGTAGCCCGAAAAAACCTACCAGAAGGCTAAGTCCAAAAGTGGTATGCTCATGGAAAAACGACCAGCCAACCATTGCGCGTAGGAGACTTTCAGTTAGCGGCGGAGCTCGGTTAGGAACTTCGTGGGTAGTCCAGGTTTTCATTAACCGCCAAGAATTTAGCAAACAGCCTCGTAATTTTGCATCAAAGTCCTGCAATCCTGCCAAAAAAGTGCTTGCAGCCGCTCATCCTTCACCTTCTGCCCACATATGTTCCAAGTAATCTGATACCAAACGATCCATGTGGTCACGCTTCTTGGGCAGTTGTAAGCCTTCTTTATGCAAAAAGGTGAAGAAGGTTTGTAGGCTTTTTGTAAAACGCTCTTTAGTGATTGGTTGTACAGTCAAACTTTGAAGAGAACCCATTTGCTTCCGAACTTGCTTCCTTTCTTCCTTTGTGCGAGGCTCAGGGTACGCTACAGCCTTTTTACCCATCTCTTTCGAACTACCCTGCGGGAAGGTTTATCCGCAGGGTTTTGCTTTGTGTCGACATAGCCCCAAATGGGGCGGAGCCCGCACGCTAGAAGGTAGGATGAAGTTGGCATTAGGGTTCTTCTCATCTTCCTGGATGATGACCTGCCTCGGGATAGAGCATGTAGTACTACCAGTGAATCAACCAAATGGATGAAACGAAGGTTGGTCTGTTGAAGTTGCAAAACACGCCACTTTGAAAGGTGAACACTGCTCGAAGTTCAAGAACGCTTATGTGGTCGTCAGACCCAGTCCAACGCCAGCCTGAAACAGTACGCCAACGCCAAAGTCCCGCAGGAACCGACGTCCTAAGACGGTGAAATTTTGTAGGTACATCACTATGAGCTTGTAACATCAAATCTTCGCCCTTCAAAGAAACCAACCCAGATAGTTTCTGAACCAAGGTGGAAGAGGAAGGCAATGTTGTAGTACCCAAATGCATCGGAGGACGCAACAGCAGACTTTGCAACGAGAACCCCCCACCAGGGGCAAGCCGATCCACAATTTGCTGAGGACTGTACAAAGGGATGAACCCAAAACGTGAAACAAGTTGGCCAAGAGCCAAGCGACGATTGGGACGGACCAGGAATTACCTAAGAGGCTTAGCCTGCAATCGGAATGACCTGGAGTATCGTGCATAGCTTTCTTTAACACTGCTTGGTGTAGCCAATCGGGAAGCCCATTATTGCCTCCCTTTCCTTGACGTTTGGAACTCTGGGAGCCAGTGAACCATGGTGTAAAGAGTTGCCATCTCTGTACTGGTATGGGGGAAAACGGTGAAGGTCCTGTCTCCAACGATTCAACTCTTCCTCAGTGCAGCCTTTCAAACCAGCAGGACGACGAAGGGGAACAGGACTGGGTCGTGAAGTAGTAAAGGTGGGCAAAACCTGGCCTGGGGGGAGTTGCCAACCGGGTTCCAAATACTTCTTCTGATCTACCACAGCCTTGAGTTTGACCTCGCCTTTGAGTGGAAGACGCCCATCAGAACCCCAGACTACTTCTACACCGTTCTGCTCCAAAAGCTCCCAAGTAACCCAATACAACCTTGGACGATGACAAAGAGACACTCCCGAGGAGTCGATGTACCATGGCCAGTTGTCGTACTCCTGAGACATGAGCTGACAATCTTCATAGTCCATTGAAGCAACGTTTTCCAGAAGTTCATGAAGTTGAGCCCAGGGGAAAAACCTCCGTACCAATGCACTGACCCTTGGTATTTCCTTGAATAGGACACTTCGTGAATCGCGCAGGGCACCCCTTCTTGTCACTATTCAAGCCTGAAACACCCTGGCAAGGTGGTCCTCCACCTAGGATGATGACTCCCACGTTGCTAAATTTCACCGACCATTCCTTCACTGTCTCTTCAGAGATATCACAAACGTCCGGGACGACAATGACATCGGGGAAATAGGACTGAACCACTCGAGTAGCAGACTCATTTTGTTCGACAGCAATGTGGCCGGCTATGGGCAAACCCAGGGCGTCCAACGCAACACGGAGACCAGCAATCCCGTCGAATAAACCTATGCTCAAAATTTCACAAAAGTCATGTTCTTCGGGGACATCACCACGTACACCGCTGAGGCTGGCAGCTACACCATAAGGACTCAAGCCTCGAGAGACACACAAACCTCCACCTGTTGTCGAAGCATCACTAGCTGTAACCGCCTCATCGAAGTGACACCGAAAATCCATTTCAGCCAAAGGAATCAGCCCAACAAACCGAACTAACTCCCTAACTACAGACTGGGGGATAGGAAACCTTCGATGACGCCCTCGACCTTCCAGCTGAGTAATGACACGCCAAACAGAGTTGAGCCCTGACAGAAGTGGTCTTCGAAACATTGCAATGTACACCAGCCCCCCGGTAACAACCTGCAACTCCTTCTGCGAAGCCCAACCGCACGCAACGAGGTGAAGAGCCAGTACAACGTATTTCAAGACCTTTGAAGGTTTTGCACCACATGTACCTCGAAGGCCATCCATCCAAGCCCCCTGTACTTCTGCCTGAAAACTCCTCTCAACTGCCTTTTTTGGGATGGCGTGGAAGACCAGAGATTTCATAGGTCTTACGGAGCTGGGTCACAACATCCGAAGGAGTGCCCTTCAACAACTCTGCTATAATGATCGATCACATTTTTCGAGTTGATCGAAATTGTCGAGGTAAACACGAAACAAGTTGTTGCCCTGGGGAAAAAACCTGTCTCTCCTGATTTCGTCTTGTCCACCGAGCCCTCCAGGAAACGCACCCATGCACTGCTGGACCACCCCCCGGTGTATGTGTTGAGCAATCGCAACTGAGTTCACAAAACCCATTGGTAATACTTTGCTGCATAGGTAGCCAGGTTCAGGAGGGAAAGAATCAGGAAGAAGATCAGCGGGTACTTGCCTACCAAACGCCATGAAAGGTTGCCAAGCCGGAGGAATTCGGAATAAATAAAAGAAACAACGGATGTCTTCCGAAGAAATGCACAAGACCTCGTTGTCTTCTAAATAAAACGCCCCCATAGTATGCACAGCTGGGAGTGTCCCTGTATCTCCCGTTAAATTGCGGCATACTTCGTTGACCGGCTTTAGGTTCATGATTAGCCGACAAACTTCAATGTCGTTCACAAACTCCTGTTTTGACACTGAGAACATACCGCTGAGCAGTGGCCTGTTCTGAATGTGGTACACTTTTGACAAAGGTATGATATCACACACTCCAGCCTCAAGAAGTCCTTTAACTACCATTGGCCATTGTCCTGATTGTACCATGACATCCGGGGTTCTCCCAATAACCATATCCTCAGGTGGAATCAGAAAATCAGTGAAGTTGTCAATATAATGTCGAACACCTTCCCGGCAGAAATCCCTTACATCCAACATACCAACTTGACTTGGGAGAGATGGGGAAATCTCCTCCCATGCAATACGTCTGGCAACTTTAATCTCCTCACCTTCATAATCAATCCCTTTAGATCGAAAAAACTCTTCGAAGTTAAGTGAGGGTAATGGCATCCTGACCACTGCACACTCGGACAGAATCCCAAGCAGCCTTTTTTGGACACGACGCGTGGCTCTGGTGTCTTCGCCGTGCATGCCTTGACCCGCTAGTGAGTTCAAACTTGAGGTCAAAGGCTTCAAAAACCTGGAGTGTGGGGAAGGCACATCTTTGCACCCTGGGACCGGAAGTGGAAATATATCCTTTCTTCCAGGCATGGACCGCGGCCTGATAGCTGATGAAGATTCACACATCATCAGGATAGCATTGATGGCCTCCCCCAACTCGTCCAAAGTCTTTCCTGAAAAGTTCCCGAGAAGACTCGAGGCTGTGCGGTGAAACTTGCTATGGGAGTCCTCCAGATCTCCCTTTATCTGCTCTTCTGCGGCCCATCTGGCCGCCTGAATTAGCTCCTCTACTTCATTGGGAGGATTTGTGGCTGCCACCACATCTCCCTTCTCTCCAGTACTCCTCTCTCTTCTGAACTTGCTTCGCACTTTGCTTTCCTTTTCTTTTCTTTTGCTGCCGCCAGGACTGTTGGGAGCCTCTCTCCCTTCTTTCCTCTTTCTTTCTTCCTCTCTTCTACTCACTGGGCTTTTGACAGTCTGATCCTTCATTGGTACTCATCATTTCTTCTTTCCCCAATTTCCTCGGTCCTCTCTGGGACCATCGTTGTTCTTTCCTTTTCCCTGGTCATCCTGTTTGCCTTTGTTGGATCCTTTGCTGTCTTTGCCCTTTTTTCCTTTGGGAGCCGAGTATGGTTCCCCTGTTCGCCCACCTTGTCCTTTCCCAACAAGCTGCTTCAACTTGTCTTCTTCCTTTGCCCTTCTGTAAGCTTCCATAGTCTCCGTCTCATCGGTCATGCTGGCGGCTTCTGAACGGACAAGCTCGAGTTGCCTTCCCACTGACCAGTGGGCCCCCCGAGCCGTTGACTCCAACGACTTCAATCGTTGTGACAACAAGTCACATGCGCTTGCTGCCTTTCCTTGGAGCAAGCTGTCCAACGCCTGCCCCAGTGTGACTGCCTCCTGTGGTGACATAGAAGATGCGAGGTGCTGTCTTACATATTGGGTATAGATGGGAGGAAGCCTCCCTTTTTCCAAGTCCCACACCCCCCCAGCCGATGTCAAAAGGTTCTGGCGAATGTCACCCAGTGCCGCGCAGGACAGGACGCCTGGATATTTGCGATGGATGGTACGAAGACGTCGTTCGCTGTCGAAGAGTCCTGCACCACCCTCCACTCCAAGGCTGCTGCTCGACGATGATGAAGACGTGTCTTTGGAGCTGTCATCACTGTCCTTCTTCTTCTTCTTCTTTCGCTTCGAAGACTTCCTTGCCTTCCTCATCAGAGCTCCTCGGACTTTTGGATTTGGATCCAGTCCACTCCCCCGAAAAACTTCTGAGAGAGTGGCCTTACCTCTCTCTTCGATCTCCATGTCCTCTTCATTCTCTTTCTTTTTTGAACTCTTCGCCTTTTCTTTTTCGGGTTTCTCTTTTCTCTTCTTCTCCTTTTTGGGAGCACCTGTCCTCCCATCGTCGGCATCTAAGCCACTCCTCTCAGCAGCTCTCCTCAACTCCTCAAGCTCATCTTCGGGGCCAAGCGCACCTGGCTCCACTCTCATAGCATTGCTGAACCAAGGGGCATCGTCCAGTCTGACAGCTTCAAACTCGTTTCCATGAATAAGCAACTCCCCTGTCAAAGACTGATCACACGTGGGAGTGCATACATGGACGTTCATCTTCCTGTCGGCCGCTCCGGTAAGGGCTCTCAAGATGGCGTCGTCTTTGGTTCCTGTTCCCTCCACAACGAGGTAGGTTTGACCGGATTCCAATCTCACATCAAGAACCTTTCCCACAACGTCCACCTCTCGCCCGTAGCAACGACCTTTCTTCAACCATATGACCCCCAAGGAGCCCAACTCAGGCACTGACAAACCTTGAAGTGTCTTGGTGACAACTGCAGCTGCCACTGGAGGAGCTCCTGCTGGTCTCCTCAAACCGTGGGCTTGAGGACCTCGTCCTAGGCGGGCTCGCGCTTTTGCCATGGCCATTCCCTTTGCCTTTGCTTTTGCTTTTACTTTTGCCTTAGCTTTTGCTTTTGGCTTCGCTTTGGGAGCCATGACTCCCCTAGTAGTTTCGCCTCTTCCTTTGAGAGTGCAACTCCTGCTTTGCCCTCTTCGTCACTCCCTTGTTCTGGCCTTGGTTCCACCTCGGGTGAGATGAAAAGGGGATGGGGCCCCTCCACGAACTTCCTGGTCCTGGTCGCGGAGGAAGCCTATGTAGCCCTTGCTGTGATGCAGAGCTAGGCTGAGGGAATTGGCGCCTGGGCAACGCCGGAGGTGGACCTTCGGGCTCAGGAGGTCTCTCACTGCCTCTGTTCTTTCGCTCTTTGCCTCCACTCGATTTGGGAGAGTCTTCCTTCTCCCTTCTCACTACCTCACTAGAAGAGCTTCTTCTCTTCTTCCTCCTTCGCTTTTTCTCTGGGCTTCTGGAACGGCTCTCGGACTGCTTCTTCGATTCGGACTTCCTACGCTTTCTCCTTGACTGTTTGGGGGTCCTCTCTTCTCCCTTAGATGCTGCTGGACTTGGCAACACTGGCGAAACTTGTTCTTTCTTCTTGTCGACCTCCTCAACCGCAGGACTGGCAACTTCTTCTTTTACCGGTGTCCTTGTCTCGGCTGGTGTCGGTGGCTTTTCAGGTGCACTCTTTGGGGTGCTTTGGGCCACGCAGGGAGGAGGTTCAACTGGAGGAGCTGGAGTGCGCTCTGGAGGACTTTGAACTGGAGCTTTGGGTTGTTGGGAGGTCCCTGCACTGACGTCCCCTGGCGGTGCTGTTTGAGGATCAGGCACACCAGCTGGAGTGGCAGTTTCAGGTGGCGGTGTATTCGACGTCACCAGCAGATATGGCGCGTCAGAAATGCCCACTCTCGCAAGCTCGTCCCTGAGCTCGCTTTCCAGCACCCGCAGCGCCCCAGTCGCGGATTCCCGGAATTGGCGGGCCGGGGGCCCTAACCGTATCAACTGACAGACCCGGAGTAGAGTCTTACAGATGCTGCAGGTGCAGCTAACTGTGTGACCCCACATCCGAATCTGATGAGCCGAAAGCTTGTGGTGAGAAGCAAGGCGGTGTCTCATGTTTATCCCCGAATATCGTAGGAACATATATAGTACTCAATTAATCATTCAAGAATTTGAAGACTAAGATATGAAAACGACTTGAATGAGAAGCCTCCGGGCGGCTGAAGACCTCCCGGGTTCCGTGTGGTGCCCTTGGTGTCTGCTTCGCTCAGTTTCACAGTGTAGAATACTTCGACCCGACACATTGGATCACTTTCAGCCAAACACTGCATGCACCAAGATCACTAAGTATGTCTCAGCATCATGATCAACGAATCAACCCTGTTCGACGGTCCGATTTAAATTCTTGTGATTCTGAATGATTAGTGTGTAAATTTTAATTAGAAACTTTCAGCTGCAACAGGAACTGAGCTCTGGACGGATAGGATGATGGTTTCGCAGCATCTGCCTTCTGCTTTTCAGCCTCTAAGCTCCACTAAGCTCGAAAGGGTGAGTTGAGCTTGGGGACTATGCTAGCTTTCAATCTATTGCATGTTGCCACTTGCTTTCTGGTACGGTACTTGCTTTGTCAAATTGTGGCCGCGCCTCTTTTTGCATCCTGGTTTTGTCAAAAGCACAGCCAATCCAGCGTATGTAAGTAATTATATGAAATTATCTACATAGTTCTATATATGCATATAGAATCATATACATGTATATATATATATACCAACATATTCCATCATATACATTCATATACCTGTATATTGTCTGGATCTGGAATTCTTGGATGGAAACACACGACAAAGAACAGATATGAACAGATCACAAATATCACAATTCATCAGAATTTGGACCTGCTCAGATCTTCGAAAGTAGGAAAGCCAGCAGGTCCAGATGGACCTTGCCGTGGCAAGGTAGTACTCGCCGTACTGTTCACACCTTGGTAACTCATTTGCTGGCGAAGAGAGAGAGGTAGGCGAGAACTACTGGTCCATGTTTGGAGGCAAAACATTGCAACTTGCTGAGAACTGGACTAGAGGCGTCAGGCCGGAAGTCTTTCGTTTCCTGTCAACAGAGAATGACGCAGAAGGGACGTGCCGAGGGAAGCGGACGAAAGCTATGTCATGGGAAAGACTGCAGAATGACAGGCAAAACTGGAAAAAGAGATGAAGATGTGAATACGAAATCAAGAGACAAATCAATCAACGCAGGAGTCGTTTCAGACTCTGAAAAACTTCAAGAAATATTTCGAAAATTGGTCATGGGCACCGCATCATCAGCATCGTTTCAGTTGTCTGATCTAGTGTCTCGCAACGAATATGCTCACCAAAGCTTCCAACTTCATTGTGACAACTTGAGACCAAAGAAGGGTGTGCCGAAGCTGCGCTCAAACCGTGGCTGCGCGCAACCTGGTACACTCGTTCCATCCAAACCCAACCGAAACCCAGAAATGGGGTCCGGAGGGGAAAGGTACACAGACGAAGAAGCATAGCATGGGAAGATCTGGGAAGCACAAATTTGTGATGTTGGTCCCACATGGCATCCACAAAGCTGTGGACATTGTTCTGAGCGAGCTATTATATATATATATATATACATATATATATATATACATATATATATATATATACATATATATATATATATATACACAAGATATTCGAGTATGACAAGTGTATGATGTGCTTTTCGCAAAGCAAAGAGGATGTGACACCGAATGCATGATATTATGCACCTTTGGAGGTAGGTACTCCGGGGAATCCAGCCCACCCTATTCACACGGCAAAGTTTTGGACAACTTGTGGTCACACATGACAACACTTGAGTCGGCAAAGCCTTTACACACCAAAATCATCCAAATGCAACACACGCGCAAACTCAAACAAGCATACGCAGCATTATACAGCATTTTTTTGCGCCATTTCTATTTTCACAATGTGTTTACACAAATTGGAAAAAATCTAAATGTGCCCCCATTTGATTTGAAAAAGTGGTCCCGTCCAGCTAGAGAAAGGCATGTCACGTAAACACCTAGCTATGTAAAAGCTTTGTTGTGTAAACATTAGAATGGAAGAAACGAGAACGATGAAAACATGAACAAAAAAGGACGAAAAGCTCAGAGGCAAGAACACAAGGGGCGAGGGAGAATTCTCAGTGATTCACAAATTATTGGCAGGGATCAAGTGTTGGTGCTTTGCTAAAGCCATCGCTAAACTCCAACCGACTAGTGCTAGCTTTCGACAAATGTCGTGTCACACTCTGGGTGAAGCAATCAACCCTACGTTGGGGGGAGGGGGTGAGGGGACTATCTTAAAACATAGAGTAAAAAATATTTCAAGGTGTTTGGACTCTAGACCATTTTTAAACTCTAAAGTTTCAGAAATGATTTTGGAGGTCCCTCTGCCCTACCCCCCCTGCTCATGTTTCAGTTGTTGCTGGAAACTATTTTAAGGGTGGTGACCTACCTGGAAACAATATTGTGGACGCTCATACTTATCAAATATAAATGGAACCTCTCTCCAACTTCCCCAGACCCCCATCCAACATCATCCAACATCATTCAATATGGGGAAAAAACAACAAACCATCTGGGTGAAGCATAATGCAGCTATACATTGTGACTGCCGCTTTGCCAAGGTAAGTTGCAAAGTGATCAATGCTACAATACCAGTCCATCTTCGATCTCCGCTTTAGTCTATAGTAGGGACTTCCATTATCGATTCTGGAGCATGACTTGTAAATTTGTTTCTCAAGTAACACTCTCTAAATCTCTTTGAACTTCGATAGCAGCCCCTTTTCCATAGGCTGGCATGATGACTTATCCAGTCCACCTTTGACCTCTGCTCAACTTAGGCTGAAAATAATGCGCATTCTTTTGAATACAGTCATGTTCATTAGAACTGACTTCGGCGATGCGCCACCAGCATCGCATGCGGACCAATGCTATCATTGTGCACGTCCACCCCTCCGTGGTGACCTCTCTCGCTTTGCTGCGACTCCGAAGGTCCTCTTTCACCCCCTGAACAGCACGAATCCACTGAAAGGATATAAGAACGGAATGGAAGGGAGGAGAAAGGGAGGATGAGGAGAGAGAAAGAAAGAGAGAAAGAGAGAGAGAGAGAGAAAGGGAGGATCCTGGATTGACTCTTTGGCGCAGCATGGCGCAGCAAAATCGATGGCACTGAGCAGTGCTGGCCTTGACCTCCGGATATGCAGCTGGTTCGGGCACCTCCAGCGGCAAAGTCTAAGAAAGACCTTCACATGTCACCGACCTTTAACAAAGTGAACTTTCATACAAAACATTCATGCATATGCATAATATTCATGCAAACTATTGAAAACATGCTGACACTTTCAGTCCTTAAATCATTCTGCAGCTTGAGACGCCTTGGCATTTGCTTCTGACTTCTGCAGGTAGCTGAAGTCCTTGGCTGTCAAACAAGACTGATGTCACGTTGTTGCATTGTATGGGATTGTATATGTGGACTTCCTGAAGTGTTTCGAGCTGAAAGTTCTTGGTTACACTTGCCACATCTTGCCACCATTCCTCTGTCAGGTTCTGCGACAGAACCAAACCATTGATTTGGATATTCTCTACAGTACATGTGGCCTTTCCAAAGCCGTTTTGAAAGCACTTTTTCCCAAAACTTGTTACGTCTGAGTTTGCATCTAGTTTGGGTACAAGTATCAATCATATATATATATATATTCATATATCTAGTTTCATGTAAATATATATATATATATACATACAATATTCATGAGATTCCTGAATACAGATTTACATACTGTACCATACATATCCATACATGTGCAAGAAGGTTCAAAATAGTGACATCTGACATGAAACGAACCATTCTCCTTGTGCCCATGGCAAGCCATCGAGCACATTAGCAGGAAAGCCTGGGGATTCTGCTGGCAAGCCTTTTGGTGCCATGGGCTCCTGGAGCGTCAGAAACAAATGAGAAACAAAATCATAACTACATATAATTATAGTTAAATAATCTTAAATAGAAAACAATGGAAAAACTACATAAGAAAATATAACTATAAAAACTATAACTATACCTAATCAATAGAAAAGCAAGTACTCAAATAACTTAAGTACCCATCAGGAGAAAAACATAGAAAAACGGGATAAACATCGACAACACAAATAATGAATAGAATAGAAATTGATATAGAATATAGGGAGAGAATAGAGAGAGAATAGGCTGATATAGGCTGAATTTACTTGACATGACGAGATCTTGTTTCTTCCCTTTGCAATTCTTGCACATCAATGTCCGTTCAGATCAGGAAGGCTGATCTCCAGTTTCTGGGTATGGTGGAAGCAAATGTTCCGACTTCAATCTACTTCGCAACAGTGAATTTGTAGTTCCCGAAGGATTATGTATATAGAATCATATAGATGTGTTTCGGGTATATGTACATATCCTATCGGGCTTCATGTCAGGTAGTTTCTCAAAATAGGGGCCCCCCAATTCATCCAATATTAATCATCTATAGTAATAAACCGACCATTTTTGGGGTCCCCTATTTTGAGAAACCACAATATCCGAAATTGCTGTCTTGGCGTCTTAAAATCATGCCTCTTGTCAAGCCATGGACTCACGCGCAGTCCTTGAGTTTCATCTCTACCTGCTCAGTCAAGCTCTGGTGCTGTTGTCGAAGCTCCTTCAGATGAAACTTTCAGAAAGGTGCAGCCCCTCAGGTTTCGAAGAGGACGCTCAAAGCTGCATCAAATACATATGCATCGCTTCTGAATCTAAGCTTGAAAGAACTTGAAAAACAGATCCGGGTTCGTCAAGACTTGAGGGTGGCCAACCGCAAGCTGGGCAAGTATCTGCCACCCAGCAAATCAATGCTAATCTTAAAGTGATTACTTCGCTTCTCTAATCTTCTGTATCACAATGCCAAAGTCTGCCTCTTGCGCTTGAGATAGAGTCTCTTCTGCACTGCCCAAGGCTTGCTTTGCCTGGAAAATGCACTTTCAGCTGCGAAGAGGTTACGAAATCTGCACAACAGAAAAGTAATCTTTCTTTGAAGATCAAGAAGTTCGTTTGCAGGACTACGTTTCTCCCTCCCCGCCATACTGTCATGACCAAAACAATACCGACATCCAGCTTCTAAGGCATTTCGTACCATGAACCAAAATAGAGTGAACTGATGTTCTACCCGGTTCGCTTGCGGGTAGGCTAGCGCTCGCGGTGAAGTTGTAAGAGGCCAACAGTTGACTTGTACATATTCAAGGAACACTCTTGTATATGAGGGACAGTCAATATCGTTGAATATTGGTGTGTATTACTTATTGCTTGTCAGTGATCAAATAACTTTTTGAATCCTACGACCCTCCGAATACTACCCATTATCATATGATGAGTTGGGTTGTAACTCATAATATACAGATTTGCTATTGACTCATGTCACAGACTCATGTCACTAATATTTTTGTTCAAACTGGTTCAACAATAACTTCAATGATGTCGTTCATAATTGGGTCGGTGGTCCCAAGGTCCTGCTACTGGCAAATTGAATCCGCTGTGCAGTTACATGCTGTTGCACTGCATGATGCACAAAGAAAGCAAGTTCTGTGCACAAGATGATTCAAGGATATTCAAGGTGCCCAAGTCCCCTAGCCCACACTTTTGCCCACGCTGATGCACCAAATGCACCTGCTCATGATCCTTCAGAGTTGCCCTTGCTGCATTTTGCTGCTGCACTGAGAGAGGCAGGAGCTTCTCAGCCCTCAGAAAAGAGTAGCGTAGCACATACACCCCATGGGGAAGTAAGGCTCGAGGCCAAACGCGCTTAAGACATGCACAACTTCGTGAGTGAGATCTGGGTGTGGCATCGAATGTGGGCGTGCGAAACCAGGAGCACAGTCTGAGCCAAGGCACTCCGTACCTACGATGCTCCCAGTAGTCGACATCCGCACCTCAGCGAGAAGTGAATAGAAATAATATGAAAATATATGAAATAATGAGGCAAATCTCAACAGACGTTTCAACAGAAGTTTCAACAGATTTCAACCAGCAACGAATCCAACCGAATCAAACCTGAAAGTTACTGAAAGTACCCCCACTCGTTTCCACTCGCACAGATTTCACCAGGGCTTTCTCACCATTATGTGCTTGACCATTTATTCTTGTGCGCCGAGGAACCACACGGCTTTTCACCGAGGAGTTAAAAAAGGAGACAGCGGAGATAAGTCGCTACTATGACAGATTGCTCAGAAACTCTCGTAAGGCAATCATTCATCACAATTTCCAAGAGTTTGATCACTAGAATCCTAGAACTGACTACTGTCAAATCTATGCGGGCCTCAAAAAATGGTGGCTGCACATCAAGTTGTACCTCCCAAACGACACTTTTGGCACTTGTGATGGTTGAGAAAAAAGCAGCATGATGCTGCCATGTCTTTGCATGATGGATTCAGATCAAAGATGAATCTGAACCGGAATTTACATGGTAAACTCTCACATCCTTCATCTTCTGACCAGCAGCCCTCACAAAAATTGGGAAAATTGCTGTTGCATCCTGTTGCCCCAAATCCTTGAAAACTCCGAACACCTACCTGAAGATCTAAAAAACTCCAGGAAATCAGAGTGCAAATTCATCCAAAACATCGCAAGAACTCAGAGGAAACTCTCGGTGCACCATGGACAGTTCGCAGAAACCTTTGCCGCGTCGTATTGCCATGTCACCTCCCAGCTGTGAGCCATGGACCCGTGTGATCCCATGTGTGTTGTGTTTTATGATTTATGCTTCAAGCTTGGCTATGCTTGTCTGAATTTCTTCCGTTGCATCAGTATAGTCTGACGTCCAAGCACTTGAGTGTCAAGAAATTCAAACAGATCCACAAAATTCCACAAACGCAGTTTGGCAGTCCACAGATTGAGTCGCACACCCAACTTCCACTGACCAGCGGGTGGTGCTGGACTCGCCTTGACACAGACACCGTCTGTGCTCCGATGTCTTTCGAAATGTTTTCTGCGTGGAGTTCCTCGATGTTCCTCGTGTTTGCTTTCACAAGCTTTGCCTCAAACTTTCGCCGCAGGTCATCCAGAGAAGACTCGTGTTGCTGAAGTCTTGAAGAGAGGCTGTCCACCTTCGCTAAGAAGGCTCTGCAATATCCAATGTCTGTCCCAAATGTTCCAAGAGCTTGCGGAATGTTGTGAATCAAAGTGCTAATTATGATGAATATATAATCTTATATTAAAATCCCATAAAAAATCCCATAAAATCACTCAAAGTGGCCTGCCGCTGCAGAACTTCGACCCTCTTGACGGAGCGTTCAACAGCATCCTGACGTGAGAGCAACACAATGCATTGGTCAAAGTTTCTGGTGATGCTCAAAGTTGGTCAAGGGATGTCAAGGGTTTCCGTTGCCTTCAACTCTGAGAGTCCAAAGAGCGCATTCATCTCCTGCTTTCCCTGCGCTTCACGACACTCTTGAAGCATCTCCAACTGACAAAACTGACATAGGATCACACTGTGAAGGAATACGAGGACAGCGGCCTTGACAGAACTTTGTCGTGACATCAAGTCATCCCATACCTGTACATGTTGGCCAGGGTTGCACTTTATCTGAGTTGCGAAGGCGTCTCGCTGCAGAAGTTCCTAACACGCTGCAAAATGACTGGCTTCGCATGAAGATCCCATTTTTTTCGATCAATCCAAATGATCTGCGGAGGGACGGCCTTATTTGCAGCATCTGCCAAATTGGAAAACCCCGCCAAATCATCATCATCGTCCTCGGAAAAGAAAGCTTCACCATCTCTGCAGTGATGCCAATACACACTTCCACACCTGCACCGCATGTACCTCAGGAGCAGGGACATGCATGGACACTGAGATCTTCTTGGCACTTGGAAGATCTTACGGAAGAGATATTGAAAAGTTTGGAAATCTCAGCCGCTCCCGTCTCCTGTCATCTCCTGTCTCTGTCTCCAAGACTCTTCAGAACTGCAGTGGAACACAGCTGCTGAGATTCCGACAGAGGAACTCCCTTTTGTCGGAGCCTCAGGACCGCTGAGGAAGGAAAGCACAAGGAGGAAAAACAAGAATATACAAAACATGAAAGAAAAGTAATGAAATCAATAAAAGTAATGAAATGAATGAAATGAGTAAGATGAAATGTACGAAGACATCAAATATGTTCCCAAGCTGTTCCTGCATTCTCTTCAGTTGCGGACTCCAGGTGCGTTGGTGTTGTTGACACTCTTGACTCCGGCCTGGTTCTCCAATGCTTGGTTCTTGATACAAAAGGAAAGAAAATTAAAGTAAACAAATTTAGTATGATCATGCTGAATGCTGTATAAATGATTACCATGAAATACCCAATGAAATTTCAATGTCCGAAAAATCCAGCAGAGTACGCTGCGAAATCGACTGTGGACTCTGAGTACCGGTGCTCTGAGCCAGGTCTGTGCCACCTGATTCGCATCCGGTGCAGCCTGAAGGATCAGAGCCCTTGGAGTCGTCCGTTGGAGTGAAGTGCTGTCGGCTTCATCTATTGATGTCTTCAGGTTGGGATGTGTCTCTTCTCTTTAGGTTGTTTTCGTGATCTCGTGATCTGCAACGTTTGCCCCAAGTGTAACAATGTTTTGCACCATCCTCACCCAATCATGGAAATATATAATACAAAAGAAGTATCATCTTTTTCATGAACTGCGCAGAGAAAGGCTCAATGCGCGGCAGAAAAACGGCACAAAAGATCCATGTAAATCACATCAGAAAAATGGACAGGTATTAATATATATATATATATATCGATGTATATGCATGAAAATGGTGTGTTTTCGAATGCTCATGCTCCAACGTTTGACATGCACCGCGAGTCACACGTTGTCTCCAGCCTTGTCCTTGGCGGCGCTTTTCGCCTTGGGCTTGCGCCAGCCATCATGGTTGACCTTCCACGAAAGGACAGCCTTCAAACTTACACGAACCATTCATGAACATGTCTTGCGTGATTCTTGTATATTCTTGTTAAATTGCTGTTGCCAGTTTGCAAAGTTTTGCCATCTCTGCCTGTACTGCTAGCAACGAACACTGGTACAGCACATTGTAGATCATTGTAATAAACAGTACAAAGTACAAAGTGTCTGAATTCAAATGTACCGGAGTCATACCCTCTCCCGTGGCAAATGCCTACTTTGTGGTCTACTTTTTTAGGTCAGTTATCTGATGTCATCTCTACAATTATATATAAAATAAGTGAAATCCTGATGACTTCGTGTTTGATGCATTTACGCTTTGTGACTCTGCAAGATCTCAAGGTATCTTTGAGTTTTGGAAGATCTCTGCACAAGTGCTGATAAAATCTTCGTAGAAGATCTACGAAGGATCTCTGTCCAGGGATCCTTTCACAGGAAGTATCGCAATTCTTTGTGCAAAATCTCGGCATTGGCTACCGTTTGATTATAATAAACTTTTGCGAGACTCAAAGCACCTAAGGTGGAACCCTTACGAGCGCCTTCAGAACCCAGGCCTTCACCGCTCGAAATCTGTTCTCATGCAATTGGAGTTTAGTACTGTAAATCAAAAGCATATTGAAGAAGTATTTCAAAAGCCAAAGTGACACTTAGATATTGTAGAAACGACTCATGCTGGCCTCTGGCTGTGTCCTGTATCGCCTGCATTTGGGCACAGAGGCAATTCAATGATTTTACAGGGAGACGGTAGACTTGAATAGACCTCCAACAGACTTCTTTCCGAAGAGAGAGACTCTGGGAGTTGGATTTCCACCTCGCCTGAGGACACTGTTGCCCATGGTGACATGGAGCCTCACAAGTCTGAGTCGAGTCAAAGAATCTCTGCTAAGGTTCGCTGCAGTCCTGCCTCACTGTTGACAGTGTGCAGACTGCACCATGGCTTCAGTCCATTCGCGGTGATGTGACGTGTCCAGGCTCAAGTTCAAAGGATTGCATGGCTTAGCATGGGGCAAGAATTGCAAGAAAAAAAACACAGACCAACTAAGCAAAAAGCATGAGGCATGGGAACAACTTGTCAAATGATTGCAGTGACAAAGCACACCTCGGGAGGTCATACATGCTCCGACTCCTAGCTACTTCATCCATCTTCATCCATCTCCATCCTTGACAGCATGCAGTCTGACAAATCACAGACAAGTCACTGAGTTTCAACAAACTTTGAATATCTTTGAATTGTCAATCAGCAGTGCCTCTTGGACGGTTGAGCTGAGCTTCAAAGAAATGGAGGAGCCGGTTTTACAATATTTTACAATTAAAGTTGCTCCATGCTGCTACTGAATTTTACAGAGGCATGATGCAACATCTTCTCGAAATTGATTTTAGAGTAGTTGTGCTGCCGAGCATGATTTTACTCCAGTAACACTGCAATCCACAAAGTGCGCTCGGGGGAATGCTCAATGGTGCTCACGGGTGGCCCAGTTTGATCTTCTCTTTTTCCTAAAGTCTGAAGTGGCACCAGCAATCAATCTAAGTATTTGGATCACTTTGGATCACTGGATGGATGGAGATGCGAGGATTTTGCACGCACACAGGCGCGAGGTGCTTGCATGCTTTGCCTCAGTGCCGTTCCCGCCAGAAATTGAAGTGAGCTGAGGTGATGTCCACCGCACCCTACCAGATCCATACATGTCACAACCTAAGGTAACCTATGACATGTGGGTTGCGCAAACCTATCAGAAACCCTCCACAGGATCCGGCCTCGCAATTCATGGGAGATATGAAAGTCACCAAGCACTGCCTGCAGCTCAAGCCGGAAAAAAATGCGCTACCTGTTGTCCGATCAATAAATGTGTAATAAATGTGTAATACTAACTAGTCTACAGTATATCATATCATAGTATATCTTGACATGTATGTAAGTGTGAAAAAATGTCAGATCAAGAAAGAGAGAGTTGACTGACGTCAGGACAGACTCTATGCACCAATCCTTCCTTCTCTTTTCCTTTCGCAGTGTATTGGTGCCAGTTTGTCCTGGTTCCCTTGTGTCTGGGTTTCGAACACCTGCCTTGCAGGTTTTATGTTCCAAAAGTTTTGGTATCCCGCCTGACCTAATGTGTGTGCCAGGTCGAGATTCCCACCTATCCTGTACAAAACTTTTGGTCGGCCCCTTTCTCAGGGCCAGAGGCTCCTGATAGGGGCCTCAACCAAGGGAAACAGGACAGTCCACCGAACCCGGTTCCGGGGTTTTGGGTGGAAGAGTCGGTGAAATCTACTTGGCCATCAGGTCGTAATCGTGGGACGAGCAAAAGTTTTGCCAAGTATGCCTTCACATCGATGCGAAGAGAGGAATTGAAGCCCACGAAGTCGGTGTGTGTGAGTTCATCTGCCCATTGATTGAGTTCACGAGGAACATGAGATGGAGCAAGGGAGCTGCCTGAAGTGTGCAATGTCAAGATGAGCTCCATGAGGAGGATGGCTGTATGGGGCTTCTTGGAAGCCATGTTCAGGAGAGCAAAGACATTACCTTGGTTGTCACTGCCAACCGGCAGACGAACATGGGATGTAGTATGGCCTTGGTGGTCAAGCATGGAGTGGCAAAGGATCAGGGTGGCAAAGAGCTCTAAGGCTGCAATCCGCTTCTTGGGATCCCCTTCTTTAAAACCCCAGGGGAATTCCTGGGGCGTGATCTCCATGTGGAACCACCAAACAGTGTCCTTACCAGGGTCAGGTTGGCTGGAAAGCCAGCCCCCAATGAAGGCCTGGCCTTCCGAGGAGGCACTTGCATCACTGCACCCCCACCACGTGCTCTTGGGTAAGTAGGGGGAGAGTTGCTTGTATGGTCTGGTAAACAGGTGTTGGAGCAAGAGAGCCAAGAGCCGGACGAACTTTGGCGGTCGACCTGAGCTCGTGACAGCCATCTTCCAGGCCCAAAAGGGTTGCATCAAGCTCTTGGTCAATGGGCAAACTGCAGTGGCCCACTGGATCCGGCCCAAAGCTTTCTCGATCTCCTTGGCAGTGAACACCTTGTCTTCGATGAGTTGGGTGAGGAGCTCCATGACAATGACATGTTTCGGAGCCGCCATTTGAACCTGGGGAATGTTCGGGTGAACCACAAAGCCAAGCCATGTGTTGATCTCAGCCAAGTGGGTTTTCTTCCAGCTGAGAGGTGTTCCCAATGCAATGAGAGTGGCCAGAATGGCCGTCGCCATCGTCCCCGATGTGGTTTGGCGAAGGAGCCAACAAAAGTCGTCAACGAAGACGAAGCCCCAGTCCACCTGGGGGAAGATGTGGTAAACGAGGCGAAGTAGTAGTGCTGCGAGCCTACCCCAGTAGAGTTGTGCACTGGCCATGCCGTAGGTGCCCACTTTGTTGATCCACCATTCATTGTCCAGCTGGGCGACCTGAAATCTCCAGTCCTTGGCCAGCACTTTCCCCTAAGTCTCGAAATGACCTAAATTTACTAATGGAAGAATTTACGTAAATTTGATGGATTTACGTAAAAAAATTTAGGTGGAAAATTTACGTAATTTAATTTACGTAAATTTTTACTTGTTACCTAGATTAATTTACTTAGTCACCTAAATTAATTTACTTAGTCACCTAAATTAATTTACTTTAAACGTAAATTTTTGGCATGTTGTTTTTGGTGCATTTTTCAAAGATTTTTGAGGTGGCGCGCTTACTTGTGGAAGCTTGAAATTACTTGAATTTTTTTTTGGTATGTATCAGTTGCTCGTATTTACATGTGCTGATGATGTTTTTTCTTTACATCAGATATAGCTTTGAACATGCGGTAAATCTTCTCAAGTAAACCATAAGCCCTTTCTATTCTTACCTGTGAGACAGGTTCTTCGTGGAATTTGCTCTGACTTCATACTTGGTACATATTTACTTGTGAGCTTGTGTGAGTTATTACTTGGTAACATGGTTGCTTGAGATCTCGAATACTTACTTATGTTATGTTTTGTTTGTTTCATCAAATACTTATCCATGAGCTGGAATTGCTCTTACTTGGGAACATCCCTACTTGTTACCTTGCTTGGCATTGCATCTTCTCAAATATTTACTTGTGATTCCTTCTGGTTTGTCCATGCTGGTCCAATATTTACATTTGCCCTGGTGTGCTTCTTTACTTGGGAACATGACTGCTTTGATCTTAATTAGGTCTAGTCTCCAGAAATGTTTATTAGAAATCTATGTTCTGAATGCTTGAATATGTTGATGGTTTATCTAATTTATTCAAAATTCATCAGAATTATCTATGCAATTCTTATGCAATTCTTATGCTGTTTATATGCTGTTTATATGCTGTTTATATGCTGTTTATATGCTGTTTTCAAAAGCGCATAAGAATTACATGTAATTTGGCCCAAATTACATGTAATTCTTATGCACTTTTGAAAACAGCATATAAACAGCATATAAACAACATCTAAACAGCATATAAACAGCATAAGAATTGCATAAGCATTTCATTAAGAATTTGATATTTTTTCGTTTTCCATTGTTTTCTTTTGATGGAATGTGTGTCAAATAATGAAATCAGGACCTCAAGCAAAACAAATCCAGGAAAGCTAAGTTACCAAATACCTGTTCTCAAGTAATTTCTTCTATACATGTCCCAAGTAAATCACAAGTAAATTTCAGAGCCAGTCCATGTAACTCTCAAGTAAGGCTGGCAGTACTTTTCTCCTAGGCATGAATCGAAGGGTCCAGCTTTGTAGCTAGAAAGGGCAGCTTCTCATCGTTCTTCATCATCGACTCTTCTTCCTTCTGATTGCTCTCATGGTAAGTCCGAGCAGCTTCTTGTAGTTGAGTCGAGAAGCTGCAGATGACACAGAATCACTGTCTTCCTCATAGCTTCTTTTCCTCGATCTGTTTGGATTGGCACTGCTGGATGCTGCCTCTGCTGGGCTGTTCTCATCCTCCTCTTCCTGTTTCTCCTCTTCCTTTTTCTCCTCTTCCTTCTCCTCCTCTTCCTTCTCCTCCTCTTCCACCACATCCACAGGATGAAGGCTTTGCCACAAAATTTTGTAATTTACAGGGAAAAATTTGCAGAATTTAGTTAAATGATTTCATATAAATCAAAGCATCATGTTATAGTTTTATTCCATGTTTTGAAGCAACCCATTGATTTTGAAAAAATATGATTCATGGACTATGTTGTTTGTATGTTGTTTTTATGCTGTTTTTATGCTGTTCGTATGCTTTTTCATTTTTTACTAAATTTAGGCACATTTTGCAATTTACGTAAATTTTCAACCTAAATTTTACATTTACATTAAATCTATGAAAAATGTATTTTTGGGTCATTTCGAGACTTAGGGTCACTCTTCTGTGGGCCTTGGTAACATCGGCCTTCAGGATGACCCAT